>JAQHUG010000583.1:296193-312894 GCA_028555095.1 Dicrostonyx torquatus | reverse complement strand
GGAGTGAGGCACGGCAATAGCGCAAGCACAGTCAAGCACAAGCAAACTCATATTGAATAAGCAATATTGGACAAAACAGCCTGCCAGTGGATCAAAATCACGGTAAATAAAGGCGTGCATGCCTAGCCAATCACAACATGCCAGCAGTGACTGCTAGTTTCTAAAGGACCAACCAAAAACGTTCCTGCAGCAGCTTAATGTCTCAACCCCATAAAAATATCCGACGCTTTTACAATAAAGAGCTTGTGCTTTGGAATCTCTGGGAGTCTGTGTCATTGCCTCCTTGTCTTCTAACTCCCTGACCCTCTGCTCCCCAGAAAGGGGAAATTGCACAACAGGCAGCACCAACAAGCCCTCAAAAACTACAAGGGCGTGAGATCATCCCTCCATTGCTCCCTCCACCATATGGCAGACAAAAGATGAGGTCAGATCTCCCAAGTAAATTCATGGTGCTGGATTACCTGTGCCTTTGTCAATGGGATCAGCTCTACTATGTTGCCCAGGCTAGGTTCAAGGGTGCACTATTCTGAGTGCTACAGCCAGTGAGGGGTAGGATCAACTCTCCTACTTTCAAGATCCTGGGACCAGCTTTTCTACCCTTCTGTAGGTGTCAAGGGATGAAGTGCAAGGAACAAGGAGGGTATCTTTTCCTCCCACACACCACAGCATGACAGACTGAGGGGCTAACTCTTCCACTCTTGCATATTCAGGAACAGGTTATGCTGATTCCCACCGGCAGGAACAGTTTTCCTGTGATGCCCGGGGAAGGTGCAGGGTTCTACTCTCCAAAGTGTTGTTGGTTAGAGGTAGGACCAATTCTACAAAGATCTATCCTCACTTTATTAAGTGGTAACAGGACCCATGAACATCAGTGCAGGTCCAGGCAGAGCCAAGGACCAAGAAATGGCCCCAATGGCAGCTCAGGATGGTAGGAGGCTCTGGCCCTGGGTGGCAGCACATGTTACTCAAGTTGGGATGGGCTCAACAGCAGCATAGCCCTCAGGAATCAAGAAAACCACAGGTGGACGCCCAAGTCCTGAGAAACAGTGGGTCCTTTGTGGCAACATGGGCCACAAATATTAACAGGGACTCAGGCTGCTATAGGACCTAGAATCTATATGGTCCTTGGCAACAGTCCAAACTGGATGTCATCGTGGTCTTACATGGCCTTGCCTGACTGCTCAGATGAGCATGATCAAAGAAACAGCATCATCCCCAAACACCAGTATTTCCCTAGGTCCACTCAATCTTAGATGGTAATAGGAGCCATAGACATCAGCACAGACCTTTTCTGTGGTAAGGCCACAGACACATATATGGTCTACTTCCACAGTTTGGGAATGGATGACACTATGACCCTGGGTTACATTATAGGCCACACAGTTCTGTATGGCTCTGTGTGGCATCTAGACACTGTAAGACCAGCATGGTCTCAGGATTCAGCCTGGACTGCAGTCCTCAGTATGAACTTTAGTAGCAACAGAAGTCATGGATATCAACTCAAACTCAACCACAGCAGAGCCTTAGACATGGCCCCTGGCAGCAATCTAGATCAGAAGTTACCATTGTTCTAGGTGGCAGCATAGGAATCCTGGATTTGAATGGGCCCAGTGGAGGCTCATGCCTTGGACATCAAGTTAGTCATAGGTAATGGCCAGACCAGGGGCCTTAGTAGAAAAGGGGTCAACATACATTAATACAGACCCTCACATCTGCATTGGGGTCACGAACCAAGTAATGACCATTGGAAGAAGCCCAAATCAAAACATCTGACCCTGGGTGGCAAGTTTTGCCTGTACCTCAGTTCATTCTTCTCTTCCCACCACCTCTTCAGATCTGCCTCTCTCCTCAGCACGTGAAGCATTCCGCCCCCCTCCTATTTTGCCCCTCCCTACTTACTCATCATAAAAGTGCCCAGACTGCCTATATGATAGGTGCTGGGCAGGCTCATGGCTGAAATTCTTTCTGTACCAAGTCTAGAGACCTGGGGCAGAGCTGTGCTTATCCTCCAGAGTCTGCCAGGTGACTCTAAGATTAAATTCTGTCTGCCTGACTCTTATTCTTAATAATTAAACCAGGAAACATCATTAATCTTAATTGATATTGTGATTGTTGCTATGACTAGACTATATTTGTTAATATATATAGCTGTCTCTCTGTCTGTCTGTCTCTATCTATATATATAAAATGTATAGAGAGATGCATATATATATATGTATATATACATATATACATTCACACATAAATATGTGCAGCTTAGAGTTCATACTCCCAGTGTCACACATCATCTTGTCAGAGGCTCTACAGAATGTATCCTAATGTAGTTGTAAGTTTTCTCTGTCTTGACTGATTCTGTCAGACTGGTTTCTTTTCTGCCCATCGGTCCCACAACTTCTTATTAATAATCACTGAGAGGTAAATATTAAATAAAATTGCTTGGCCAATAGCAGGCATATTATTGATTAGATTCATGCTCTGGCATCTTTCTCCTTTGGCAGCTTCATGGTGTCTCATATTTCTCTTGACACCGCCCTTGTTTTTCTGTATATCTGTTTGGATTTACTACTTAGCTATATTCTGTTTTGCCATAGGACAAAGAGCTTTAATTATTAACCAATGGGAACAACATGTATTCACAACATACAGAAGAACATCCCACACTTTTTTCCCATTTTCTGTCAAATTAAAAGGAAGGTGAAAATTCAAGCTCATGCTTCAGACAAGAAAGATAGAGTTGCTTCTACTGTTATGCCTTCCCTGTCTTGTTGAACTGAAGGGTCTCTGAAACCATGAGCCAAAATTACCCTTTCCTTCTTAAAGATTCTTCTGTCAATATCCTGTCACAATAACAACAAAAATTATTAATATAATCTGTACATGTTCCTAATCCAGATATACATTTTTATGTAGACGATAATTTAATTGTGTAAGAAATTATTGCAGGAGACTGAAATAAAAATAGAACAATCTAATCATGTTATTTACTATTTTTATCATTAACACAAGAAAAAATTTTATCACAGATATGAATTCTTTTAGAGTTCCCAGTATTACTCGGATATAGTAACTGGAGCATATATAAAAATATTTGAACTAAAAGTATAGTGCAACCATGTGGATAGTGGTTGTAACTTTTGTTTCTATATATCAGCAAGTTGTCCGTGGTTTATATTGTCCTTATATACTCATGAAGACCATATACAGAAAGGGTCTGCAAAGGATTTATATCATTCATTATCATGACTACCAGGATTCAGATCTCAGAGTTTTCAACAAAGAAGACATGAAGTACATTGTGCATGTAGCCATTGTAAGAGACACTGACTTGCTGATAACTCTTTACATCATCATCTTGTTCACTCTAAGGATGTACATCAAAGGTCTTCCTCACATCCCTCTTTACCTGTAATTCACACATCACTTCCATTTATGTTCTTCCAAACTATCATTTTCATTTATGTGCTTATGTTTATTTCTGCCTGTGATGATAAAGCACTTGCTTTTTCTTACATCATGATTGTCTCTGCTAGAGACAATTTTGGGATTAGAGGCATTATGAATGCCTTGTAACGTGGGTGTTGCCAAAACAAAATGTTGTAGTTCTTTGCTGTATCTTGGTCTATCTATTGCATCAATATCCTCCTTTCATGTAGGTAAACTTCAAGTTGTAATGTTTAAGAGAGGAGCTGGCTAATGTGGGCCTTTGTATTACTTTATTGTTTGAGGTTCTGCATAAAAAAGTGTACTAGAGCCGGGCGGTGGTGGCACATGCCTTTAATCCCAGCACTCGGGAGGCAGAGGCAGATGGATCTCTGTGAGTTCGAGACCAGCCTGGTCTACAAAAGCTAGTTTCAGGACAGGCTCCAAAGCTACAGAGAAACCCTGTCTCAAAAAAAAAAAAGTGTACTAGAGGATCTTGAAACCAATGAAGCACTGACAGCTTTGTATGTCTTCTCATTTGTACAAAGCAAATTGTACAAAATATATAGCTTGACCTTGAACATGTTTATTGACAGAGTTATTAGCCATGAACAGAAATAGGTTCTAGCTACTTTCATTTGAGGATTGCACTGATTTTTTTAAAAATGAAAAAATATGTGTGTTGCATATGATAACCCTGTCACACAAACTATATTTCTAAAAATGTAGGTCTATAAATGCCACTCACTTACTAACATGGGAAAACACTGCAGTTAATTATCAGTTCTCTAATTATGGTGTATTACTTCAATTTAACATTTCAAATCAGATGATGAATATCTCTATTCAAGTTCATAAATAAGACTCTACAACCCCATTTAAAAAGTCATCATGAGGCCACAAGTATATACTTATTTTCTTTCCTTTTCTTTACAAATATGTAGCATAGGAAGTCTTCAAAGTAGTGTAAAACTCAAAACCTAGGAAAATGTAAAAAAAAATTGAAAATTCTTTATGTACAATTTGCTTTCCTTTACTAAAAATTTGGCATAGAAATCAATATTTTTCTGCACCTTTTTAGTTTGTGTCAATAACTTCTTTACATAAATCTGTCCTATATTTATAGAGTAAATAAGACCCTGTGGCAAAATAATTACATGTATACATATATGTACACACACAATGACTATGGCGATGATATCCTAATATATTTCTTTTAATATTAATTTTTATACTCTATGCATGTTGAACCACATATGCATATCAAACAAAATAATTTTATCAATACTACAATAAAACTGGACAAGAAAAAATGTTTCAGTTGGAACTAACAATTTCCGGAGTATAAGTTAATATAATCTTAGGATACTAATAGTCATTTCTTTTATTTCTCCTTAGTCCTACAGTGACATAGGCAGGAATACTGGGTTGGGCCCACTGCACCTCAAAACTGATGAGCTACTGCCCAGAGAGTGAGCAGGAGTTCCTCAGGCTTTCAAACATGATGTTTCTGATGCTCAGCATCTGTACAACAATCTACTGTAAAAGAAAAATGGCTTGAAATCTCTTCAACCATTGCCATCTCTTTACAAAAGATTTTATACTTAAAGGTCAAGAACCCATTTTCAAAAAGGATCCATGAGAGGGCAAAGATTTTAGTGAAATTCTTTTTTCATTTCTAAAAGACAGAGATGGGTTCTGTTTAAAAAGTAGCAGGATATTTAGAAATACAAGAAGAATGATAAAATTATGGAAAGGAGGCTGGAAGATATAGTCAAGTATCAAGTTTTATTTACATCGGGAGAAAGAAACTTTTGTTGGGATGATCTGACTCAGGAAAGTGAAGGTGAGCAGATATGACAAGGTCTCATTCTGCTAGACTGCCCATGAATTTGCTATGTAGCTGAAGTTGACTCTGAAATTCTGATCCTCACCCTGACAAACCAACTTGTGCCCACATACACACACCTCTTCAGTGCTACGGTTTTAGGCATCTCTAGTAAATATACTGCTTTTTAAAAAAAATCAAACACAAGAATGCAACATTGTTATTATTAGGCAATACAGGCTTCCCAAGGAGTAACATTTATATTCAATTTTCTACATAATTGGAACCTATGTATAGGGAGAAATAGTAGTTGGATAATTGGATTTTAAGAAATACAATGAAACAATGGTAGAGACACATTTATACTCAACATTTGCCTGAATGAAATAAATCTGAGTTAGTGGATCCCAGTGAGAGGAAATGTTATTCTTAGAAATCTATGCCTGAAATGTGAAAGGGTAGAGTGGAATGATAAAACCGAAATGAGAGATCATAAGATCAGTCTACCCAGTGTTCTAATAGTTGGAATAAAAGAAAATGACTAATAATGAATGAAAACACTATTTACCAAAACCAATGATTAAAATAAATATTTGTTTTACAACATATTTTTACATTCTTTGCCGGTTGTATCACAGTTTCAATGTTATGAAGATTAGTTCTCCTTGACTTCTGAAATCTGTTAAGAAGACATTAACTTGGATGTGATCTTTCACATGTATGGGATCATTTATGCAATATACGCACAATGAGATTGTAATAGGTAAATATTGCTTTTCCCCCTCATTTGTCAAGACAGGTTTTCTCTTTTTAGCCCTGGTTGTTATGGAACTTGCTCTATGGAATAAAGAGGCCTTGAACTCACAGATATCCTCCTGGCTATTAAGTGCTGGAATTAAAAGCATGTGCTACTGCCACAGTTTGAATACCTAGAAACTTAAATACCGCATTTTTAAAACATGAAAACAGTCTTAAGTATTTCATTGGATTCTCCCTTAAAAAAAATAGTTAATTAGGAAGAGCAGACAGCAATGATTTTATGTAATCATTCTTATGGCCAAGTAATACAATCTTTTTCATCCACATTTTCAAAAATTATATGAACATAAAATATTATAGTATGATCATGATTATTGTACCTTATGTCTTTGTAACACAGTGACCCAACATTTGTCTCCTGAATCCAGTGAGGTTGCTGTTGTTGTCTTACTAAGCAATGACATTATTCAAAGCTGAAGAAATTGAAGTTTGCCAACTTAATGAGAACTTTCTGCTATTTTCCAGTCCTCTCCCAAGTGACTTTTCTTGCCCACAGCTTCCTCATTGCATTCTTTACTTCTGCATTTCTCAAAGTGTAAATCAGAGGGTTCAGCATGGGAGTGATAATGGTGTAAAACACAGCCACCATCTTATCCTCTGAAAATGTGGTATCAGGTCTCATATACATGAAAGTACAGGGACCGAAAAAGATGATGACCACAGCAATGTGGGAACCACAGGTCGAGAGGGCTTTGCGCCTGCCTTCTGCTGACTGCTTTCTCAGAGACACCAGAATAATGGTATATGAGATTAGTAAGATAACAAAACTTCCCAGTGCAATGGTACCACTGTTGGCTGTCACAACAACACCTACAGTGTAGGTGTCTGTGCAGGCAAGTTTCAGTACAGGGTGTACATCACAGAAGTAGTGATCAATCTCATTGGGTCCACAAAAGGGAAGCTGTACCATCAGAGCTACTTGAATAATGGAGTGTAAGAACCCACCCACCCATGTTCCCAGCAACATCTTATTGCATCTCTCTCGGTCCATAATAGTCATGTAGTGGAGGGGTTTACAGATGGCCACATATCGATCATAGGCCATGACAGTAAGGATGAAGATCTCAGTGCAACCGAAGAAATGAACCCCGAAGACTTGTAACATGCATCCCACATAGGAGATAGTTTTTTTCTTCACCAACAGGTCAACAATCATCTTGGGTGCTGTGACTGAGGAGTAGCAAATGTCCACAAAAGATAGAAAGCTGAGGAAAAAATACATGGGGGATTTGAAAAGATTGCCACTGCAAACTGTGAGCATAATGAGGAGGTTTCCCAGCACTATGACTATGTAAAAGAAGGAAAACACCACAAAGCATACTTCTTCAATCTCTGGGTTCTGAGAAAGGCCCCAGAAAATAAATTCACTGACATTGTTTACACCTTCTATGGAATAAATTCTTGAGAGCATAATCCCAAAAGGACATTAAATTACCTGAAAGACAAATGAAAAAGATCACCAACACTCATTTCTGTGTTATAACAAGTGAAAAATTATGATGGCTAGAGGTGGAAGGGGAGCACTTAGGACTTCCATACACTGGAATCAGTTTAAATGCATCTCTTCAGGTCAACTTACCTCAGTGATATGTCCCAATGTTCTTTTCAATTATGATAAGAAGTCCAAAGACATAAGGCTGATACTTGGAGTCTCACAAAGTACCTGAAGAATCCGCTTCTTTACATTCTAAAGTTTTTAAATCAGCTTCTAAATGTACTTGGATCTTATTTTGTATAAGATATCTATTAAATTTCAAACACATTACTGTCTGGAATATCAACAAATGCTTGCAGCATTGTTTATACAGAATTAAGAATGTTTGCTCAGTTTTAATCTGCTTCATACCGCCCTGCCTGGGTATCATAGCTGCTCAGAAATCACAAGTGACAACCCACAACAATTTCTGCAGCCTTCCTTTCCCCTAAAAATTGGATCATCTTGAAGTAACATTATGGTATCACATCTGACCTGATGAATTGAACATTAATATATAGTATTATATAAAGAAACTTAAATTAAGCACACTTGATTCTGAAATGGTCCCACTGTAAGCCAGATGAGTCATTTAACTTCATAAGACCTCCCTTACATCATTTGTGACAGAAAGTTTTGTCATTATTTGTCATAAAATGTCATTTCTATGATGAAATTAAATCAGTCCATGAGCATAGAATCAAAACAAAATCCTGATGAAGAGGCAAAGATAAGAGTATATACATCTATAGGATAAAAATTGATGATAATAGAAGAATCTTCTGTAGATGAAGCCAGCTCTGTCTGTTTGATCAAGCAGGGAGCAAAGTCCCAGGTAATTTCCTCAACTACAACTAGGATTTCTCTGCAGTTTCTTTGACATGATATTTAAATACATACATGAAGCAAAGAGAAAAATAAAAGTAAAAATAGAAGATGAAATTCTCTGTAATTTACCATCAGCTTTTAATCCTATATCCTCCTATTTCCTGTTTCATGTTACAGAACACCATGTCAGTCCACGTGGATAACTTTGAATTCAATATTTCTGGAAGAGGTTATCATTCAGTTCAAGTGGAATGATTATAAGGAGAAGACAAATTTTAATTTCATTAGAAATATCCTTAGTAGTAGGGTCACAGACATTCTAATGGGTGTCATTCATAAGGGAAAGCACATATAGATAAATTTGGAGTGATAGAGGTTTCAGGATCCTTTCTCAAATCAACTCATGGATGCAAATGATTCCTGTGATGGCAAGCTGTCCTTTTGGGAAAGTATCTTCAAGGTCCATTGTGCTTAATTATTTTAGTCATAGAATCCTGCAATTTCAGTTGTCTTTTGCAGAAGGAGCACGCCAACCATGAGCTTCTGGAAGCCGTATGTGCTATGTATCTTCAGGTCTTTGTCCTAGATTTGTAAAAAAGTCACTAAACATCTGTCTCTTTTTGTGTATTACAGATAAATGAGGAAACGTACAAGAGAACAGTGGTAGTCTCAGCACATTTGAAATCAAACTCAATCGATGGTTTTATAAACTACTATTATTGTGGCATCTTATTCATTTTAAAAATAAAAAAATTATTCAACACCAATGAGGTACTATCCTAGAATTTTGGAACAAATGATACTGTGCTTCTTGATTTGTTTATCTAGAAGAGGTAAATACTTTGAAACAAACTTGATCCTGTTCCTGTCCTGTTTAAAGCACACAGGATTAGGGGAAGCACTCTTCCTCTAAAATTATATTTATCTAAAAACCCCTTTCTACTTTTTTCAGCCCTTGAGACTTGATGTTTTTTTGGGTGATTAGCATTTTCTTATTTCCTTCATGACTCCCTATCTCTAAGGCAGCACATACACAGATATGTCATTATCTTTATCATTATCTTTATAATCTTATACTTCATTTTCTTAAAAAAAACAGAGCTTTTAAATTTTATCATAAATGCAACAAAGTTGATACCTCACTCCATTCCACAAACATTGTTTCTTAGATTGAGAATAAGAACTAACCTTGTTGATATTTTCCAAATGGCCTTGAACTCACATTATATTTTTATTTCCTACGTAGTACAGAAATGCTATGTAATTATAAATAATTAATACCAGAGAATCCTTGGTCTCCTAAACACAGGTTAGCCAAACTCAATATTCATTGTCCAGGTTTTCACCTTTACTGAAATCTATCTGGTCATTGTGCCTTTGATAATAAATGTTCTTTCTTCGACTTTTTATGCAGTCTGATTAAGGAGAGGAAAAAAAACGGTAATGACCTTTGGGAGAATGTATTCCCAGAATCTTCCCCCATGGTCAAAATAAAATTGCACATCAAAAATTAACTTTAAATTCTATTGTTTGTTAAATTTAAAATTAAATAGATATTTTATATTTAAGGGCTAATCAATTCTCAAATAATAGATATAATTCAGAAAAAAATTATCAAGCAAAATATTATACTATATCTTTATTAGTTGAATTAATGTACATTGTTACATATACTAAAATATGTTTACTATATTATCCAATTTATATCATTGTTTTGGTTGGAATTTCCTTACTTTTAACAAAGTAATAAAAAAAGATATAAAGAAAATTATGTAGAGAAATAGTCACTCTTAAAGTACTTGGCCAAGCATGGTCGTAAACACCTTTAATCATAGCCCTTTTGAGGCAGAGGTATAGGGTTCTCTGAGTTAAAGGCAAACTTGGTCTACATAGGGAGTTCCAAGAGAGCTATAGCTAGATATTGAACACTGATTCTGATTATCAAACCAAACAAATGAAAGAAAGAAGGCAGACAGGAGGTGGAATATAGATTTGTAGCTGAGCTGAACTGTAGCAAACTAAATCACTGGAAAACTTATGGGTATATATGACCATACACAGTTGAATATCCAACAGTAGTATCGAAGCTCTATTAAAAAGCAGTTGACAAGCCGGGCCGTGCTGGTGCACACCTTTAATCCCAGCACTTGGGAGGCAGAGGCTGATGGATCTAGTCTGGTCTACAAGAGCTAGTTCCAGGACAGGCTCCAAAGCTGCAGAGAAACCCTTTCTCAAAAAAAAAAAAAAGCAATTGACAGAAAGTTAAAAAATAAATATAAAATAAAATACCCTATCTTTCATCAGAGTTTTGGGAATCCACAATGTCTCCTTAATTTTCTCTATGGTTCATATGACAAATGTCCATACCATATGTACTAAATAGGAAACAGACTTTGTTTCTGGAATAAAAGTGACAATTTTATGTATCTATTTTAACCTTGTAGCATAATGTTTTGGAAGTTTGCCGTGCAATTACATTATTGGTGCCTTGTTCTGATTTATTACCAAGATGTATACTACTTTATAGTCATTCCCTTCAGGGTATTTTTATATTTGTATTAACAGCTCATGGCTATTATGAACAATACTTCTGTGACAATTTTTCTGCAATTCAAATACACACATTTTTAATTGTCTTGTATATTAACCTAGAACTGTAATTATAAATAGGAATGGAATTATGCTATTTTCAATAATGTGGTTAGAGCTCATTATACTTATAATAAGCAAAACGAACCAGACAAAGAAAGAATGTTACATATTTTACACTTTCTCTCTAATGTAACCTATTTATCCATCTACCTGTGTATTAACCTATTTATATATAATTTATCTATTTATTTAATTTATCAGTGAATTACTTGGACTAGAAGAGGAATTATGAAAGGGAAGACTCTAGAAGTATCTAAGAAAAAGAAGCAACGTAGAGTTGTAGAAGAAAGGAAATAAATTATCACACATTGTCATCATATAGTGACTATAAATTTATCTGTGCATAGACACAAAATGTATATCTGTGTATGTGTGAAATACACAAAAAGAGGAGGGGTTGCAGAGGGACTGGAAAAAGGAAAATGGAAAAATTAAATTATAGAGATAAAATGAAATCTATAATTGAATACATACATAGATGTGTACATGTGTGAACATCATGGTGAAAACATTATTTAATTTTATTTATATATTTATTTATTTATTTGAGTATTGGTGTAGGGTGAAGTCTGGACATAACAGGAGATTGAAGGTCGGAGTCCAACGTGCACAAGCAGATTCTCTCTGAGTACTTGGGTTCTGGAAATCACAGTTCTTCAGGCTTGAGAGCACATTCCATTACACTAGTCCTGAAGCCCAATATTTCATATACTAGCTAAAGAAATCTTTCTTATATTAATTAATTAACTTTACATCCTGCCGCATTCCTCCTTCCTCCACTCATCCCAGGTACTTCTTCTTACCCCTCTGTTCACACCCTTGAAACTGATCCTCCCTCCCTCTCTTTTCAGGAAAGGGGAAAGCCTCTTGTGGAATCTACGATTGCTAGGAGCCTTAGCGAGGATAGAGTAGAGTCCTGGGAGTTTCCTTTTCACTCTATGTTTACCTGACCTCAAAATCCTTTCACTTTTCAGTAGTATCTTTCAGTACTCTCCCCTTCTGTCCCCCTAACCTGATCACTTATGCTCTCATCCCCGCCTACCTACAGTCCACTCACAAAATCTCTTTTCTACTTCCACTTCCCAGGGAGATCAAAGATCTCCCCCACTTTAATCCTCCTAATTACATAGTCTTTCTGTAGCAAGATTATTGTGTATTGCGCAGATAATATGAATAGATACCATGTTTGTCATTCTGGGTCATGGTTATCTCACTCAGGATTATTCTTTATTTTTCTAGTTCAATAAATTTGCCTTCAAATTTCATAATGTCATTGTCTTTAACAGTTGATTAATCAAATGTATCACATTTTCTTCATCCATTCTTCATTTGAGGGGCATCTAGTTTGTTTTCAGGTTCTTGTTATTACAAATAAAGATTCTATGAACATAGTTGACCAAGTTTTCTTGTACTATGATGAGCACTCTTTGGGCATATAACTTAGTGTGATATAGCTGGGTTCTGTGATAGACTGAGTCCCAGATTTCTGAGAAAATGCCATAAAAATCTTTTTTTGTTGTTTGTGTTTTGCTTTGTTATTTTCGAGACAGGGTTTCTCTGTTGCTTTGGAGCCTTTTCTGAAACTAGCTCTTGTAGACCAGGCTGGTCTCGAAGTCACAGAGATCCGCCTGCCTCTGCCTCCAAGTGCTGGGATTAAAGGTATGCGCCACCACTGCCCGGCTGTCATAACATCTTAACTGGAAAAGAATTGTTTCGTTTTCTTTCAAGTGAATGCTGACTTCTTAAGGAATTCTTCTACTATGTAAGAAAACAAAGTTGGCATTGTTAACACCGACTTCACACTTGTTATCATCAGTCTTTCAATATTGCTCTGAATTGTTGGCAATCCTCTCTTACAATGAGTTTAATATCTACAGAGTCTAAGGAAGTAATATTTAGCTCTCATGTTTTTGATGTTTTTTTATTCTTTATCAGAATAATCTCTTTATTTCATTTGTTTCCTGTTTATGTGTCTGTGTGAGCACATGCGCTTGCCAGGGTGTGCAAATGGAGGTGATTGGACAACTTTGGGAATTACATGTCTCCATCCACTATGTGGTTCCAGAAAAACAGCTGAGGTCATTGGGCTTGGTGACTGATTCTGTTACCCACTGAGAAATTCCTACCGTCATTAGGTCTCATCTTTACACTCTGTGCATTTTTGTATGTGAGTCCACTGTTACTGTGAACCTTTAGCTTTCCTTATCAATGACGCATACCTTATCTTACTGGAAGCCTTTACACAAAAGTTTGCTATCGAGCTCTTTCAGAACTGAAATATTTTTTATGTATCACAGACATTAAATGTCACAACCAATCATTTCTGATGCATCGAAGACATTTGATAAGTTTTCTCAGTGGAGACTATCTAGGTGTTAATCTTGTTAACATAATCATATGGTGCTGCAGGAGCTCTTTCTGCTCCTTTACTCAATAGCCTTTAAGATACCAACCCACTGGGGTGTGGTTTCATTCATTTTTTTAAAAAAAGTGGCGGCAGCCCTCTGCTCTCTCTCTTGCTTCCAGCTCCAATTCTAACTGCTAGACTCTCTATTTCCTGTTTGCAATGAGAGGACAGTGGTGTAGGACAGTGTTCTGTAAGTTTTCTCCCCTGCAATAAATAATCCCTTTATAATAAAACTGGTGTAGGATTATTTTGTGTCTTTATCTGGCGCCTCAACTTTTGGTTTTAGAACCACCCCTTAATCCCCCAGCTAGGCTGCCTGCTGCGGCCTGGGCCGCTGGGCAGCTGCTTGGCACAATCCCTCCCAGCTGCGGCCTGTGCATGGAGTCAGCAGTTAAAAACTCCAACTTTTCCTGGGATCCATGCTGCCTGCCTGATTTGCAGAGCCGTCTGATTTGCAGAGTGGTTTTTAAATCACCCCTACAGCCTAGGGCTTAGGCAGTGAGAGAAAGGAACCCTAAAAATTCCCTGGGGCAAAAGTTCCTTGGGACATTCTGGCAGCTGTTTGAAATCCCAGCAGCAGCTTTCCCAGCTGCAGCACAGTGTAAGAACGGTTGAAAAGCTCTGGATTTCTGTTCTTTGTACCCGGACTTTGGATTTCTTGCTCTGTGTACTTCTTGAGACTGATTTCCCCCCAGTTTCTTGACAAGTATTAAGGCAGATTCTACCACAAGATCTATCCAGGATCAATCTTTCCATTGATTGCAGTCGCAACTCAGAAACATCGCCATCTGCTGGTTAACAGGTAGAATGGCAGGTTTTGTTTTTAATGGCACTCTAGCAGCAAATTTTGCTGCCACTATGGAAGAAATCACATGAGGCCTCTATAACCTTGGAGGTACCTCAATTTACTGGTTATCAGGTCTCATTTTTCTTCTCCATATTATATCATTGAGGAAGTATTTGACATTAATTGATGAGATTAATACCATGATAGGCAAATTTGACTCCTTATCTAAGGGTACTAGTAACTTACCTGAAAGAGTCCAGGCTATTGAATTTGACTTTCAGAAGTTATCACAGAGTTTCGATAAGGTAACAGACAGAATATACCTCCAAGATGGCAATTTACATGATATCCTGGGGCAGTTCAAGGAGGAGATGTTATCTTTGAAAGGAAACATTAAAACTTTGGAATCACAGGTGCAGATGGGAACCAGAAAATTGATGCTATAGGGAAATCACTAGAAATCTTTGCAGGTCAGGAGATTCAGGCCTTATGTGAGACAATGATTAAGAGATTTGAAATGATTGAGAAAATTATTGGAGCTGATGAACCAGGTGAGAAGACACAAGGGCAGGATACAATGCCACCACCAGCTGTCAGAACTGGTTTGCCCAGGGTTTTAGCGACATACCCTGTAATTTATTCTGACAAAGTGTCAACTTCTAAAGGCTCAAAGGGAGCCAAAGAAGCTAGATGGATGCCAGTAGGAATGAATGACCTAAAGGAAATTAAGCAAGCCTTTGTTAATTATGGCTTGCAGTCTACATTTGTTAAGGAAATATTAATAACTTGGGCTTCTAATGTCAGGGCTGGACCCCATAACAATTAGCATCAGCTGTGTTAGAAGGTGGGCCTTCTTTGATGTTTGGAGTTTATTTCAGGGAAGAATCCAAACATGTGGAACAGCAAGAAAGGGCAAAAGGTGTGGAGGTTTCCCAGGATCAAATTCGTGGCATAGGAGCTTATACTGATCCACAGGTCTAAGCTCTTTATGATGAAGAAGTATTTTCCCTATACCACAAAGCATACTTGAATGCATGGGATAGGATACCAGAACCGGGGAGAAAGGTAGAGTCATATACAGGGTTAGGCAGGGACAGGGAGAATCCTATACTGACTTTTTGCGAAGATTAATTAAGGCTCTGAACATAAAAGTAATAGACCCAGAAGCTAGATGACTAATTCTTGAATTTCTGGCTTTTGAAAATGCAAACTTAGACTGCAAGAAGATAAGCACCTATGGACGAATGGATCCAGCATACCTTGAATTTTCAGATCTTAATTACCATGATAAATATTGGGTAGGAGAAGCGATTTCCAAAGCTATGAGGGGACATCAAGCTGCCAAATGTTTTAATTGTGGTAAATTAGGACACTTAAAAAGGGATTGCAGGCAAGGAATTTTTAGGAATAACACCTCATCTGGAAATAGCAGGAATAGGAAACCTCGGCCTTCAGGTATATGTGGAGGTGTGGCAAAGGAAGACATTGGACCAATGAACGCAGATCAACAACAGACAGACCAGGCAACCCGATACCATCGGGAAACTCCCTGAGGGGCCTCTTGAAGGTCTCCAAGCCAAAAGTGGCCCAGTCATTCCTAGTAACTGTGGAGGACATATCATACCAGGAAAATTAAAAACTCTAGAAGCTTCTGTGCAAGACCATAAGGTTCTAAATGATGGCTCAAATTTGGATTTGGAAGATAAGTCAGAAATTCAGTTAGGAAATAAGAAGCATGTATTTTGGCAAACCACGATAAATGATCAGAGACCAAAGCTGAGAGTACATATAAATGGAATTGTGATTGCTGGTTTGATAGACACAGGAGCAGATGTGAGTATGATCACTCCAGAATCTTGGTATCCAAATTGGCCTCTTCAAGATGCAGATGTTCAATTATTAGGAATTGTAACCATATCTTGAGTTAAACAAAGCATGAGATGGGTTAATTGTATTGGGCCAGAAGGTAAAAGAGGAAAGCTAAGGCCATATATAGCTGATATTGCAATAATTTATGGGGCCATGACCTGCTACAGCAATGGAATACCCAAATTAACATTCCTGCAGCCCCAGGGACTCAAATTTCTGGGAAGGATGTAATAAGGTACTATGCACAAAGGTCACCAGCCATTCAGGCTGTACAAGAATATAAAGCAACTAACAACCCTTTAGAAGTACCAACTGCCCTACCCCTAAAATGAATGAGAAGCTGATATGGATTAAACAATGGCCTCTAGCTGAAGATAAATTTCAGGCTTTAGAATAATTGGTACAGGAAAAATTAGATGCTCAACATATTGAGGAGTCAACTAGCCCTTGGAACTCTCCTGTGTTTGTTGTAAAAAAAGAAATCTGTTAGATGGAGAATGGTGACAGATCTAAGGTTTGTCAACAAAGTAATTCCACCTATGGGCCCTCTACAGTCTGGAATTCCTCTGCCTTCTCTGTTACCCAAGGGATGGCTTCTTATAGTCATTGATTTAAAG
>JAQHUG010000583.1:250420-278959 GCA_028555095.1 Dicrostonyx torquatus | reverse complement strand
CACTTCCTTTGTAAAACCCCAGTGGCACAGACAATAAGATCAACAATGAATAAATGGGACCTCCTGAAGCTGAGAAGCTTCTGTAAAGCAAAGGACACAGTCAGTAAGACAAAAAGGCATTCTACTGAATGGGAGAAGATCTTCATTAACCCTGCATCAGACAAAGGCCTGATCTCCAGGATATACAAAGAACTCAAGAAACTAGACATAAAAGTTCTAAATTACGCAATTAAAAGATGGGGCAATGATCTGAACAGAGAAATCACAACAAAAGAAGTTCGAATGGCCAGAAGATATTTAAGGGCATGTTCAACTTCCTTAGCGATCAGGGAAATGCAAGTCATACACTTTTTAATATCTACTTTTAACACTGACAATGAGTTTTTGAAAATTCTTTAAATAAATACAGATTTGTATTTATTCTTTAAATAAATACAATAAGCAAACTTGGTATTAGAATAGCAGTTAGATAACCTCATAGTTAAAAATACTTATATGAATTGACTATGTCAAAGCAGAATGAATACAAAAAATAAAATGTAATGCTAAATATGAACATTATATTAGGAAAATCATAAAATTTTGATCTCTAAATTTATATGAATTAAAATTGAGTAATATCTTTGAGTATTTGTTTCTCTGCTGAGGATAATAACATGTAAAATATCATCACAGTGCAAACAAAACCACTTGTAGTTAAAAGAATAGAAACATGTTTAAATTTTATATATACTGAATTTGTGTTGGTTCCTACACTGTGACCAGAATGGAGTTGTTTTCGTAGTTTCGTTTCAAGCATTGAAGTCCAAACTTCATAAAGTAATTGAGCAGAGGGCATTCAATCCTAATCCCTCAAGATACATCATATAACTGAATTAACAATGTGACAGTAAGAAAGTGTGAAAGCAAAGGATATCAAGAAGAAACTATTAGGATAAGACATTCTATTAAATTATCTTTACTGTTGATTATTTGTAAGTAATTGTGCTTTACTTTCATATTCAAAGTCAAGAATATGGAAATCAATCATTAAGCGAAATGCAATAAACATGCAAGATACTTTTAATTGGCCACTATGTTTTTTTTTAAATTTCTTTTCTATGGATGTGGACAACTATGCTAAGTACAATGGCATCTTCAGCTTGGTGTTGACAGTAAAGTTACATTTGAATTTGCTTTTTATTATTCTAGAATGAGAACAGCTCATCGTTGTTTCTCTAGGGAATCTGCACTTACATTTTATTTGAATGCAATAGTTAAATGAACCAAGAGAAACTCATTCATAAGCAGGTAGAGCTAATCATACCTTATCTTTCAAGACAAATAAAGTACCACTTTGTGAACTCGATGTTAATGAGTCTACTTAATAAATTAAGTCAAACGTTACAAGAACATTTACTCTTGGAGTCTTTATTGAACTCTTGTCTGCAGTTTTGAATTCTGATTTTTAATGATGGGAATGTCACATAAATGCATATTATACCTGGGCATGACTTCAGCATGTTTTCCCATATTTCAACACATTTTAGTTTCAACAAGATTTTTAAAATGCATAGTGCTACATGTAAGCATTTTAGAGGTAATTTGCATACAAAATTTTGTTTGAGTTATAGAAGTGCAAATTAACTAATGCAGATTTTCAAATAACAACACTGATGTATTAGCTACTTTCTATTGCTGTGATAAGACATCATGACCAAAACAGCCTTCCAAAGGAAGCAATTATTTGGGGCATGTGGTAGCAGAGGATTAGAGTCCATGTTGAAGGAACAGAGGTAGTAAGTGGCAGGTGGCTATTGCAACTGAGAGATCATATTTTAAACCACAAATGTGAAGCAGAAAGAACCAACTTGAAATTGCAAGTCTTTTGAAACCTCAAAGAGCACTCCAGTGTCATACGTCCTCCCTCAAGGCCATTTCTCCTAATTCTCTGCAAGTAGCCACCACTGAAGACCAAATATTCAGATGTTCTACTCTTATAGGCCACATCTCATTCAAGCTATTATAACTGAGATGTCAATTCATAGTACAAGCATTAATTTCAAGATAAATACAGCTTTCAGCCTACAGGATTGATGCCTTCTTTATAGAATTGTGTTACCTCTTTCTGTAAAATGAACAAATTATGAAGAACTTGAAATATATATTGACCTCTTTATTCTATACATTAAACTTTGTAAGTTTAAACATTTCATTTTTGTTTTGTTTTCTTTAGCGTTGCTTTTTTTTTTTTTTGAAACACGGCTTGTAGATCAGCCTGGCCTTGTACTCACGGAGATCTGCGTACCTCTGCCTCCCAAGTGCTGGGATTAAAGGCATGTGCCACCACCACCTGGGTAAGTTTAAAGTTTAAAATTTTGTCAGACCACCTTACATCTTTTCCACATTTTCCTAATGGCATTTTTCATTTCTTTATTTCTGAAAGTGTAAATCATAGGATTGAACAATGGAGTTAGAATGGCATCAAATACAGCCACCTTTTTCTCAAAAGAAGATGCAGATATGCATCGTGCATATATAAATATGCATGGAACAAAGAATGTAATGACAACAGCAATATGGCATCCACAAGTGGAAAGAGCTTTCCATCGCCCTTCAGAATTGTGATTTCTTAGAGAGAACAAAATGACACCATAGGAGATAAGCAACATAGAAAAGATAATGATGCAGATAGACCCACTGTTGGCAAACACTAGCAGGGCATAAACATATGTGTCAATGCAGGACAACTCCAGTAATGGGAACAAGTCACACATGAAATGATCAATGACATTAGGCCCACAAAAAGGTAACTGCAACATGAAGATTATTTGTATGATAGAATGCAAGAATCCCCCTGCCCATGCCACCCCCACCAGGGTGCCACAGTGCCTCCAGTTCATTATGGAAGAGTAATGTAAGGGCTTACAAATGGCCACATAGCGGTCATAAGCCATCACTATGAGTACAATCACTTCTACTGCAGCAAAGAAGTGTACTGCAAAGATCTGTGCCATGCAGCCTTCAAAGGAGATGGTTTTGTTGTCATCGAGGGAGTCAGCAATCATCTTTGGTGTAATGACTGAAGTAATGCATGCATCCAAGAAGGACAGAAATGCCAAGAAAATGTACATAGGTGATCCAAGCAGTGCAGGACTGCAGAGGATGGTTACTGCAATCATTATGTTGCTTCCCATGGTTGCAATGTAGGCAAACAAAAATACAACAAATATTATTTTCTGAACTTTTGGATTCTGTGAAAGTCCCAGGAGGATGAACTCTGTTACAATAGTTTGATTTGGCATGATTCTCAAGGATGTTTAAGATAAAATTTCAATTATTTTGAAATATTTGTAGATAGTCACTTATGTATGTGTGTGCCTATATACCTTGTTGTTGTTTTTGGTGTGTGTGTGTGTGTGTGTGTGTGTGTGTGTGCAGGCACGGATGCTTTAGTCTTTGTTTCGATGTTAGCGAACAATTAGCAATAATATCTCTCTCCACTGTGTAGATTCTGTGGTTTGAACTCAGGTATTTACTCTTGACAACATGTATCTTTACCACCGAGCCTTCTCTGTTGCATTTAAATCTATAATTATGAGAAAATACTATTATACTATACTATAAATAATGCAATACTATGAACAAGCATGTGCATTGATATGCATCCTTCTATTGCTTAATTCCTTTGATGTTTAGAATAAAAATTGAGAATTTACCAGTTCATCAGGTAGAATTGTGATGGATATAAATTACTGAATATTCAAAATAGCCTCATTTGTATTACAAGGAATAAAAATTACCTGTTTGGTGCAAAGATAAAAACAGTGCATATTTGAAATTTTAGTTTTGTTCATTCTCCTGCAGCTTCCTGGTGTGTAGTCTTATAAGGCATCCCAAAACCATGTTCTACTTATGGACATAAAGACCAGAATTGATTAATCATATCTGCTAGAGACTACTCAAATACTCTGGAATACCAATTGATGAAGCAGCAGGATCTGAACTTGGAAATCCTGGATATATGTTAAATTCTCTTTGATGTCGAGAATGCATTAACACTTAAATTAGATCAACTCATTCTTTATAATTTAAAAATGTTTTTGGCAAAGTGTCTAGTTCTATAAAAGATGAATATTTCTAAAGAGTTATAATATCAATTTTTAAATCAGCATTTTAAAATGTAACCCTTTCTTAAATAAAATCATGTTTGTTACTATTATAATGGAACTAATTCAAATGAAACTATTACTAAATAAATAACTAATTGAAAAACTATAAAAGAAGGTAATGAATTTGAGAGAATGATGCAATTAAGTCCACTGTGAGGGTCTGAAGGACTATGTGGATAGAATGAAGATACATTTTGTTCATGAGTGAAATTAAAAGTAACACCTAGAAAACAATGACCAAGCACTTTTGTGAGCAAATTGACTAAATCCAATTGAACATATAATAGAGAAAAACAGAAGCTATACTATAATATATAGTCTTTATACTTCTTAATCAACTATTGCTTACCATTAGACTTTTAGGAAGTATAATTCTGTGACATGATTTGAAATTTGTGTGAATTTAGTCTATGGGAGATATTTGAAAATAGCTTATCTGTTTACTCTAAGCTCATGAAGGGGGTCAAATTTTAAAATATTAAAAATCTCCTTTTTATGTTTTTAAAATTATGATTCAATTAATTCTTTTGAAAGTCCAACCTTCATATCCACAGAAATTCTTCCATGAATCATTCAGATAAATCATCCAGCCCCAAGCTAATTTTTCTCAAGAAGGCACAGCTTGCAAAATATCCATATTCTGTCCTGTATATTCAATGCAAGTGTCTATAAAATATAAAATTTTGTATGAATAGTATTCATCTATAAACATATTATTCCTAAAATTTGTAAATAAAATAGTAATGTATTTGTACTAAGAGGAAGAATAAGTTTATTTTAATAAATGTCAATTAGAGTATACAGAAACAATTTTACAATATTATGAAAATACAAAACAAAGCCAAGACAGTGTTGTCTAATATTTGTCTAAAACAAGTATTTCCATGTCTTCTGATGTATGTTCCTCACCAGCACTTATGATATAAACTTAATATCTATTCATATAGTATAGATTACAAAACAACAGAATTAGAACTCTATAATGCATTTTCACCATTCTAAAATAAGCACGAATTTACTCTTCTTATCTAAATGTAGCATGACATGTCTGTGAAACTAAATGAAAAGCATACACATACTGGAAATTCTTTTCTCATACTTTTGTTAATCTTAAATTGGATAAATAAAATGTTAACAAGAAAGAACAAAATTGTTAATTCTGCTATCAAAAAGGCAGGAAAAATCTTCATATATGATACCCATTTAAAATTTAACAAATGACTTTATATCAGTGATTTTGGGCATAGGCTTATAAAGAATGATAGTTTGTTTTCATTATTAGAGGTGACTGAATTATGTTTCTAGTAGCCCAGGATGGGCATGAGTTTGAACTCACCATGCTTTAAGGATGACCATGGACTCTTGCTCTTGCTGTTCTTGCTTCTAAAGTGCTGGGATTACAAGCTTGTGATATCATGCTCAGCTAAATATCCCCACAGTTCTATTGACATATTACATAAACAAAAATAAAAAGAAACATATGAAGATTATTTTCAGAATTATGTAACAATATCTATACATAAAGACTAAGATAAAACTTGAATTGGTCATAATAACAAATGTGTTTTTAAAACCAAACTCAAAAATTATATCAGCTACAATGATATTTGTTCATTCAAGTAACACTTTGGGAAGATATAAAGTAAATTATTCTAGAGTCATAACCAGGCAAAATTGTGGCTTGCAAGTTTCACCATGTGTCAGTCTGTGAAACATCTCATAGATACTCCCTGTTTGCTGTGGCAGAAAGTATGATCAAAGCAGAAAGTTTGTATATAAGTCTTCCTTCTATACCTAGGAGTAGACAAACATCTCTGGCAGCTGTAGAGAATGTTGCCACTGCTAGTCAAGTCCTGCCCTCAATGTGGCCTCAGGTTAAAATGAAAATATGGGAGTCAAAGTTTCCTACTTGACTGGAAGTGGAATTTAAAGAGGGCTCCCTCAGTACTCATGAGTCTGTGAGATTGAGTCTTAGCCTCCCAGGATTTAGAAAATGTCCTGCCACATGGGTTTTTAAGAGGTGATTTTTGTGAGACTTTTAAACAACTGGTGTGATTAAAATAATTTGATGTAGTTACAAAATTGCTGCTTGTTTTTAATTTCCTTTAATTTTTATTTAATGGCGCTTACATATATTCACTGTTGTATAATGAATGGCAAGCTTGTTTCATTGAAGAACTCAAGCAAAAGTTTTGCATGCATATAAAATAGGAGGGCAGAATTTTATAGTAAAGAATCTATCCATTGACCTATTAGGACCATATGTTTTGTTTTGGGGAAATAGCTCAAAAGATTATGTGTGAAAATATTAAGTGTTGTATATCTATTATAATAATATTCATTTGTTATAATCTTAGTTTTAAAATTTATAGATTTGTGTGTGTGTGTGTGTGTGTGTGTGTGTGTAATTTCTGGATAAAAGGATCCAGTCTAGAGCTATGCCAAATTTGGAATCACAAAAGTCCTGACTCAGTTTCCAAGGAGTTGGAGCTAGGGGAGTGTATTAATTAGTATCATTATTTAATTATTGAATTATAACTTTCAGCTTCAAAGAAGAGTTTATAGAGGTTGAAGCAATTTTCCTCTATTCATGTTGTCTGACAACAACATGTTGGAACACCGCCTCCCATGGTGAACAATGCCTTTGGTAACTGTGAGAAAGCATCCAGGAAAGAAAGGCAGAGGGCATTTTACCTCAGAATCATTTTGTTCCTTGGATAGTTCTTGGATGTGATTTTGTGTCTCCTGTGACAAACATTTACTCTCAAATCATGAGACTTGTTTATTCTTGCTGGTTGTCAGATCATAACTATGAAACCCAATCTGATCAGTGTTCCCTGAATCTGGATATAGACTTCCACCATGCTTTTTTGTGTTCCAAGTACATGTCATAACTTACAGTACATGACAGGAAATTGTGTTTAAATTACTCTGTATTGAAAAAGCTTTGGGAAAATTCTGTTTTGTTATTATTTAGTATGTCCTTACTGACCTTTTCTCACATGTTTTCTGAATTTAACTTTCCTTGGATCATTGCTTTCATTGTTTCACTCACGTATAAAACTACAATGAAACTGAAGTAATCTTGTCTACAGCATTAGACTGTAGTATGCCCCATTCTTTCAGGTCTTCAGATCCCATTTTGTGCAAACAAGATCTATATATGTTGAAGAAATTAACATTGATGTGGAAGATCTGGCTGATATTCTAGGGCCCAGCACTGAGAAAGAGCTTCAGGGAAGCCTGGTAATCACTTCTCTGCTTACTCTCTCTCTATATATTTCTATCTCTGTTCTGATTTCCCACCTGGTTTTACTTTGCTAAGCCATTGACCCAAAAAGCTTGATTCATTAACCAATAAAAGCACATATATATAGAAAGACATCCTATATCATCATAGACAGAAGATAAGGCGACTCAGGGAGACGTCATGTAGCTACCAAAGGAGAAGGACACTCTGGAACTTTAGGAATCTTCTTGGTAGACCACAGCCTTTTGGCGATACACAGATTGGTAGAAATTGATTAATTTAAGCCATGAAAGCAAGCTAAAATATGCCTGAGCTGTTAGCCAAGCAGTATTGTAATTAATATAGTTTCTCTGTGATTATTCTGGTCAGGGCAGCCAGGAATGGTGGAGCAGTCTTTGCTTACATAAGTACAAAGATCTTAGAGGGAAGGAGTTCCAAAATCACCTGAAGCTGGAGTTACAAGCAGGAGTGAACTGTTTTACATGGGTGCAAACCAAGCCCAAATAATCTGTAAGATCAATGCATGCTCTTAACCCCTGAATAACCTCTCCAGTCTCATATTATATAGTTTTAAAGTATTATAACATACTCATTTATATAAATTCATGCACCACAAGAAAATGCAGAATTTACGTGATTCATGAAAAAAAATTAAAATTTATATTTTATAAATTTATCCTATAAATTTAGGATACAGGAATCATTTTCTTTTAATATAAATATTAAGTATGAATCCTGATACAGCAGTATAACCTAAAATGGATTTCATTCTGTATTCCTGGGTCTTATTTAAATTATTCTTCGTATCTTCGAATCAGTATTCGTATAATACTGACTGTAGACCTACTATTCTAAGGAGGCAGAAACCATTTTATGTTATCTTCTTCACACTGTCTGACCTCATCCCCCATTATCTGTATTAGAAAAGCAAAGTGCAAACCAAAAAAAAGATATTGTGAAAATGGATCAAAACTAAAGTTGTTTGTGCACAATTATAAAAGTTTGGGAGAGCCTTAAGTTCTAATTGTTAAAAGAAGAAGGCCATATCCAGTATAATATAAGCAATTTGTAATTTGTAGTATAAAATAAGCTTATCTGAGTTTTTTAATATTTTTTACTTTTTTCTCCAAGATAGCATTTTTATTATTTATTTGGAAATTTCGTACACTGCAACCGGATTACATTTGCTTTTCATTTCTCCCAGGTCTACTCTCTCTCTCACCTTTGTTCCTCCATTACCCATAAATGAATGAATGAATGAATGAATAAATAAATAATAATTAATAAAACAGACCAATTCCAAATTGTGTTGCCCATATACTCACTGGAGAATGGTCAAACTCACAGTTTGACCTTCCCCACCTCATCCATGCCAAAAGCCATCAACTGTGAAGAACAACCCTTCAGTATCTTTCTCAGCCTTTCAGGAATCTTTCCAATAGCTTTTTTTTTCTAGACTGATGTTTTGGGGGAGAAAAGGGATAAGTTTTCCCAGAAGCCTTCATTGTCTTCCATTCTCAGTTATGAGTCCACATCTATTGATAACACTGCAAAAAATCCCATTCTCAACATTTATTATGGAAGGAGCTAGCATAGAGGACATTCTCAGTTCAGTACAAACTGTGTTGTATAAAGTGTGTGATGTCTCAGCATTAAGGTCTTACTAGCTAGTGATGATGGACATACATCATCAGTAACAGACTGCTGTTTTGTTTACCTTTCACTGGAATTTTTGTTTAACAATCCATGGCTTATGGAAGAACCATTGTCCACACATGCAAGATACTTCCATTCAAACTCCCTTCATTGTTATTATTGTTATTATTAATTAATTAATTAAAAATTTCCCAGCCCAAATGCATTTTATTCTTTCTCTTCTCCCAGTTCTTCTTTTAGCCTCTCCCTCATCTAGTTTCTCTCCCTTTTCTTCAGAAAAGTGCATGCATTCCATGTATATCACCCAGCCATGACATACCATGATGCAGCAAGACTAAGCACCTCCCATTCTATCAAGGCTAAGTTAGTCAACCCAGCAGGAGAAAAGGGTCATAGGATCAGGCAACATAGTCAGAGAGAGCCCCTTTTCCCTCTACTGTGTTTCTTACAAAAAGATCAAGAAACACAACTGCCACACAAGTTCAGAAAGCCCAGGTCAGTTCTATGAAAGTCTCAGGTTGATAGTCAAACTCTCTTTTAAATACGATATTGAACTGTCTTGCAAAATAGTAGGCTTCCATATGACCCTTACAAACATCCTTAGTTTGGGATTTGTTTACCTTATTTCTCATCCCTCAACTCCTTCATCCTTTACCTACATCTATGCTTAAAACTTTTCACACCCATTCCCAATATTCTCCACTTTCATATCATGATTTTTTTTGTTGTTTTGTTTTGTTTTGGAAGACACATCTAAAGGTGAGTGTCAGGTATAAAATTCTCCCAAAATTATATACATCAGACTCTACTTGATCTATATTTAACCTTAGTGTTTTTAATAAAACTACTGTCCACTGCATTTAATGAATAAACATAATACTTTTTTTTAACATCTTGACAAATTGTTGCCTTTACTAATATGCTATAGATGCCTATATATATTTTTTAACTAATATTGGCTTGCAGTCCACTATCAAGAGCTTGAATTGCCTAAGTAATCCTATGCATAAATGAAAATATTGGAGGTATTAAAAACTCACCCTCAAATCATTCTAGGAAGTCCTAGGGACAAACACCATGGCATCATCACTAAAATGTGAAACAATGGCAAACAGATCTAGATCAGAGAAAGAAACATGCAGAGCTAAAGTCAATTAACTCTTGAGAGTAATGACAAAAATGTATTTTGGAAAATGATAGCCTATTCAATAAATGGTGCTCAGGAAACAGGGTATGATATAAAGCAAAATAAAATTAGACTTATTTCTCTCAACCCTCATCAAATTACCTTGAAATTGATCAAAATATTTAACATAAAATTTGAGTAAGTGAAATTGCTGGAGGAAGACCTTGTGTAGGTATTTCATATGGATGTAGGCAGGAACTTTCTGGAAAAGCTCTTGGTAGCATAGGAAATTTCCCTATATTTGAGCAATGAAATCAATATAAATGAAAATGCTTCCAGACATGGGTATGGTAAGCACAATTTTAATTTACTGTGAGTCTCTGTGTGGGTGTGGACACAAGCCAGCCATAGTCACAAATTATAGACTAAGAGGCTTCTTCAAACCAAGCACCTAAGAAGTTTCTGCAGAGTAAGAGAAATTATCAAAGAAGCAAAATCTTTTGTCAGCTCTATGAGACAAAGAACTAAAAACAACATGAAATAAACTACAAAACTTCAATTCCTCCAAATTCATTAATAAATGGATCAATGAATTAATTAAGTAGTTTCCCAAAGAAGAAATACAAGTGGCCAATGGATGTGTGAAAACATGTTCTACAGCCAGGAGGGAAGATATTGCATGGAGGCTGTTCAGTAGCTCAGACCTGATATAACCACACAGAAAATATATTATTAAATCACTTCTTGGTACATTAGCTCTAGATTCTTATTGTCTAACTCCTACATCTTAATTTAATCCATCTCCTTTAATCTGTACATCACCTTGAAGTTATGGCCTACCAGCAAAGTTACAGCAGGTCTGTCTCCGGCAGCAGCTCCATGGCTTCTCCTTAACTCCCTCTTTCTCCCAGCATCCAGCTTAGTTTTCCCCACCTGCCTTTACTTCCTGTGCAGGCCCAAGGCAGTCCTTTATTAACCAAAGGTATTCATAGCATACAGGAAGACAAATTGAAAGTGTTATGATTCCACTTCACAGCTAAGAAGATTGCTAAGTGGTTAGGCCCACATATATACTTATGCGGTCAAAATTTTAAGAAGAAAAAGTTAAAAGTACATTAAAAATTTCCTCTTCACTTCAGTCAAATTGGCTATCAAGAAGACAAATGACAACAACAGTTGTTGAGGATCGGAGTAATGAGGAATTATTATTCATGACTGGCAGACACATGACTGCTGTACCACTATGGACATCAGTGTGGAGGTTTTCTTTAGAAAATGAAACTATTAAGCTCACCACTGATTTCTTAGTCTTAACACAGTGATATTTGTTAATCGATATTAGCTGCAGTTTTCAAATTAACTAAGACATATATTTGAGAAATCTCTACCACACACTAAATAGATAATGAAAATAAAGTGTAACTAAGAGCCAGTGAGATGGCTTAGCTGGTGAACATGCTTTGTATCATGTCTGACACCCTGAGCTCAATCTCCAGAACCCCCAGACCTAATGGTGAAAAAATCATGTGGACTCATGCAAGTTGTCATCTGTTCATCACACATACACTATGGCATGCACATAAAACCTTTCCTTCAAGAAATAGTTCATCAATAGATGATAGATGACAGATATAAAAATGAGGATATAATCTGCAAAAAATGAAATTGCAGTTTTGCAGGAAATTTGATGGAACTAGAAATCATCTTAAGTTAATTATGCTAGACCCAGAAATATAAATGCCACATTTTTAATATGCAGATTCCAGATTTTTTTAGAAATAAGTTTGTATAGGGGTGTGTGTGTGTGTGTGTGTGTGTGTGTGTGTGTGTGTGTGTGTAGGGCATATGAGTCATAAAACAAAAAAATGGAAACAGATAGTATGGAAAATGGAGGATTTGAAATTAGTTTGTCAGGTAGGATGGCAAACATCTTCATCTACTTAGCATCTTCTTGGTTTTGAGAATAGAATGATCATGGCTGGTTTGGAACTTGTGATTTAACTCAGGCTGCCCTCAAGATTTCAGTGTTGCTCCCATCACTGTCTCCTAAGATCTAGGGTTACTAGCATGTTCTACAGCGTAAGCTCTCACATACAGACCCAGTGTTATATTGGTATTTTTTTTATAATAAACAGGTCTTCCACATCATTTGTTATATAAAAAGAATAAAAAAACATGCGATTTTTTAGCAACTGTGTTTTAACCTTTTCAAGTTATTAAACCTCAAGTTAATTCTTGTATAGAAAAATAACTTTACAATTAATTTATAATTCTTCATATATTTTATAATATTTTCTTTAATAATAGTCCTAGCATCTAGATTTCCTAAACAATTCGTATTTTACGTAAAATTGATACTGAAGTATTGTATTTTTATTAATGGATAGGTTGTGTATTATAGGTCTCAGCTCCCAAACTTGAGAGAAACATGGGATTTTATGTAGAATCTTTCTGAGACACTATATCTCACCCCTATAAAAAGTGTTATATTCTTTAACTGAATGAGAATTTAAAGAATTATCAAATAAAACTTAATAAAATATTTAAATAATTAAAAACTAAATCCTAATTTGGCTGTGGCATACAAAATAATTATAAACACTCGAACAAATGAAAGGCAGACCAAGCTGTGTTTAGAAACCAATGCTGCCTGCTCTTTGCCAAACCCTGGGGAACTAAGAGTGAATCTCACAGGTTCATGACCTCTCAAGGAAAGTTTCTTAAACTCCAGTTAAAACCAAGGAGGAAAGTTTAGTTCCTTCAATTTATTTTATCTAAGACCTTGGTGGAGACAGTACTAGAAAAGGATGATAGCCTCGCACAGTTTCCTTCATCTCTCTCCTAGAGGGAAAAGTAAGATGATACAAATGTAGTGGTTTGTTTACCACTAAAAGTACTTCTACACAGAGAAGAGGAGAAGGATATCTTGAGATTTTCACAGAGTTGGAATGTAGGACTTTTTTAAAGGTGATTTTTATTAAAAAATGATAAAGTGCAAATGGTGGGCAGACTGCTGCATTTAATGTAGTCATGGGCCTTTGACTGTAACTGTTCTTGAGAGAGTTACATAACTTTGGTGTTAAGAGTTTTCATCGTTAGTACAGAACGCATGGCAAACACACTGGAGATATTCAAGAATGAAGTGAACATGTGGAGCCCATAGGACAACATTTGGTAAGTGTCAAATATGTAACAACTATTAGAGTGCAAACTCCCTCTTTAATTCTTTCCCCTTCCTTTATCATTCCATGGTTCCTCCCTCCCTTCCTCATCAGTGTCTTCCTTCTCTTCTTTCCCTTCCTCACTCATACATTTTTATCCTTTCCTCTATAGTCCTTTCTTTTATCTTCATTCTAAGCACGTTTCAAAAGCTCTTCAACTGTTACAAAATTAAACGTTTAGCTTGAAAACAAACTAAAAGTTCATTAAATGGACATTTTTCCTAAATCTATCTCTAAATAGGACTGTGGTTTTAGCAATTACAGTATCATTGGTCTAGTATACTCATGTTCTCATCATTCTGCTTTCTTATAAATATGGTATGTTTTGAGACTTTATAAAGTATACTGACACTGTCAGAGACTGAAGTGGTATTCCAGCCTATATAGTTGTTCTGAGAGAAGGTAAAGTGTATGGTTTCTACAAACACGCATTAACACACAGCACAGGGAAGAACATTAAATATCAGAGTGACTCCAACTATTGAAGCAATTATGTCCATTTAATTTTCTCTCATTGTGCTTGTTCTGTAGACATCATCTTCATCCCAAGACTATTCAGAGAAATGTTGAGTGGGTGATGTTCTGAACTAGGTTAGTGCTTTAGGCATCACGTGGTCTCCTTCTAAAAGAAATATGAAATGAGAACATTTATATTTCTCTTTAATGTTTATTTTTACTAATTTTGAGGGGCATGAATATCATAACAGCCCTGCAAAGTCCCACTTAGCTTTATTTTATAAGATCACCTGATATCACTATAACACATTTCTCCTTACTAAATATAAAATTTTATATTTGAATTGCCACTACTTTGTGTTTTATTAATTTCCTACTTAATTAATTACTCATTTTAAAATAACTTTCATAAATTTATGTGACAGTAGTTATGTATATATTTATATATGTTTAAATCTTATACACAATGTATTATAATAATATTCACATCACTGTCTCCTCTTTATAATATCTGCTAATCCACCTTCTTTTCTCAACTATTTCCCAAGTGCTGTCGCACAAATAACACACATGAGAAAGACAGAGAGAGAAGTCAGGCCTGTGCGTGCATAGCATGTCTATGCATGTGTGTACATATCTGTAGAGGTCTTGGTATGATGTCAGGTGTCTTTCCTAATTGATCTTCTCCTTAATATGTGTTTGAAACAGGATTTCCCACTTTACTTGGGACCCATATATATACAAACCTGGTATTTAGCTGGTAAGAAAGCTCCAAGTATCAGCCTATGACCACCTGAAAAGCATGAGGAATATAGGTGTGGCCACCACATCTGGGTTGTGTATCTGGATTTCATGCTTGTGAATCTATGTCTGTAGTCCATAAATAATGAATATTTATATTAAAATTTTTTATTGCTCTTAGGAAAAAATAAATCTGTTTACATTATTTTTTGATTACTATTGGGATTTGATTTTCTTTTAACTTTGTACTCAGTTTGTATTTCTTTTGCAAAATAAGGCAGTGTTAAAAAGGAATAGATATGGTGGGTCTGTGGATTACACTATTAAGCTTCATAATTACTAAGGACATAAAATATGTTTGTATTTATAATGTCAACTCTCAGTGTAATAATGAAACAAAAAGCTTCCATTTGCTAATAAATATGAAGGAAAGCATATTTGGTTTTGCCCACATAAACAAGAATTAGTACTACGTATGTGTTCTATATAGGGCTGGAGAGATGGCTCACTGGTTAAGAGCAATGCCTGCTCTTACAAAATCTTAAGTTCAATTCCCAGCAACTACATGGTGATGCATAACCATCTGTAATGAAATTTGGTGCCTTCTCAAGGAAGAGACCTGGACAGTCATCCTCATCAACTTAGACCATGAAACAAGTTTCATGGTCAAGTTTAACAGACAAGTTTAACAGAACTGCCATATTCCAGCTGCCCATGCATCCTTCAGAATTGCCAGGGTATAAATTTCATTTCTTTTATTAGTCATGTGTTCTCTATATGTCTATGTACAACCGCTAGGACAGATCATTTGACATGCTCCTCTCCTGGAGTTCCTGACTCCATCAATATCTTTATGTGATTCTTACTTGATAACTAGTGATGGTTCTAATGATTATATCCATTAGCAGATCTGAAATCTGTGGCTTTCAAGTACTTGAAGTAACGTGATACATGTCAGACAGAGGCACTAGGATTCAACATGTTTTCCAGAGTCTAAAGTTTTTTGTTTTGATTAGTTTTGGTTTGCTTTGGGTATCTGTGTATATATTCATTGTAAGCAATAATGAATTAGACTTGATCTTTTTATTTGATGCAAGTTTTTGTCTACTTTTTGGGCCTGAAGTTAAACTAGCCACTGTTAAATTGTACTTTGTATTTTGATGTTTTCACACTATTATAGATGGATACCATCTGATCTAATGGCCACATAGAGTTTGTTATATACTATTCTTCCTTCATGTGTTGAGATGGAGCTTGTGTTAAAGTCACTGGTCAATATTGGAAGTGAGAACTCATGGGAATTGTTGCTTTAAGGCAAAAGCACATAGCTGAGTCCTGTAGTTCTATAAACATAATAATGTGTAAACTGGCTACCATTCATTGAAAAAAGCTTATCTTTCTTATTTATATATAGATAAATAAATAGTTGAATATATCTTACTCTTTTATTCATATATTTTAACACACATATATAGACATATATATATGTACATGAAAATGAGTTGGTATAAAAATGTACTAATAAATTAACTAATATACTAATTTACTAATATATTTCAGTTTCTTCATAAGAGAGGACTCAGGCACAGTTGAAGTAGTATCTGCCTGTGGAAAAATGAATTCAAGAACTGGAATATTTATGTGGTGGTTTCATGGAAAATATGAGAGTAAGACTTTAGAGATGAATTATAACTAGAATTGGTAAGGAAATTTAATGTGAGTCTTTTTTGACTGGTTTACATTTGAAGTTTTACATAAACCTTTCAGTTGAACAGGTAAGTTATTTATGTTCATCTCAGCTATAGGGCAGTCTTACAAATTTCAAATCATATATCTAAAAAACTTTGTTTACACAAAAAGGCAATGTTGAATAAATATTTGGCAAGTATAAACTTTAAGACTCTTCAATCTACAGTTTTTCATTTATGTAACTGTGGCCAATTTCTATATGTGCATGATTGAAAGATTAATGTTTAGTACTTCAACATTTTCTCTGTTAACTTTATTAAGATGTGTCAATCAAATATCAACAAACTAAGAAGATACTTCAATTTTTATACCTAGAAATAATAGAGTATATAAGACCACCAGCACTCGGTAGTTCCTGTCTGTAAATATAAATCATCTTTCTTTGCTGTTTATTTCAAAGACAGATTTTGCATTTTAGAAGCAGAAAGTCTCTGTTAAAATACCAGGATGAACATCTTTGTGAGTTTAAATTTAACACATTTTACCATAATGTTCTCCATGAAAAATAATAATAATAAACCTACAACTTCTCATTTCTTAAGTTCAAAGCAGTTGGTTAACTTGTATTATCTCAGTTATCCTGACAAAAGGCTATTATTATATCACATTCTGGGCATAGTTTAAAATGATAAATTAAAGGAAAATCTCTACATTTTGAACATTCACATTATAAACAAAGACCGACATTTCCTATAGGTCTATATGCCTTTTAAAAAGAAATTAATTTGACATTCCAATTATTCTCAAAATGATCAAGAGAATTTAACATGTGGTGATGATATTTAGTTTCATTCTAAACTATATTTTGCCCATTTTCTGTTGGCAGAAGCATGTTCTAATCAGACATGACAGAATATGAACCTCGGTCTTGTTCCAAGAAAATAGCAGACATTATTAATTCATAGTCATTTCCCTATGTTTATAACATGAAATGATTTCAAAATGTGTTTTGATATTCTACTTCATGAATCTACTAGAGAATCATAAAAGTCAGCATTTCAATGACAAACTTTATGTGGTTGCTTTGGAGAATAAAAATAGCCAGCACTTCAATTCTATATGACCTTTCAACACTGACTTCAGGAAACAATTTTTTCTTTTTTAAAAACAAATTCATACATGTACACCTTATCTATATTATTCCCACTCTTACTTCCTTCTTTCCCCTTCAAACACATACTCTACTTCCCCTAAATTCATTGCCATTTCTTTACTTATATTAATATATATGTTATATATATGTATGCCTATCATATCTATCTGTTATCTATCATCTATCTATTATCTATTTGTCATCTCTTTATCTACCCATCATCCATTTGTCTACATATGCAAAAATGTATATTCAATTCAGTTAGCGATGATATATATATATGTGTGTGTGTGTGTGTGTGTGTGTGTTTGTGTGTGTGTGTTGGGCAATGTACATTTTTATTCTCAATCAAGAAAAAAGTATTTACTACTACATCAATTTGATTATAATAATATACACTTATTTGCAGCATTTTTTTCTACTATTTACAGATTTACTTCTACATTCTCCTTGAAACTATGCAAAACCAGAGTTTTGTAACAGAGTTTATATTCCTTGGACTTTCACAGAACCCTAAAATCCAGAAAATAGTTTTTATTGTATTTTTCTTCATCTACATTGCCACTGTTGGGGGCAACATGATAATTGTGGTGACCATTGTCTGCAGCCCAGCACTGATTGACTGTCCCATGTACTTCTTCTTGGCATCCTTGTCGCTACTGGATGCATGCTTCTCTTCTGTCATCACACCAAAAATGGTTGTGGACTCCCTCTATGAGCAGAAAACCATCTCTTTTGGCGGATGCATGGCACAGCTCTTTGCTGAACACTTCCTTGCAGCAGTAGAAGTGATTGTCTTGACAGCCATGGCCTATGACCGCTATGTGGCCATTTGTAAGCCCTTGCACTACTCTTCAATCATGAACTGGAAGCTCTGTGTCACATTGATGGGAATAGCATGGATAGGGGGATTCTTGCATTCTATTATACAAATTATCTTTACTTTGCAGTTACCATTCTGTGGACCCAATGTCATTGACCATTTCATGTGTGACTTGTTCCCATTACTGGAACTCGCCTGCACTGATACACGTATCTTTGGCTTTTTGGTGGTTGCCAACAGTGGGTCTATATGCATAATAATATTCTCTATTCTGCTTGTGTCCTATGGTGTCATCTTGTTCTCTCTGAGAGCCTATAGTTCTGAAGGGCAATGGAAAGCTCTCTCCACTTGTGGATCCCACATTGCAGTTGTGGTTTTGTTCTTTGTTCCGTGCATATTTATATATGCTCGGCCTCCATCTGCATTTTATTTTGACAAAATGGTGGCAATATTTTACACTATCCTAACTCCTTTGCTCAATCCTCTGATTTACACTTTTAGGAATAAGGACATGAAAAACTCCATGAAGAAACTGTGGAAGAGATTGATGGAGGTGTCTGATAGAAAGTGAGATGTAGACTCTTATAGGCCAGAATTCAGCTCTGGATGAGGGCAGGGTCTGAAGTGGGTGGATGCAAGAGCAGTAAAGGAGAAATCAGAAATAGGAAACTTTTTAGTTTCATTTTACGGAAGATGAACTGAAGGAAGCAAATCACTTGACTACTATGGCATCCTACATATCTGATAGGATTTATTATACACAAAATCATTTCTTCATAGATTTTAACCTTTGATTTTCAAAACTTTACATGGCACACACTGTTTGCTAAAGTCTTTCTTGACTACATAAGCATATCAAAGTAAAAGAGGGAAAATGAGCAAATGGCAGAGCTCATAAAAACTAAGATCTACATTATGATAAAATCAGTTCTTTTAATTCAATGTCTTTTTCCTGAAAATTAGTATCATAAAGCTTGTGGTTATAGAAATATTACACAGAATGTCTCTATTTAAGTTTAACTAAATTTATAGATCAGAAGTTATTTCACATGACCTCTTCTATCAAGCTTATCTTGTATTATTTTATTAACCTACTATAAGGAATATTTGATTATTCTACAGAAACTTAACCACTCAATTCCTTTTTAATTTTTCTTTTCCTTTTCTTTTTGTCTTTCATATCTGATATAAGACCACCATACTTTCCTTTGACTTTTGAAGTGATGTGCTCTCCTTTTTATTCTTACTACAATATCAGAAGATTCTTGATCTGACAAGTCTGCTCAGGAAACCAGGAATTTCACTAAACCATAAAATTTCCTTTTGTGCCTTTGTTATAAACTATTGTTTCAATATGTTTCCTGTCTTTATTAAAATCTTGCAAAGGTGAAAATAACATCAAGATGCCTAAAACTGCTCACTTTGCCTTCAGGAGGGTACCAAGCTTATCATTAGATTTATAATCAAAATCTCTTCCTATCCACGATAATTCAGTGTTTCTGAGACACAGCATGAAAACCTTATGATTCATTTGTAGTTAGTAAGGTTCTAAAATTTACCTAAGGTTTTTTGGGAGACTTTTACTAGATCATGTGTCTCATGCTGACTAATAATACTTCAATAATAATTTCTTTAGTAGACCCAATTTTTTACATAGCTGATTCTCTTAGGAGACTCTCATTGGCTCTTTTTCTTTTTAACATCAGCTTTCGGAAGAATTGCTACATTAGCTCAGATCTAGCCTTTGTTAGGGACCATTAAAAGCCGGGGATACAAATATTAAACATGTCAAAAACACACGCAAGAGTTTTACGGTAAATTCCTCCAAGGGCAGTTAAGAGCCAGTCCAAGTTTTCTAAGCACTGGAGCTTTGTCAAGCAGTGCCTTCAAGACCAGTGTCACTGCTGCATCAGTAAAGAAGCCAAAATGATTTTGATAAAGACGTTCTGAGTTTTCCTTTGTATATAACCCTGTGGTGACTTACAGACTATTAAAAATGGGTTGAAATAAGATGTGAGAGTTAGCCAAGAAGAGGCTAGTGATATGGGCCAGGCAGAGTTTAAATTAATACAGTTTTCATGTGGTTATTTCGGGCATAAGCTAGCTGGCAGCTGGGAGCCGGGCACTGGGAAAAGGGCCCTGCTCCTCAGTGGGGACATTCTGAGTTTCCTTTTGTATATAACAAGTTACATCTATCACTAGCAAAACATCTTAAAAGGATCAGAAATGATCTGCTAATTTATTTTGAGTATCAATTCTTAGCTGATAACACATTATTTCAAAGTATATATTAAAGAGATTTGAAATGTATTATATTGTAGTAATTTTATATTGTAGTAATTTTAGAAAAATGAAAAAATTATGGATCTAGTTATTTTCATTTCATTTCATTCACTCCACATTAATCATAATTCAAAAAACTTTGTGGATTTCATTGAATCCTGGAAAGAGTCAGGACTAAAGATAGGCATACAGCAAAGAATGCATAGGAGCCCAGTAATACACATTTCTTTGTCATAGAATACCAGCATTTAATGTTGGCATATCAGCAGGAATTATATAGTGTGAGTAATATTTTGAATTTAATAAAATGTGTAGTTTGATTAAATCAAATGTGTGTGTGTGTGTGTTCCTCTAGTGAAAGGTGAGACAATCTTTTATACTGATTTGGTACAGATAGATTGAGACGATACTTCTTATTTAAGTATCAAGAAAAAAGGATCACTTATGCAACCCCTGTATCAGGGACATATAGAAATGGTGTGACCCTATTTACATAATTTCTATAGTAACAAGGTAGCCAGAGAACTAAAAACCACAAAGTTGGTTTTAAAAGTAGAAACCATTTCAGTTTTCTTGGTGGCTTAATTTTCTTATTTTTAGTTACAGAAATGAAAACAATTATAATGTAATAATCACCAGTAAAATGGCATTTTAATTCTGCCACATATTACATATATACCACTTAGATGAGTTTCATTAGTCTCAGCTAGCCAAGTGGTTTCTTAAACAAGTATATTTTTCAGAAAAATGAATTTATTGTTATATGAACATTGATCAATTGTCAGTTAACCATGTAATGCAGAAACAATACAGAAAAATCCATTCTATTCTTTCCTTATTCTTTCATGCAAGTTCAAAGTAAAAGAGTGCATTATTTCCCCTCAAAATGAAACAGCATAAGATTTCATCAATACTTTAAAGAAGAGTTCATGAGAGATTGCGATTAGGGTCTAACCATCATCTGAGACATGCTTGTGCATTACATATGATCACATGTGTAACAAATGCACAGGGACTTGAACAGGGCTCACCTCTCCATTTCTTAGCTCCATCATCTTTCTTCCTCCTAACAGGGTTTGATTTTTGATCTCTTTTTGCCTCGATGCAAGAGTTCTTACTCTTGATCAGTTCATTTACTTATGAGAAGTAACCAGGAAAATTAAATCTGGCTCAATTTTTTAATGATACTTTGGATCCATATTTTGAAATACAAAGCAACAAAACCTTACTCAGGCCAGATTGTAGTGATGGATATAGATTTATTTCCAATCCACAATTAAAATGTAGTACTTGCTTAAAATTTTCTCCTTTCACCCCTCTGTATAAAATAAGGAAATGCTGAGGGAAGGTTACTCAATGTTGGAAGTATTTGATCTGCTGTTTGATTTTGATTTTATGGGGTATTACAATTACCATTACTGCATGGATCTCAAAACAGACTTTGAACTTTAGACATTTAAATAAGTTCAAGACTGTTATACACAATGGTGACTTTTGTAGTTGGACTGAATGCATGTTTGCATGATGATATGGATACAAGCTTTTGGGTGTCAAGGATTTCAATGTGGAGGTTTAATAAAATGACCTCCAAAGGGAGTTGCACGAATGGGAGGTGTGATCTAGTTGTAGTAGGCTTGGTCTTGTTTGAGGGTGTGTGTCACTGTGAATGTGAATACTGAGGTTTCATATATGCTAAAACCGTGCCCAGTGAGAGAGACAACATCCTGTTGTCTGCAAGGCAAAATGTAAGACACTTGGCTACTTCTCTGGCAGGAGGTCTGCCTGTACATCACCATGTTGCAGCTTGATGATAATGGACTGAAGTTCCACCATAGTTAATTTTTTCCTTTATTGTGAAGCCCTGACTTTGTAAACTCCAGTTTATAGAAGGGGATTCATCTTAAGCCATATAATGAGCTTGGGAGAAAGCAGATCTCAGTTCCAGAATTGTGCTCTTACAGCAGGAATTTGAACAGATACCATCAAAATGGCCAATTGAGAAGCTAGGGAGCAGAACCATAAAATTCAATGATGTCCAGATGTTCTTTGGAAGCATCCTGTCCTTGAAGATACGTTGTCAGCAATTTGTGGCTCTTTGTTAGGTTTTCATGCACAAATAGTGACCAATGATTTCAGAAACTACCTTATCTTATGTACTTTTCACCCAATCCAGAGACGACAGGCTATGAACTCCCTTGACCATGGCATTTTCCCCTTTAAAAGTTTGCCCCTTCTCCATGTTTAGAGCTGCACTTCCCTCACCCACTGCTTTGCTGTGGTGCAGGTGTAGTCCAAACTCACGCTTGAATATTAATTAAAAACTTTCATGAAATTTACATCAGAAATCCAGCTCCGTTTATTCATTTGGGGACCAGAAACATGGGCATAACATTTGGGAACTCTTCTGGGATTCCAGAGATTTCATGGACTACTGGAATCTGGAGGGTTTTGCCGGCCATAAGTGCTTCCTATTCTGTCTGTCATCTGTTTACTGTTCTGTGATACACTGAATCTGAATCTGTATCTGAAAAGGTGAATTTACCATGGTGGATGAGCTAGAGGGTTTACCTGAGGAGAATTGGGAGATTTCCCATTTTCTTGTCTGGACAGGGGTCTCTCCGCTCTGAGACCATCCCATCAGGTACCCAACTGGGCCCCTTCTGTAAGAATCTGGGTATCAGGTAGCCTTAATGGTCCCTCTCCCATCTGTATGGTTTTAGTTTTGTCGATGATAAATCTATGGGTTCTCAACAAAACAGACCATTTGGTACCCATGAGAATCTGGTTTTGGCCCTTTGTTTAAATGTTGTGTTTGTCGGTCTTGTGCTTTCTGTCTTTGTATCTCTGTTGACGAATGACTTGGCTGAGTATGAGCTTCCTTCTGCATAATCCAACTGCACCCTGTTCACCTTTCCGGATGTTCCCCTTAAAAGCCTCATTCTGCATGTCACCCTAACCCCTCTCCACTCTGATGCATGGGTTCCCTTGGCCTGCCCTGGGAGCTAAAGGTCTCGATTCCTGTCCAAACCTAGGCAAGGTTTGGCTCCGCAGGCAAAGGACAATGAGTTGCAGTCTATAGGCATTAAGTTTTAGTTGCCCATGATGTGACACTACAGACAGACTTCCCTCCACCAGAGCTGCTTTGGTCATTCAGATCCAACGGGTTATAAATATCTGCCATCATTTAGAGGGGCTGGATACAAATTACTATTGGTTAGAATATATAAAAACTTTCTAAACAAAACCCATGTAACAAAACTACTGTTAGTCTCAGAAGTTTCACACATGGTTACAGGATTTTATGTGATGCTTATTTGTTTTTCAAGACAGGGTTTCTCTGTGGCTTTGGAGCCTCTGCTGGAACTAGCTCTTGTAGACCAGGTTGGTCTCGAACTCACAAAGATCCACCTGCCTCTGCCTCCCGAGTTCTGGGATTAAAGGCGTGTGCCACCACTGCCCGGCAAAGTACCTGTGATGCTTATTTAAAGTTATTTATGCTATAGTATATGCATGTTTCTGTTCTTGTTTAAAATATTTTAGGCATACAATATATTATATACTCCTGAGGGACCATAAATCAGACTATGGTGAGAGTTTTTATGTTGTCTGAAAAGCAAAAATACTTTGGTATGTTGTCTTGAAAGCAAGGGAGAAAGCAGGAGACTGAGCAGGTTGATTGTTTTTATTATTATTTCATAATGTCACTCTGGTTAATGTTTGATATAAAAAAACCACATTGAGAAAATATATTTTAAAAATAGTTATATTCATGTTACATACAGGGTGTTAATAAATAATAGAGAAAATATATTTGAAGATTGAACATAAATCAAATCTCTATGACTAGTGGTAATACTACCATTCTGAAGCGTGGAAATGGTAGTAGAATGTGTAGTTATGTTGTTGAAATATAGAGGTATAAGAAATGTCAGTCACGTAGACATCTCAATTTCAATCTGTCAAATATTGAAATCAAGATTGATAGCTGCCTGTGGCTAATCTTCAGGACATCCCTTTTGGGAAGCCTTCAATAAAACCTCAAGTTTAAGAAAAAATTATGTAAAAATAAGAAAATATTATTAGGTGCCTTGAATATAAATATAGGAACTTTCTAGGTACACATAGGTTGCGAATGAGGATGGAAATGTGGCATGTTCTGAATGATGGGAAGGAAAAACTGTCATTTTAGAAAGCAGTTATTGTAAAAACAGAGTTGTCAAGAATTCTCAGGCAGGGCACTGGAGACCAAGACATCTCACAAGGCTGCCAACCTAATGAGCTCAGACAATCTTTTGTTATTTTGGGGAATTTGGCATTGTTTTCAGAAGTCATTTTCAGTAGCCCAAATCTATAGCTCCTTGCCAAAACCTATTGGCTGCTAGAATCCATCATTGGGGAGTTGATAAGAGGCCTGTTAGTGTAGAAATGGTTTTGGCAACACGCATTGCAAACAAAGCATTGCATCACCTTGGAGACCAAGAGACCATGTGGGAAAAAAACACTGACCACAGTGTGGCAAGCATCTCTGGTGATGCTCTGTCTCCACCCTGCTGCATATTCCTGAAGCAGAAGCTCACATTCTAAGGTTTTTAGAAAAATGCACTTTAATGAACATCACCAGCATATACTTTACAGGCCACATAAATAAGACCATTGAGAAATCACAGGCATATGCCTACTCATTCCTGATTATCTGCAAAGTAGTGATTTTTAAATTATGAAATACACTGAAAATCATTTTATTAGGGAGATCCTAATGTCACATTCTAAAAATTCTGTTACATTTAAACGACTTTGCTTGAAGACTCTGACTTTAGAAAGTATCAAATCTTTTAAAGATATCAGAGGTTAAGAGCACCGGCTGCTCTTCTAGGGATCTTGAGTTCAATTCCCAGCAACCACATGGTGGCTCACAACCATCTGTAATGAGATCTGGTGCCCTCTTCTGGTGTGTACATGTCAACAAAACATTGTATGCATAATAAATAAATACATACATAAATAAATAAACATATCATTTGGAAGGACCATCTGTTCATCTATTTTATACTCCCAGGCAGCATTCTAGAAAGGAAAGAATTATGACATCTCACACAGTACTTTAAAAGTTTTAAATTTATGCTTCTAGTAGACTTGGCAAGTCATGTGTATGTATGTTTTTAAGAGTACAAGGAAATTATCAAATAAATGTTTTTAATTGAATATTATAATACTCATAAAATCAAATTTGAGTTTCCAGATCAGATATATTAACATTTTTTATGAATAATAGTAAGGCTTTACTCTCAAATAGACTATTTTGTTCAGAGATCTTTCTTTTTCTTCAGTGTTTGTCCCTGGTTATTTCTTTCATTTTGCTGGAAATACGCTATTACAATTTACTCTTGACCAGATACAATGACTCTGTCATCTGTTTAGTAATACTTAAAAAAAACTACTTATCAATTTAATGCTACTGAAGGAACCTGTTGTTCAATAAATAGGTTAGAACTTTTATAAAATGAATTCTAAGGCAATTTATTTTTATCATTCCACCTGGAGGGAAGATTATCACTTTTTATTTTGTGCTTTGGAAAGAATTAAAACTCACAGAGAAATAATAAACTTTTCTATGATTAAAAAAAGCATTTTTTCTTTCCCTTGAAAATGAAGTGAGTGTAGGAATTCTCTAGAAGTAAGAGAATCAGTGTAGCTGAATTAGCAAAGATAGGGACAAGAGAAGCAGTAATGCTTCTCATACGTTGTAGTACGCGTAGTGGGCTGCGTCCTGGCACCCAGATAGCTTACACCCAAAATAACCCCACAGAAATTGTATTAATTAAATTATTGCCTGGCCCATTATATCTAGCCTCTTATTGGATAATTCTCACATCTTGATTAACCCATTTCTATTAAATCTGTGTATCACCATGAGTCGTGGCTTACCGGGAAAGATTCTAACCAGCGTCAGTTTCAGAGAGGTGTTTCATGATTCTGCTACACTTCCCTTTTCAGCAATTTGTTCTGTCTACTCAGCCCACCTAAGAGCTGCACTATCAAAAGGCCAAGGTAGTCTCTTTATGCAGCCAATGAAAGCAACACACAAACAGAAGATCCTCCTATACCATTTCCCCCTTTTCTTTTTAAACAAAAAAGGAAGGTTTTCATTTTAACATAGTAAAATAACATATAACAAAACAGTTACCAAGCAAGGATTACAGTTACAATATTTATATCTATTTTATCCTTTATCATAACTAAGAAAAACTATAACTACCTATCTATTCTTCAACTCCATCAAAGTCTCCAGAAGGATATAATATTACCTAAGTAAACAACTTCCAAAACTCTAGAAATGACAGAGACATCTCGCTGCCTGGATAGTACCCAAAGTTCTTCTGTACCATAATGGTATAAGAGGATCTCATAGATATCCATTTACCTTCTTTGGATCCTTTTGGGCCTTTAGAACTTAATGCTTTGTCAGAGTAGATTACAGGATTGGAAGCTAAAACCCTGGGCAAGTCATCTCTCACAGATACTGGCAATGTTGAAACTTGTCCTTGTGGCTTTTTTTCCTATTCATCAGCTCCAATAATTTCCTCAATCATTTCAAATATTTTCTATTTACTTTTACAAAGCCTGAATCTCAAGGCCTGTGCATATTTCTAGTGATTTTATTGAGGCACCTAGCTTCTGATACTCATTCTGCACATGTGATTCCAAAGTCTGAATTTTTTACTTTAAAGATAATACCTCATCCTTGGACATTATTTTGACAGCATGTAGATTGCCATCCTGGAGAGATACTCTGTCTGCTAACCTATCACAGCTTTTTGCAAATTTTGATTGTCAAATTCAACAGAATGAATTCTTTCTGAATATTTCTCAGTAGCCTTTGACATAGATTCAATTTTGTCTGTCAAATTAATGCTACCCTTTTCAATAGTATTATTTTTTCATGTAACTTATGATTTTCAGTGTTATTAATCCTATCATCTAGCTGTTCATTATTAGTCTCTAAAGACTTTACCATTTCAATAAGTGCCTCATTCTTGGCTCTGTTATCAAACCATTTTCGTAAGAGTATAATATAAAAACTAAAACTGAGTCCCAATATCCAATAAATGGGTGTATCACAATAACCATATAAGCCTTGCAGAATATAAACCATAGTACAAGCAAAAAAGTTACTAAAATTTTCAGTGATTATGTAGTCTGCCATTATATAACTTTCAAGTTTATTGTTTTATTAATTGCCCATTATGAGATCTGGTAAATCGTTTTAGTTGTAATAATCCTTATTGTCCAGCAGGTGTCGAGGTTGCAGAGTTGCAACTAGCAGTGCCACCTGGTGCCATGAACAGTCCTGAGCCTCTTAGGTTTTCCTGCCTTGGTGCTGGTTAAATACAGAAAAATATGCTTTGCTTGACAAATTAAAAGAAAGTAAATCAATTCTGTACAAGGAGTGAGAAGCCCAGACCTCAGGAGCTGAGAGTACAAACTGGAAGCTGTAGGGAAGCTGCACAAGTCCCCAAGAAGTAGGGGACGTTTCAGCAAACGTGGCAGTGGGGGAGAGGATGCAGGGGATTCTTCAGTAAACGTGGCAGTGTAGAGGATGCATGATCTTGAGAAATTTCCAAGTTCCCACACGCATTAACTCTGCTGTAGTGCGGATTTAAAAAAAAAAAAACAAAACCCACTTACATAAAAGCAAGACAGTTGGATCGGGTTAACTTACAACATTTTGATGCGCCAACGTGTATGGTTAATCCACTTAAAAACCTGAGAGGGCTTAAAAAGGAGAGAAAGACTTTAACACCGCATTTTGCTGTTTGTTAAATCTACCTAAGAGAGATTTCCTAACTCAGCAAAGCAACACTGTGGTGGTTTTAAACCAGTGTCTGTGCTGCCAGCGGTCGAGCTTTGACTCCGGCGAGAGACAGAGCATTTCAATGGGGTTTTCTGAGTAAAATGTTATGATTTGCTTGCCTGATGACAATTTGGACTC
>JAQHUG010000583.1:229860-246965 GCA_028555095.1 Dicrostonyx torquatus | reverse complement strand
AAATAATCACACAAAACTATATTATTTAAATACTTCTTGGCTCATTAGCTCTAGCTTCTTATTGACTAACACTTATATCTTAATTTAACACATTCCAAGTTATCTGTGTATTGCCACATTGCTGTGCTTTACCAGGTAAAATTCTGGCATCTGTCTCTGGTGGAGCTACATGATTTCTCCCTCATTTCACCTTCTTTCTCTCAGCACTGAGCTTAGTTGTCCCTGCCTAGCTATAGGTCCAAAGCAGTTTCTTTATTCATTAATGGTAATCACAGCATACAGAGAGAAATCCTATATCAGGGAAAGTCCAAAACGATCCCTACTATACCTAGGCTGAACAAGGTATCCATCTTAAGAGAATGGGTTCCCCAAAATCCAGTACAAGCAGTAGGAATAAATCCTGGTGCTACTGCCATTGGCATTCTATCTGCCTGCCAGCCCTACCTATCCTTTCTCTCTGCCTAGCTATTGACTGTTCAGTTTTTTTTTATTAGTTCAATCAAATGACTCAGGTAGAAAAGGTGAAACAAATGCAGCACAAGTTCACGTAATTAAAATAATGCAGCATAAATAGAAGTAACACACCTTTACACAGCTACTGTAATATTCTGCAGCATAAACAAAAGTAACACATTATTCCCCAGTTAAAATAATATTCCACAGTAGGCTGTGAACTTCAACGTGGATGCTGAAAATTAGACCTGGTTCTTCTTTAAGAACAACCCTTAACCACTGAGTCATCTTTCCCTCACTAGAGGGACCTGCTATATAGCCTATCGAACATACCTTCTGGACATGCAGTAAACCTAGAGCCCCCATGCTTGCTACCACATATCCCCTGCAGACCGTAACCCTACACCATACCATCTGAAGGATTTTGCAATAAAGATGCAAATAAGACTGAATATGCAGCTCCAATGGCATTTTGATTGAAGAAACACTTTATTTCTTTTCTTTTCTTTTTTTATTATTGTTAAAAGAAGAATTTACATTTACTCCCCTTGTTCCCGGCTCTCCCGCTCCCCCACTACCCCACCACCCTCCCCCTGCTTCTTTAAGATGGGGCAGGATACCTTGCCCTATGGGTAGCCCAAGGCCCTCCCCACTCCATCTCGGTCTAGGAAGATGTGCATCCATATAGAATAAGTTCCCGAAAAGCCAATACATGCAGAAGAGCTAGGTCCTAGGCCATTATCATTGGTTTCTTTTATGAGGAAAAAATGGAAATCTGTGTAGTAAATATAAACATTGGTGAAAGGAAATGAACACTATGACCTAATGAACTATTTTACATCTCTTGTGTTGTCATTAACAGCTTCCTCTATTTAGAAAGACAAAAAAAATTCACATCTAGACAAGACTGTTGCCTATGAGAAGAACCTGCCATGAAGTAGTGTTTGCTTTCCTCACAAGGATCTTCCTACCACACTTTTTACCAACTCAGTGAAATGTTTTAGAAAATCCTGGCTATGAAAGTGCACTTACCTTAAGATTTGCAACATACAATAATGTAGGAAATAATAGGAGTTAGCTAGTAGTTGCAAAAGCAGAGTTATTGAGAACTTAACCATGAAAGTGAGTTCTGAAGGTTTTAATAATGGGTGTCAGAATATAAATCCAGAGAGTAACAAATCATTTCACATGACTTAAGAATAGGTATTACTGTGATTTGGTTGCTTGCCCCTAAAAAACCAATAGACTGAATCTCGATTCCGTGTACCTTACCCAACTTTATTTAGAGATAGTGTCCTTACAGAAATAACAATGATAAAACAGTCTTAAGGTGAACCCTTAAATAAAGGGAAAGTAAGGAATAAGGATAAGCACATAGAAAGGAATGTGACATGCAAATGATGACAGATTGAAATGATTCTTTTAAAACCAAAGAACTTCTACATGTGCCAATAAGCTCCCAGCTCTAGCAAATGCATGGCATGGATTCATTCTCCGCAGAGTTTGTGCAGTAACCTATTCGATTGGTAGTGTGATCTCAAACTTTAGTCTTAGGACCTGTGAGAAAAAACAAAACAAACTACTATCACCTAAGTTCACAGTACTTAAAGCCAGCCAAGGAACATCATCATAGATATTGTTTTGATATTCTTAAGAATGCACTACTACTCAGTGATAAAAATAATGACATCTTGAAATTTGCAGAAAAAAGGATGAATCTAGAAAAAAACACATTGAGTGGGTGTCAGAAAGACAAATATCATATGCACTCACTCATAAGTGGCTTTTAGACATAAATCAAAGAAAAACCAGCCTGCAATCCACAACTCCAGATAATCTAGACAGCAAAGAGGACCCCAGGAAAGACATACATAGATCTAAATAGGAAGGAGAAAAAGACAAGGTCTCATGAGTAAACTGAAAGTTTGTAGGTCATGGGAGAGGATAGAAAGGGAGAGGGGAGAAAGGAATGGGAGTGGAGAAAAATGTATAATCCAATAAAAACAATAAAAGAGAACAAAAAGAAAAAATATGACTCTTTTTCCCTTAAAATAAATCATGTGTTATGGTGTATCATATATCTAACCAGTTTAAAATATTGTTAAATCTACAGCTTTAAACCTAAACACATTGTTAAAATTACTTGAGTTTATTTTTTCTAGGTTATTTCAGAAATTTCTTTGGGGATTACCAGTGCAGTTGCATCCAAATCCCTCCAGTGTCCTTAAATTCTCCTCTATTGAATTGCGGCTTCTCTAAAAACTTTGAGCCTATCAGGGCTGGACTTGGAATTTCATCATCACAGAGAAGGAAGAACGACAAGGGGGCACAGAGTCCAGATGTATTTCATATTTTTACATTAGTCTGATGTGCCTCTCAGGAAAAGATTCTTGTTCTGAATCCTGACAGAGTGAGTCATAATGATACTTAAAAATTTTGTCATGAATTCATGAATCATAAATATTATTTCAAATGCTAATAGGAATTGGTCAACACCAAAGGTGTAATCTTTGCTCTTTTTCTTAATCTTTTTCATCCTTTCTTCTTTCCTTTGCTTTTTAAAAATCCCTGAGTCTAAAAAATGTCATAGAATAATCTATTCTTATTTTTTTGTTTTCCAGTAGAAATGTAATCTTCATTAACTTTATATTCTGAAAATACAGCTGCTTGTTGACTGTCTTTGCTAACCTTAAATGACTTTCATTTGTATGTGAGCTTCATATTTTAATCATTTGCAAGAAAATTTGAAGGATATATTCCAACAGAAAATCCATCATTGGAGTACTTCATTGAAATAATAATTTTAAATTTGGACTCATAGAGGCTGGGATAGGATATTAAAGACAGAGAAAAATGCTTTTAATTACTTGAAATAGAAAAATGATGATAAACTAGAACACTTGGAAATAGTATAAATAAAACAAAAAATTAAATAAAAATATATAATAAATCCCAGAAAACTTTAAATAATCAAATAAATAATCTTAATACAATAAAGATTGTCATTTTTTGCAATTATTTGGTCTGATTATTCCACTATATAAGTGGGGTAATCTTTTGCAGGCATTAGATTCATGTTTCTTGTGTAAATTTTTCCCTTCATCTATGATATCAGTTCTGTATTCTTATTAATACTTTTACTAAGAAGTATTGGTCAAAATAGTTTAAAACATCTAGAGAAATCCATATTTTTGGAAGGATTAAAATTGTGAAAAAATATATCCTCAGGGTTTTTCCTGTCTTACACATTCCTCAGAAATGTGGAGTTTTTTCATTTAAAAATGAGGGAAATAAGGAAGATGCAGTTTGATGTAAAGAAAATAATAACAAGCTATCTCATCTTTAGCCTGTGCTTATGACATATTAACAATATATGTGTACATTTCACTGTTTATTGTAGATATTTCTGTTTTTCATAAGAATCCCCTGTGGTAGAAAATATTAGATAATATTGTTTTACATGAGAAAAATTAAAGGTCAGAGTTATATGAGATATGCAAAGAGTAAGAGATGACCAAAGCCAATTTTTTAAATCTACATCAGCACAATCACAGTGATGGACTGCTTTCAAGTGGAAACAGCAAAAGACTGCACTTGTATCTTAATAGATAATTGGTAAAGCCTATTTGTGAATTGAATAATTTATGAAAGAGAAAAGAAATCCAACATATTGTGAAATTCTGAAGTTGAGTAATTTCCCCTTTTCCATTACTTTTGGCATCCACAATGTCAACATTAGATCTAAGAGATCATGAGTTTTATTCGAATCCTATTAATCATTTAAAAGAACAATGGGATTTCTTCATCCTGAGAGCAAATGTAGAAATAAGGATATTTGTGTAAAAGCATGTGCTGACTAAATGTGTTCCTTTTTTTCCTTATGTGGACTATTTCTTTGAATGTCCACACCCCAGATAGGAGTGTATTTACTTTTACATCATGTGTGACAATTTGTGGATTCTAATATTTAGAGTTTTTTTCTTCAACTGTGTTACCTTAGTAAAGGAGGAAATGAAGTATTAAATAATAAAGAATTTTGCAGAATTTTAATGAGATATCTACAATTTCTTCTTTATTGATCTAAATTCCATCTGCTACATAATACATTTTCCAAAAATCATATTAAAATAATGGGCTTAAGTTTTCAATTAAAGAAATGGGGAAAATATCTTTCATAAGAAAATGAACATATTTAATTTTATCTTTTTATAATCAGCTTTTGTATTCTTGAAATATAACTATGCCACTCTACTCCCTTCTTAATTAATTTCTAAGCACCCAGGTACTCTTGAATATTAGTTGGGTGTGCTTTTTACACAGACTCATTACCTTTGGGCCATCTTTGTGGTTTTATGCCTATGGTATGTGGTTCTCCTTGCTGTCATTCCTAACCAGTTAAACTATTGAAATTTCTACTTTGTATTCCACAATAAGAGAATAGCATACTCTATCTTTGCTTTGTTACTATTATGTATTAAATATTTTCCCATTTTCAAATATTCATTAAATTGTAATGAATATTTCTCCAGTGTTTAGTGGGGTACTTTTAACAGGGTAATTTAAACTTTTTCCCTTATCAATCATTAAATTTTGACTTAAAATATGCTAAGTTATACATACATAATGCTGACAACTCAGAATAATATAACATTGTTGCTTAATATGAGTTTCCCTGATTTTAATTTTGTAACTGGACTTTTTCTCATGTGACACTTTCAGAGATTTGGGGGATAATTATACAAGAACGTCTTAACTTGCGATCAATGGGTAGAATTAGAATCAATCTATAAAATGCTATTCACAATTCTCTTTCAGTGTCAAATGTACTTTTTCTGAAGCTTTATCTCTGAAGTTGTACAATGCAAAAGGAACTGATTTCTTCCTATTCGATTTCTTTGTAATATAATGGTATGCCATTCATGAATAAGGCTGATTAATTTATTTACTTTTATAAAGCTGTCTTGGATTGAGCATTTGTGTGACACATTATAGAGCAGGTTACAACAGTTAAAAAATAAATAAGAAAATAATGAAAATATTTTATACTTTTTTTCCCTGAATTATTTTAGGATTTGTCATTATGCACAAGCATAGTGTCTTGTAAAGTAAAACATGTAGTTGAATTTAGAGTAAAGTTGTTGAAAATGTGACATAAGGAGAGTTATTTGGATATATTCTATATTCCCACAGGTGTAAACATCCAAGGTAATGCCAGAATGTGAGAAACTGATGACAACAGCAAGAGCCTCCTGAACAAATACAAAACTAAACTGGAAAATGAGGTGACAACTACGAAATCACAGTCATTCTGGAACCTGGAAAGATTCTACCCTCTTCTCCAAAATTTTCCTAGTCATTTTTTTATCACCTTCATTACTAAATTTTTAAGATAAGTTTTAGTAGCACTCTTGAGATTGCTGTGAAGAGGTTCAATAAAGTGACATACCGAGTCCATTGAAGGAGAGTCTTAGCAGTCATTTTCAAAATTCAATAATTTTAATCATTATGAAGTGCTGAGAATAACAATAACCTTATTTTCAAATAAAAACAGATAATTCAATGGCTGCCAATATATACACCTATAACATAAACATTTATCAAACTAGTAGAGTGCATTTTCATCTTTAATTTGAACTTAAAGTATGTGTTTAATTTTGAAAATATTTACCTAGTTCTTCATAAAAATTTTAAGATTTTTTAATTCCTCTAAGAACTACAATAAATTTATTATTTAGAGTATCAGTCTATGCATCTGTTCTCATGACTGAACTGTATTATACTTCCAGGTATTCTATTTATCTCTGTAATTGTTCTATCTAATGTAAGGAATTTATAATTGAATTATCTTAAACATTCAATGCGTATACTTACTGGTTAAAATGACTTGGGAAATAAACAAAAATTCTTGAAAGACCAAGTCTTAAGCCCAGCAATCTTGCCTTATAAATAATCAAGCACACAGAAGCAATGGGATATGTAAACCTTACAGAATTTATCTTACTGGGACTTTTCCATAATGAGGATGTCAAGGCCATGTGTTCTGTGTTGTTCTTGCTTTGTTATCTCGCAATTCTCTGTGGAAACCTGGTTGTTCTTCTCACCATCAGGGGCAGTCAACTTAATGAACATCCAATGTACTTTTTTCTCAGCTACCTTTCCATCATGGATGTGTGTTTCACTTCTACAGTGGCCCCTAAATTGATTATAGACTTATTGGTACAGTGTAATGCTATATCCTACAATGCCTGCATAGCCCAGATGTTTTTTGCCCACTTCTTTGGTGCCACTGAGATATTTATCTTGGTGGTTATGGCCTATGATCGCTATGTAGCCATTTGCAGACCCCTTTACTACATGATCACCCTGAACAGACCAGTGTGCTACGTTCTTGTGATTGTCTCAGTTATTGGTGCTTTTATACACTCGCTTGTGCATGTGCTGATTGTTATCAGACTTCCCTTCTGTGGTGCCAATGAGATAGATCACTATTTCTGTGACATATTCCCCCTGATGAAACTGGCTTGCACTGACACAAGACTCCTCGTTATTATAGTCATTACCACAACAGGGCTGTTGTCTATTTTGACCTTTGCGGCTTTGGTCATTTCTTACATCATCATTTTGTCCACATTGAGGATGCACTCATCCAAGGGCCGAAGGAAAGCTCTTTCTACCTGTGGCTCACATATTACAGTTGTGTTCATGTTCTTCTTGCCACTCATCTTTACCTATGTCCCAATGGGTGACCCTGTTGGGAATGACAAAGTGTTTGCTCTATTTTACACCATGATTGCCCCTTTGTTCAACCCTCTGATCTACACACTGAGGAATACAGATATGAAGAATGCCATGAGGAAGGTGTGGTGCCAAGAAAATCTGTCTGAAGGAAAGTGAAGTCTCTTCTGGTGGAGCCTTTTGCTCTGTTTTACTCTTTGTATAGAATTAATATGAGCAAAACAAAAAGACACCTAGAAGGATGGTGGCCATCAAAAGATACAAGCCATGAAGAGAAAAGCCCCAGAGACTGGATGTATGGATGGATCAATTACAAGACTTTTCTATTTTGATTCAATAGAACTTATTTTATCTTATTATGTAGAATAATTATATAATTTGGCAATTTTCACTCTACTTTGGGATACTGATATTTTGTTTGAGACAGCTGTCATAAAGAAGTCCTAATCACATACTTGTTCATGCTCCCACTATGATTAACAAAATAAATGTAGGAAAAGAACCACAATGCTGTATTTTGTTTGTCACTTGCTATTATCCTCATAGACCTCATGTTTCACAACCATTCTGGTGAAAATTTATGATGTCATTAGGAGACAGAATCTTACAGAAAACTTCTCGATACTCTGGCTCTCACAATCTTTCCCCTCTCTTCTTCATTTCTCCTGAGCCTTAGTTGTGGGAGTATGTGATGGGATACACGGGTTTATTAAAGACCAAAGAAAAGTTTCCTTGATGAAGGGTGAGGACTACACTTACCTGTGGACATAAGGACAAAAGATTATAATGCTTTTAGGGAATGTGCTCGTTTGGTTAATAAGTGGTTGTAGATTCCTCTCCAATAAGCATGACTTCACTAGAATTGAGAGTTAGCTAGCTATCCACAGGCATGATTTCTATAACTGTATGTGTCTTAAGATCCCTTAAAGAGATTTTCAATATATATGTTCCATTATTTCAGCCTTAGGGCTATCATGCCATGCTGGTTGTCAATGTGGTTTATAAGTGTCATAGCTGAGTAAAATGTTTTTGCCTCTATCCTTTGGAAGTGGGATATGTGATATTATCCAAAAAGAACATAGCAATTGTTTGTCCAGAGCCAAATGGTCAACTGTGAAAACATACTTAAAAGTAGCATTATCTTGGCCACATGATGGTGGTACATGCCTTTACCCTCAGCACTTGGGAGGCAGAGGCAGACAGATTTCTGTGAGTTTGAGCCCAGGCTGGTCTACAAGAGGTAATTCCAGTACAGGCTTTAAATCCACAGAGAAACCCTGTCTCAAAAATAGTAATATCATATAAACAGAACAGTTTTATTTAGTAATACAAATTTATTGCTATATATGTGTACACATATAAGTATAATTAATGTGTAGCAATATGAATATATGTATAAGTGTGTAAATGTGTATGTAAAACAACAATCAGTGCCAAAGAGATAATGAATTTGAAGAAAACCAGGACGGAGTATATGAGAGTTTTGGAGGGAGAAAGTAGAAGAGAGAAATGTAATTATAATATAATCTCACAAAATCTGTATTTATGCATTTATATTCTTTAAACAATTTTTCTAAAATCATTCAATGAAGTGTAAGTATACTATTATTTTAATTATTATGTCAAAAATTGTATTTAATACTTAGAATCCTAGTATATTATTTTAATTAGGACTTTCATATTAAGAATGATTACATCTCATTTATTGCTCATTGGTAAGTTGATGAAATAGGATTTTCCAACATTCATCCCCCTCCAATAAAATAGGATTTGAAGGACTATCATGTTGTCTTCTTGAGGACAATTAAAGTAGATGGAAGATAACTGCCTACAAGATTAGCACAAGCATACAAAAACAAGTATAGCTAAAGTTAAGACTGATCCCATCTCGTCTTTATCATCGTTTTCCTAACCCTAGTATAGAGAAAGGCACCTGCTAGTGTCTGTAGGTGAGAGAGGTAGCACACTATTTCACCTTGGAGCAGTTATATTTAACAGTATGAAAATCATGATAGGTAGCTTTACTCTGTGTACTAGTTTTGGTATTCACTGCCCTTGTCATAAGGCTAGAACTACTAACTCAACTGCCCTTGTAATTTGGATCCATAAGGTTCCTCAATGGCTCATAAGTTACAGATTCATCCTCAGCCATTGATATACTATTGGGAGGTTCAAAATGGAGGAAATAGATCATTCAAGTATGCCTGTGAAAAATATGCTGAGATTTACAAGTCCTTTCTTTCATTTTGATTATGGGCTATCATGAAGTGATCATCTTTGATATACTATGCGTTGTATACTTGGATATTCTGACTCGCCACACCATTAAATACTATGAGTCAAATGATCACAGACTGAAGCCCAAATAAAAGTTCTTACTTATCATACATTAGTATATGTTATATAGATATTCATTTATATATTATGTAGTATATTATACTTTATATATGGAAAACTTCATAGAAATAGGTATAGATACAGATTTAGATAACAGAAAATTTACTAACCCAGCTTCCAAACACAGTAAAGCAAGAACAAGTGTTAAGCTGTGTACTTGTGCTCATAGACTGTGCTTCTAAATTTTCTCTGGTATGAAAGCTGCTTCCACCGTATTTGATCTAATCTTGCCTTATTGTACTAGTCTTTAGTCTCATTCAATTACCAGGATTGACCACCAGTCCTAGTAACCAGTGTATTTTCATTGAACTTGCCCAATCTCTAGAGCTATATATTTTAGGATAGAATGTATAGACAGAGCTTCTCAGTTCTCTGTAGTGCTAGACAAAATATCCTTATGGAAGGCTGGTGTGACCTTTTTCTCTCTAGTTAGAAACAGTCACAAATTAGCCAAGATCTTGTTTTTCTTTAGTTTTGGCATCATGTTCCATTGAATGTTAATGGATTTCTACTTGATCATTGTTCATTTTAAAGTAATTATTGATATATATCCTTATACATAACCACAACCTTCTCAATCTGTATAATGTTTTCAGGGCTGATCATTAGGTAACTAATTTCCATTACATGGGGAAGATATTTCTCCCACTTTCAGCATTTCTTAGTCTCCTATAGCTCTTTCTGTAGAATTGGGCCTCCTGAACTTTGGGGACTCCCCTGTCCAAGTTAGCATGCGTATCCTGTGTATTATTGTTGCTTTTACTGGCTCATGTTTAGACAGTCAGTGCTGAGATTTCATGGGTATCGATTCTGACATTACTAGGAGACATGATATTGTGGCAAACTCCATGATCTTGTGGCATTTATAATCCTTCTGACCAGGGTTTCAACTTGATGATTGATCCCTGAACCTTAGTTTCAGGAGATTTATTGTATAAAACTCATTTTAGGTAGTAAAAGGTCTTTCAGATGCCCTTATTAGAACATCATTAAAATAAGTCTCCTTATATAGCTCAGAAGGGATAATAGTATGTTTAAGCCCAGCTTCCAGCTCTCTCTCTCTCTCTCTCTCTCTCTCTCTGTGTGTGTGTGTGTGTGTGTGTGTTTGTGTGTGTGTGTGTGTGAGTGTGTGCATGATTTACAAATGCACCAATCACAAGCCTCAAGGGTATACTTCTTTCTTTTGCCAATAACCAGTATCATGCTGAGACACAAGTGTAGTATCACAAGTATCATCCCAGTCTTCCAAGCTGACCACAGTGAGTGCAGATGCAAACTGAGTAGCGTTTTGCTGAATAACAGTGATCAAGGCTACTCAGAGCAGGGCTTCTTGCATTGTTACCATCTGCAACAGTATTTATTTTCTAAATGGTCATGCCTTGTGATGGATACATTATGTCATGAATCATCTACTAGTATACCAGAGAGTATAGTTTCATCTTTCTAAAAGCACCTTGTGATTAATCATTTCAAATATTTTAAAAAAAATTCATCTTGTACCTGTGTCAACCCAGCTTTCTTTTCTTTTTAATGCCTTAAGTTTTGTTGTTTTCATATTTAATGATGTATTTTTATTAATTTTAATTTCTTTGGATATGTATTGGTGTGTATATAGATATGTGAACATTAGTACAAGTAGCCACAGAGTTCATAAGAGGATGTCAAGTCCCCTGGAGATAGAATAAAACACAGTGAACCACCTGTTGTGAATGTTGAATCTGAGCTCAACTTCTCCGCAAGAGCAGTGTGAACTTTTAACTACTGAGCCACCTCTCTGGACCCCTACTAATCCCATTTTCAAAGGATAATTTATATTTATGCCTCAAATTGCTGCTTTGGATTATAACATTCTGTATCTTACATCAGCATTTTAAAATGCATTCAAACTAACTGGTAAAACTTTAATATTTAGTCTATGTAATCCATGCAAACATTCTACTCTATAGTAAAGCCATCCGAGTGACACTCTGGACTAAAAATTAGATGTGATTTACTGTAACTCTTATAATTCAAGACAAATGTTGAACTATCCTATCAAATGAGAAAAAAACAAGTGAGAACCATGAAATATGTTTTAATGAAATTATACAACTATTATTAGCAAAAAATAATTCTTACAGTTCTTCCTAAGACAAGATTTCTTTTTCAGAGATGAGGATTTTTCTGGTCTCTAATTATTGTAGAAGTATATTTGTGAACATCAGGGTAAAATGTAATGTTAATCTCTAGCACAAATTGCAAGATTTTGAAGATTATAGGGAAGAGACTTTATGCTCTTAAATAAGAATTTCTGTCTAGAGAACATGTATTATTATTACAAAACAAAAATTTAATTTATAACAAGTATTGTAAACATTACTAAATATGCCAAGTCATTACATGGCAGGTAATCCATTTCTTTGATTTTTTTAAAATAAATTTTTATTTGCTTTGCCAACTCAGGTTTGTAAAAGGACACTTAATAATTTGCTGTGGTGTGAATATAAAATGTCTCACATAAGCTTTTGTTTTTGAAAAGTTAGTCCATGACTAGGGGTATTATTCTGGAATGTTGTGAAAAATTCTGTACAGTGGTTTGGCTGGTCCATTTATGGCCAGATTACAGGGATTATCAATTATTGCCTTGTCCATATTCATACCTAAACACTTCCCCTTTCTGCTTCATGATCATTTAAGATGTGATAAAGCAGCCATACTCTACCTGCTCAGTTACTTTAGCCAATATGCTTTTCCTACTAGACTGGCTGGCAACTGTAGTGTACCAGCTGTGTGAATTAAAACTCCTTTAACTTAACAATATTCATAAAATCCTGAGAACAATAAATGATTACTGAAGGAGAAAACATTTTGACAACTCATGTTGCCTGTAAGAGACTACCAAATTTGGGCTCTCTGAAACTCTTATGGAGAAGCCCAGACTTGAAGCTTTCCTAGATCAAATCCCCCATGGGTGTGCTTGCCAGTGATAAAAATACAATTGAGTCATCTGTAAATAACCCCTTATCCATATTGCTGCAAGTTATCTCAGTATATCCCGATGGTCATTACTGAAATAATTACTTTGTTCTGTTGCTGTTTAATCCCTACGTGGGACAAATAGTTATTTAATCATATCTTCCCCAGAAAGCTCTCAACGTCTCACATTGTACCCAAAGTGTCAGGAATCCTGCTATCTATATTTCTTTAACTCTTGGATTAAAGATATGGGTCACTGTGTCTACCTTTATAAAGCATGCTTTGAGCGTGAATTCAGGTTTTCGTACTCATGTGACAAGTTCTTTCCTGAGTCTTCTTCCTAGTCTGAAGGAATACATTTTAATGAAATAATTTTATTTCACTAAAAATGTATTTTTATACTAGCATATTGTAAGTACACAATATATATATATACACACTAACATATGTATGTATACCACATATATGTATGTACACACACATGCAAATATATATATATGTGTGTGTGTGTGTGTGTGTGTGTGTGTGTGTTACACATATGAACTCATGGAGACTGACAAGGACAAGGTCTGTAACAATTTCAAGCCTGATTGGGTTCAGTGCTGAGATAAGAAAACAGACACAGGCTCTCACACCAACTAAAAATCTATCTAAAATTATATCTGCTTGAAAAATAAATTTTAGTTTTCTCCAATGGGAAGTTATCAGGTATACAAGTCACACTTCAGAGTAGGTACCATGCGAAAAACTAGTTGGTCAATACAAAATATACTCAATGCTAGACATTTTATCTGATGTAGCTTTGCTTTGGCATTTTTTGTTTTATTGATTTATTGTTTTTTGTTTATATAATTTATTTTAGATTTTGTTTTTGTGGAGTGCATTGTGTGTTTTTTTTCTTTTGTTGTTGGCTTTTTTTTTTCAAAGAGAAGGTGAACGAAATAGTGGAGTTTGCTGGATGAGGAGTCCCCAACCACTTATGGGGGACTCCTCATAAGGACTTGCAAATTATGGAGGGATCCTTACCTTGTTGATGTCACTGATGCAGACAAATTGAAAAATCAATTATTTGATAAAAGTCCCAAGTTTTTATGATTTAAAGAATCAGAAAAGAGGTCTGAATCATTTACTAAAACTATATATGGCACATATAAGCCTTCACTAATTGACTGATTGTTTTCAGCTGTAAATAGAAGAGTATCAGAACCAGAACTGAGAAAAATATTAATTGAATTTTTGGTTTTAGAAAATGCTGATTAAGAATGCAGTGAGGTGCTTAAGTCATTAAAGGCCAAATTAACATCAATAGATGATTGGATTAGAAATACAGTTGACCTTCTCTCCTTTGGTACAACACAAAAGTAGACAAGATCCCTTGGGATACTTAAGAGAAGGAACAGAGGAAGGGGGAGGAGTAAGAGAGGGGGTAAGGGGAGAAAAATTTGTGAAAACTAGATGATCCAAATGGGGGCAGTACAGAAAGGGAGAGCATGGACAGAGATATCTTTATTGAGAGAGCCATTGTGATGATAGCAAGAAACCTGGCACTAGAGAAATTCCAAGGAATCCACAGGAAAGACCCCAGCTAAGAACATAAGAAATTTTGGAGACAGTGTCTTAAATGTCATCATAGAAACTTCATCCAGCAAATGATGGAAGCAGATGCAGAGAGACACAGTGGAACACTGGATTAAACTCCCAAAGTCCAGTTGCAGAGAGTGGGGAGTGATAATATGATCAAATGGTTCAAGACCCTGAGGGACTTATCCACTGAAACAGCTTACTTGAGCTAATGGGAGCCCACTGATTCTGGCCTGACAGTGGGGATACCAGCATAGGACCAAACTATGCCTTCTAAATGTGGGTGATAGTTTTATGGCTGGGGCAGTCTGTGTGGCCACTGAGAGTGATACCAGGATTGATCCCTACTGCTTGTACTAATTTTTGGAAAATATTCTCTTTGGAAGAGTACCTTGCTCAGCCTAGATAGAGTGTAAAGAGCTTCAATCCTGTCTCTAAGCAATGTGCTAGACTTTGATGGCTTTCTTTGGGAACCCTTACACTCTCTGAGAGTGAATGGGGGTAGGGTGGAGGGAATGATGAAGGAGTGGGAGGAGGTTAAGGAGTGGGAACTGGGATTGGTATGTAAAATGAGTCAAGATAGTACTGGAAAGAGCTTGGGGGTGGGGGAGGATGGAAATGGAGGAAGGGTGGATATTGGAGAAGGGAATAAGATACCTACCTTAACGGGAGTCATTTTAAGATTCGCAAGAGACTTGTCTCTAGAGGGGATCCCAGGTATTCACAGGGATGTCCCCAGCTAGGTATTTGGGCAGCAGAGGAGTGGGTGCCTGAACTGAACTNCTAAAATGTCTAATATGATAACAATGAACTGGAAACTTTAGAAAGTACATATCCCCAAAATTTATTCATTTTGTTTAACAAAGATTTGTAAAGTCTCTCTAGCATTTCTTCTTATCTTTTGCTTCAGTTCTACCACCACTGCTCCACTCTCTCACTATGATCCTGGCTATATCAGAACACCAGATGGCAGTTGCCTTCAGGTTGTCCACCCACCAATGCAAATCCTGGATGGGTGAATCTCATATAAGCGGGTCACTGAGACCACAGACTCCAGAGCATCTTTTGCTTTTTCTGTGACTTCACATGTTTGCTGCTGCTATGTTTGTCTGATATCTAGCATTATGTAAATGGATGTATGGAGATCCCCATGCCTATAATGTGGGGTGCTTAACTCACGGAAACATCTTGTCCTACTACACATTTTTGCCTGTTGATTATTGTTAATAATTTCTTCGTAACCTGTATTGTTTAATTATTAATAATAATGCTAGTTAAAATAAAGTTTTGATGATAAAAAATAAAACAAAGGCCACACAACTAAAACATGTGAGTTTCTATTGAGAAGCTTTATAGACTGTGTCTTAGGTTAATGATTAAGAAAAACAGCTAGCTTAAATAATTTTAATCTTAAAGTTGGGGGATGTGTTCACAGGTTCTAGAGTGCACAGCAGCTGAAACTAAGCTTATAAAATAGTTTAAAATTATACTGATATTCTTTCATCAAATTGCTTTGTGGTAAGACGCCTAAGAAGAGAATCTAAAGTATTAGAAAGGCACATAGTTGAATGAGTAACTCTGTAAGGTCAGGGGACAAGAACAAAATAGCCCAATTATCATTAGCTTGGTAGGATTGTTTGATGGTCAAAGGTGATGGTTAAACCCATTTGTGCCCTCAGTTTCCTGATATAAAAATAAACTTTTGATGAGTGGCTATGCACCATAAAGATTTAAAGTAGAGCTGACTGATTGCTTTATATGAACAAAAGTTTAGATTTGTGATTCCTTTAAGATTCCTTATTATATCACATTTCAAGTTAAATAATAAAGTAATTAGTCTTTTGTAACATGAGGGCCTGCTGGTTGGGGTTTCTGTCCTGCCCAGTACCCCGCAGCCAGCAAGCCCCAAAGAAAATCACACAGAGAGTCTACATTAGGTTATTAACTGATNACCATGTGTGGGACAAAAAAAAAAAAAAAGCAAAATTAAGGGACTGTTCCATTGACATTAATCTCATTTTTCTCTGGTTTTATTTTGACTTTCAAACTTTTCTTTAATTATAAATATTATTTTAAAATCTATGAGATTATACACACACATATATTCTGTCATGATATTAATGATGTAATAGAGTATTATTTAATTCTACAAATAAGCTTCATTTAGCTTGCTGTACATGGTTCATTTTCCTACAACTATGAAAGCCTGCCAGCATAATGCTTCTCTGTAGGGACCAACTTGATGTCTTTAGTATGTGAAGCTTTCAACAACAGGGTGTTACTGTCTAGTTCTGAAAAGTGAGCAATTGTAGTAGTGATAGCCTATCTAGATTTGATGTATCTGGTGCCTGATTGGACAACAATTCTGAAGAGGTAACTCATTTCCAATACTAGGTTTTAATCACTGCTTAATAGAGCCATTGTCCTTAACTACAGGAAAATTCCTTTTAAACTCTTTTTACATATGCATATAACTGAGGAAGTGTCTATAATTGTAGGCTTCTATATGGGTTTTTCAAAAGGCCTTTTCTCTTAGTTTTCCCATCTATGACCTTTTCTGAATTCATTATCTATGACACCAAGAACCTACAAAAGTAAACATCATATCTGAAATGGAATATGTGCCCCATTTTATAACTGTCAATCCACATGTTCATATCAGACAGATTTTTCTATGGTCTCCTTATGTTGCACTATTTATAGTAAATTATAAAAAACTACATAAAGTCTGGGACATGTTTCTTTATAATTCCATTGCTATTAATTTTAAGAATTTCAGTATACTTAACATATTTAAGGTTTTTAGGATGAGTATTGGTTTTGGGTGTCAAAACAAGTTAGGAAATAGTAAAATATCCATTTTAAGTTTTGGTGTTCCATAGCCATTTGAGATGACAATCATTCATGATATCAAGTATTTATTTCATGAAGGTTTGGAATTAAGTGAAGGGGTGTGGTCCTTTGGCCTGTGACCACACCCTGCT
>JAQHUG010000583.1:146057-162451 GCA_028555095.1 Dicrostonyx torquatus | reverse complement strand
ACTTGTTTCTTTTCTGCCTTTTGGTCACCACAGCCACTTATAAAATAATCACCCAGAGATAAATATTAAAAATAACAATATAATATCCAAATGGCTCAGGCATATTACTGACTAGCATTCAAAAACAAATTGGTCCATTGTTATTAATCTATGCATTGTCATGTTGCTGTGGCTTGCTGGTAATGTTCTGGCATCTTTCTTCTTTGGCAGCTATATGGTATCTCTCTTCTTGGGTGTCTGGGTTACAGTACTCTTGGTCCTACCATTGTTTCCTTTTACATCTGTTTTGATTTTCTGCCTAGATTTATTCTGTCTTGTCTTTGAAAGAAAAAGCTTTAATTATCAATGAATGGGAACAGCATATATTCACAGTTACAAAATGATATCCCACCTCACCCTAATACATTGCTTTGTCTTCTAGTCTTTTATATGAAAACGTAGTGCAAAGTTTTATAATACGTGTGCATTCACACAGAAGGAGAATCTGCCATGATTGTCTGATCTCAGCACTTCAGGTTCTGGGAGAGTGACTTTATCTCATGGGAGGAATGGGCTTCCTCCTTCCCAGAATTCTCCTGTTCTCATTTACCTGACTCTACTTCCTGTATGATTGTCTTGCCTATACTTCCTGTATGGCTACTAGTCAATCAGTATTTATTTAAAACATAATTGACATAATACAGACAATTGTTCCTCAGCATGAGCCCATTCAACAGCCTTGTGTCCTGACTAGCTTTCCATTTATAAAAACTGCAGAAATTTTCTGTTTTCTTCTTAAATGGATCATAATATCTATTGAGGAGTATTCTGGTAGTTTTCTTATTCAGCATAAATTCTCTGAATATGACTAATAATTTTTGAACTCACAGTTATGTGTATGATAATGAGAGAAAGAATAATTGAAAGAAATATTATTGAATTCTCAAAGTATTTTGTTAAAGAGGGATCTATACATTCAGAAAGAGCTTTTAGCAATAATTTATGACTATGTATTAGAAAATTAAGATATAAAGTCTGTCTCTCTTCTCTCTCTTTCTCTGTATATATGTATATATAATGTATACATAATATATTATGTATACATTATGTACATTATGTATACATTATGTACATTATGTATACATTATATATACATATATACATAAATGAAATCTTGGTGAGGCAGTATTAAGCAAATTATTTGTTTTTTATTTAGAAACACATTTGCAAAGACTTTCTCATTCTTCAGTAAAAGTTAGTGTGAAAACCAAACATACTTCTCCTTATAGCTTAAGCTAAGGATGCTTCTTTTACTCTGAATCAAATAAGGGGGAAATTAATTTTCATATACTATGGTGCTATTTCTACTATTTACCATGTTTATTTTATTTATGTGAAATTAATTTTGGTTCATTCATTTAATACCTTAAAAAAATACTGGCTGATATCCATTAGATATTTTAAGAAACATGCTTTTATACTTCTTCTTTTCTTTTTCCAACACTGCCACTTTTGCCTAATGACCATTCTGGAATTTGAATGAATGTCATGGTCTCTCTCTGACACTTAAGTTTGCTTTAATTTAAGCCACCAATTTTCATGATGAGCATTCAGCATAGATGATATGAGCAACACAAATGAGTTCTAAAATCTACAAGAAATTTAAACATGCTTAAGTCCTTGATAGTTAGGTTAGCAGTTCAGCATCTCATTATTCTTAGAGCCTTCAAGTTTTTTGATGCTGTGATTTACAGGCAATATAAGAACATTAAGTAGAACAGGAAACTTTTATTAAATGTAAGAGTCAAACTTAAGATTTCATTGCTTTAATATTTTTCACATTTCTTAGTGTTGTAAGTAGTTAGAATTCACATGGATTTTGTTTCACTATTTTCTTTATGCCTGATAATCTGATAAATATGGAGTAAGAGGAACCCTCAAACAATGGGATTGGATTCAAAACACAGAGTCAAATTCTAGGCAACAATTTTCATGGTCATATATGTTATAATCTAGCACTTAGCTGTAAATTTAAGGCCCTGTTCTCCACAGTTACACCTTACCTCAAACAAAATGGGCCAGGACACAAAAAGTAATTTTTTTTTAAAAAAAGAGAAGTTTAATTACTTTATATTTTGACTCTGCACCCCTTTTCTTATTTCCAATTTAGATTTTTAAGGAGATAAATAGTGATAATTTGTTGTGATTTTTATTTGAAATTGTCAGATGGCTATCAGTGTGCATTTTAATGTTCGTTTTTGTATAAGAGTTTATCACACTTTGTGAATTTCTACTTTTCTATTTGCATAGTTTAAAAGTAGTAATTGTGAGCTTTTCTTCATGTAGTTTTAAGTATTTTTAGTGTTTTTAATGTTACACTTTTTTGTCTTTTATTTAATTCATATGTACATATATATATATATATATATATACCCTTTTGATGAATGGATGGATATATTTATAAATGTATGTGGAGTTAATTTTTATGTTTTAAAACATTACAAAATTATGTATTCTTTCTTTTTTTGAGTATAATAAGGGTTCTTTATTCAGGAGTCAACTCAGAATACAGTCCTCAGCCTGAACAGGAAACAGGAACCAAATCCAACAGCAAAAAGAAAGAGAGCATACAAGCATTACAGTTGCATTTGTAGTATAAGAGACCACACCCAAGTAGCCTGGTAACTTAGAGGCTATTGGCTTAAAGAGTTCCCACAGCAGGTGTGTCTGTTTCTTTCTGCTATTGGCTGTAGATGTGATGTGAACCTGTTTGAAGTTCTTGCCTCGAATTCCTCTCTACTAATTGGCCAAAACCTGGAATTTCATGCATAATAAAACCTCCCTCCTCCTTGTTGCTGTTTCTTAGGATATTTTAACTACTTATTCTATATTCAATTACCTTCATAGAAACTATTCATATATTCTTTGAACAACCTGTTGAATTTGAAACTAGTTGGCAAATGAAACTCTCCACAAATATAGCCAAAATACTACATGAGCTAAAATGAGTACTCTCATCCTCTTGTTTATTTGTTATTGTAATAGGGATGGCATATTCACATCCCTGCAGAATTTTGAATGTCTAATAAGGTATCAATTAGCTGGAATTTGTAGAAGGTATATAGCCCTCATACATGTTCTTGTTGTTCAACCAAGGATTTATAATCTCGGGCTAACATTTCCCCTTATCTTTTGTTTCATTTCTGCCACCACTGTTTCACATTCTGACTACATCATTTTGATTCCAGCTGCTTAAACTGTGGCAAGAAACCCATATGAAATTGGAAGCAATTGTAAAGTTTGATAGACATCTTAGAACCATTCAAACATCTCTGAATGTACAGCAACCAAAATTTAATTAAAATCATATTGATGAAATTGAGATATTGCTGACAGTGCTTGTTCAAGTTATATGGTGATTCTTCACTGCTGCCTTTGTTAAAGCCATCAAACATCACCTGAAATACTTTAACCTAGAGTTGAGTTCATAGTATAACATTTTAACAGAAATATAATGGTTTGTTTTCCCAAAACAGATGTATTTTTTATGAAAGAAGCCAATTAATATAGTTTGGGGTCATAGATCATTAGCATGTTTAACTTATGTTTTTTTCTTGTTGAGGTACCAAGTTGAGTTTCATAAAAGATTATTAAATGTTGCAGTAGAGGACCCCCAATTTTCAACACAAGACAACAAGGACCACCAGCTCAATCAGCAATATACCATGAGCAACCACAGGAAGACAATAATCACTGTTGCCGTCACACAGTTTAACTAGGAAGACAAGGCACTCTCACTGAGCTGGTGGAAAATATTGGGACCACAAATACAATGACAACTGTCACCACTGGAAAGGCCACAAACTGTGTTCTAAATATGTAACTTTTTTTTCCTTTTTTTTATTGTTAAAAGAAAAATTTACATTTACTCCCCTTGTTCCCAGCCCTCCCACTCTGCCACTACTCCACCGCCCTCCCCCTATTGACTATTTGGGAACTTATTCTATATGGATGCACATCTTCTTAGACCGAGATGGAGGGGGGAGGGCCTTGGGCTTCCCATAGGACAGGGTATCCTGCCCCATCTTAATATGTAACTCTTAATGCCAAGCTGGAAAAGGAAAGTCCAAAGAACTTGCCACTAAACTAATTCATGTGTGCAATGCTCAATCATCTGTTCATAAATATAAATTACAAAATTAAAAATAGATATTGGATTGGTTTTACAACAGAATTTTCAACAATTTCTGAAATGGTCCTAAGTATATTTTTTCATTTTGTCAGAAGTATTCTTTTTTAGCATTGATGGTTATAAACTCACAGTTTCCCTCAACGATGAAATTAGATGAAGATGTTATGTTTTGTGCAAAATATTTTTCCAAAATTTAATATTTTTGAAAGATAGAGAAGTATATTTTACCTCATGTAAATTTTCTTCTTTTGATAGATTGCAAAATTGTAAGTTTACTAAAAGATTGTTTTAAGAACTATAAACTTTTAAGAATAAATTCATAACTAACTATCAACATTTGATTTATATGCTTATTTTATATATTTAATACCAGAAATGATGGACAAAAATTTCTTATACAATGGGTTCCTGAATTTGATAATGTTAGGTTTTCTATTCTTTCTTTTCTTAAGATAATTATAACAAGACTAAAATCAATGTATTTTAAGGTTTTATAACATTTCATTATACAAATATATCACATTTTCTTTGCTAAGACATCTGGCAATGTGCATAACATTTTCTCCCATATTTTGTATATTGTAGGCAATATTTATGGCATTGAGAACACTGATGAGCTTGTGAGTTTTATTTCTAGAGCTTTGCATCAAAATTTGGGGTATACTTATTGGATCAAGTAGTGGTCTTTGTAACACTCATATGGGCTTTTAAATTCTTCATGGTATACATTCACAAACAGCATGGAAGAGTCTTGCTTTTTACAATCTTTGCCAATATTTGCTATTTATTGCTGAAACACTATTCTTTCAGCTGACATAAGTATCTCATTATGGCTTTGAACTGTAGTTTTCATGATTGTAGTGGCCATGGAGCACATTTTTTTTTAGATTTTGCACAGTGATATGTCTTCTTTGGAACAACATACATTAAAAATTTTAGTTTATTTATATAAATTGACATCTAAGTAAGAAGTTTAAATATATGTATCATATATTATTTATACATTGAACATATGGACAATATATGTTTAATTCAGGATTAAAATGTTCATCTTCTCAAACACTTATCTTCCTTTAAGCTGGTGATATTCCAATCTTTTCTTATAACAATTTAAAATGTTTAGTATATATTATATGGAGGCAGAGTAGTGCAGTTTTCTATATTTGAAATTTTATCCATCAGACCTAGTCTCACCAACTTGATCCATGCCTATGTACCAGAGCCTTTCTTCTAACAAAAACAAACAGAAAAAGAGAACTATAGACTCAAGATAGGTGAATGATGAGAACAATCTTATTTGATCACCAAAAGCACTGTCTGGATGAGGAGGTTATCAAATAGATAAAACAATAACTAATCTATAGAATTTGTCAAAATTTTAAATATTACACTTACCATTTTTTTTCTAATTTTTAGTTACTTGTGAGGGAAGGATCACTTACATGAATATGTATAAATTAATAAATACAAATATGCTCTAAAAGATCTTTATTAAGGCGAAAGATAGTTAATGATTTTAGAATATATGACAGAGACACGATTGACAGTGGAGTAGTGGGTTACCACATGATTTGAGTGTACAAGACTGGAGCTTGGAATCTAATCTTACAGATGAAGATGTAGAACAGACAAACTCTATACACTTAGTGCATTAGATTAGATCTTTTCTAGAAGGCAGGAAATATAGTCAGGTGGAACTTGGCCTAAATGAGAGGCAGTGTGTGTGTGTGTGTGTGTGTGTGTGTGTGTGTGTGTGTGTGTGTGTGTCTTTTGGGGCAATCATTTCTGTTTATCTCAGTGCAACTCAAATTTATCAATTATTTGTTTCTTCATTGTGTAAGTAAGACTTTCATACTGAGATCATTCAAAGTATTCATTCTATTATTTTTCCAGTCTATTTGAAGTTGCATGCTTGTTGGTTTATTTGTCCTCTGACTGAATTTTTCTACTAAACAATGTTTTAATGGCATTTTTCATTTGATTATTTCTCAAAGTGTAGATTAATGGGTTTAGCATGGGAGTTATCACAGTATAAAAAATAGCAACTTCTTTATCAATGAATAATGTAGTTGCAGGTCTCATGTACACAAATATACAGGGTACAAAGTATAAGGCCACCACTATAATGTGAGAAACACAGGTAGAGAGGGCTTTGTGTCTTCCTTCTGCACTGTGTGTCCTTAGGGAGCACAGGATGACCATGTAGGATATGAGCAGAAGGAGGAAGTTTAACAAACAGATGAAACCACTGTTGGCAGCAACAAAGAGACCTAGAATGTGGGTATCAATACAGGCTAAATCAAGCAAAGGGTTCAGATCACACATAAAGTGATCTATGATATTAGGGCCACAGAAAGGAAGTCCAATAATGAAAAGAATTTGTATACCTCCATGAAGAAAGCCTCCAGCCCACGACACTCCCACAAGTAAATTACAGAGTTGTTGGTTCATGATGACTGCATAGTGCAGTGGTTTGCAGATGGCTACATAGCGGTCATAGGCCATGACAGTAAGCAAGATGACCTCAGCACCTCCAAAGAAATGTTCCCCAAAGACTTGTGTCATACATCCATCGAACTGTATAGACTTCCTTTCACGGAGTGAATCAACAATCAGCTTAGGGGTACTGACAGAGGAGTAGCAGGCATCAATGAAGGAGAGATAGGCCAGAAAATAGTACATAGGGGAGCTCAGCAGTTGGCTGTTTGCAATGGTGATCAGAATGAGCAAATTTCCTGACACAGAGAAGATATAGATGACCAGAAACACAGCAAATATAATTTTCTGCATGTGTGGGTTCTGTGTGAGTCCCAGGATAAGAAACTCAGTCACGTTGTTCCTGTATTCCATCTAGATCATAAGAGAGTTAATCATATTTCCTGGGGGAAAATTGATATATCCTCATGTTTATTTAATTTTTTTAAAATTTAATTTCATTTCATTCTGATAATCAGTAAAATATAAACAACTATTCTTTACTATTCCAGAAAGAGCTCTAGTTATTTATGACTACTTAAGACTATGTAGTTGACTTCTGAGTGGATATAGCTGAAAAGTTAAATAATATTATCAAGGCATGTAAATATTCTAGGCAATCTTAAGTGTGCTGAATGTTTGGGATGACTCAAAGTTTAAAAAGAGGCAGTTAAACTCAAAAAGGAAAGTGAGACGTATACTTGTTCATTGCAGTAGCATTAAAGTAAAGGCAAATTTTCTACAGTTTATTCACAAGAAATGGACAGCCAGAAAAGTTAAATTATGATTGAGTGGGAAAGTATTAGACAATTGTAGTAAAAAAGCACCTTGGAAACTAGCATCATAATTTGAGTTTTGCCTTTGAGTGAAATATACTGGTATTCATTAGTGAGCAGTAGCTAGAAAAGTTAGTAGCAATAGAAGCAGGAGAAGAAGTGGCATTGATAAAATTTAATAGTAGCATTTTCTAATTAGTGATGAAGGTACAAATCTTTTTATCTAAGTCCAAGCTCCCTGTTTTATGTAATCACATAAAAAAAGAAAGCAGAACATAATCCAGTGCAAAATGTTCAGGGGAGATGGTGCTGAGGGTCCATTGAAAGAAGGCATATGCTGTTTTAAAAGAATCTGTATAACTTAAATCCATGTGATAATTCTGAAATAGTTCATAACAAGACTATGTCCATGCACTTGTTACTACGTGCCTTGCAGAAGGACTGCTTTTGGTGCTTTAGATAGCCTGTGTTGTTGTTATTCTTTATCAACTTAAAGAAAAGTACTATTATACAGGTATAAGAACAAAAACATTAAATAAGATCACTAAACACTGGCTTTCAACTAATGGTTCTTTTAAAGACTTCTTGCTTCAGTTCTTCATATACACCAAACATATTTGTCAATGTTTTCTAAAAATTTTCATATTTCCTTCTATGTACTATGATAACAGAAATATTATGTTTTTTGCTTAACATAAGCAGAGAAATTGGCAATCTTAATTACACTATTTTGCTTCTTCTAGTTACTTTTATCTCCCCAATTTTAAAGTATTATGCACTTCAAATCATTGAACTATATAATCATGTTTTCACATTAAAAGGCATTGGTCTGCAAACTGTCTTGTATAAGACTTAATGATTTACTTACTTATACACCATTTCAGAAATATTTTCATTTGAAGCAGTTTTATAAATAGGTCATATCATAGGGTGATACATAATGATATATTTAAAATTTCACTTAATAAGAAATTTATAGTTGCTGTGTTCTTGGAAGAAGTCTTTCATCTTAGCCCACCTTTAGACCACCTTTCCTATATATCATATATAGTGCAGGTGGCAAAACACTTGGCAACACCATGAGAATGTCCTGAAACAGTGATCTAGTACATCAGTTAAAGAACTGTAGGAATTGAATGAGAGTTCCTATTCTTCCTTTTCTCTCTTACCTTGAATTTATTCTCTGGTACTTCACACACCTGCTTCATCATCAGTCTATTAAATGAGAATAAGAATAGTTTTGCACAATTTACCATAAGAATTGGCTAAAATAGGAAAGCATGCTCACAGGACTATAATATGTGTATCTAGAATAAATACATTTACCAGATAAACGTTAATTCTTAACTTGGGCAGCAATATGGAGAAACATTTAACCTTCCAAAAACTGAGGAAGAGTCTTTTAAAATAGTTTCAAAGAAGCTTCAAAGAAGATACAGAAATTTGAAATAGTCATAAACACAACCCCAAAATTAATTCTCTGTGTTTGCACTTGGAATAATAAGCTGATTTTTACTCACTCAATATTCATACTTAGAATTTTTGATGTGTGGTCAAGATAAACTCTGCTTAACGTCATGATTAACCTTAGTTGTTAAAAGAGGTATCTCACGGTAAATCAGTGATAGGTGGGTCTAAACCATCTATTTTCATTGGGTCACATTTTCTGACATTAAGTAAATGCAGAATACTTACCAAATATCATGAAAAGTTAGGGTGAGGATGAAACACTCTCTATCTTTACTTGACAAACCTTGAAAAAACAAACTCCTGGATAAGATATACATCATAGTTTCAACTAATTGTCACAGTGTTGAAAAATATACCCCAAAGGCTCTAGCTCTCAGTGTGAGTTCTGAGTGCTCAGAAGAGACTTCGGAGGGTGGAATTTCACAATTAAATATTGACATCATTGTGGATATCAAAACAACATGTATTAAGTAGTATCTCCATAGAAAAATCCTTCCCTCTTTCCTAAAAGATAAAGATGTTTCACTGACTACATGGAGTTTTGATCTAAAATGTATTCTTTTAAGACACTATGTAGAGATGATCTTTGATTTCTAATTCTGGTTCTTCATTCTGAAAACCAATAGCTTGCAAGGTTGCAGTAAAGTCTCCATAAAATCCACTCTACTCATGGTGAATCTTGTTATGGATATGGGATGTGGAAAAAGCCAACATTTGTATGCTGCCTTATAAGCATATTTAAAGTGTTATTGTGCTTTCTCTCCCTGGAATTGAATATCTCCATTGGTGGAATGGGTCTGTCTTAGAATTTGTGTTTTGAACAATATGTGTGACTCACCCACTATTCAATAGAGAATAGAATTCCCCATGAAAGTAAAGAAAGCTATCTATCTAATACTGTCTTGTTAAGAATACTGAATGCCATGTAAGTAAACTATAGTGTCCTCATTCTACTATGAACAATAAGAATGCTGCTTCTCTTGTGATAAATAGGACATGGGGATTATTTTTATTCTTAAAATATGATACAATCTTCAAAAATCTGCTTAATATCTAAAATGATAAATGCAAAACTTGACATTCATTTTAAAATAACTTCAGAAATTTTAGACCGAGATTTCTAAGATTTTTGATCTTTTTAGAATCTATACAATTCTCTGTATTACATTCATCTCCAAGCTATTGTTAGAATAAGGGCTAGATTGAGAGATCTATCCCAAAACAAAATAAAACAAGCAGCTTCGAAGAGTTGGTTTCAAACTTATCTTTTTGTATTAATGGATATTCAACATACAATCACTCATTAAGTTTAACAATTATAAATAATTGTAATCCTTCTTTTTAAAACAAAATCACATGTAGTTTAGCCTGGCTTTGTACTCAGTATAGAGCAGAACACTAGCTGAACTCCTGATCTACCTACCTCTGCTTCCCAAGTGAATGACCTTTCTCTCTTATTGTCTTTAATCCAATTATATCTCTGACAATTTACTACACATATATAAATTATGCTGGATATTCTGGTGTTTGGTTATGAGTTTAATCATTAATGGCGCAGCCATCTCTCCAGCTACCCATCTCCATTATGACTACTCTCACCGACTATCCTATCTTTTGTTTCCTAATCCATGTTAACCCAACCTTCCTACTAATCTCATTCCCACATTTATCTCCATCGCCTCTTCCTGTCCTTGCTCCACACTCATCTTCCTTCTATCCTCCTCTTCTTCCTCTTCTTATGCCTCCTCCTCCTCCTTCTCCTCCTCCTCGTCCTCTTCTTCTTCTTCTTCCCCATTGAATTTAACCAGGGCCTTTCAAGTGACCATGAGGACATGAGGCTAGAAATATCTATTGGGGTTTGGCAGGGTCACTGGTGGGTACGCAACTGAATGCCATACCTTTACCACTCCTGATATCCTTCAATAGTTTACAGATAACTTGGTAGGATGGGGATGTATGAAACTTTCACCACATAAGGCCTGATTTGACATGAGTTGATATGTTCAGACCTATTACAGATAACCACAGAATTCTGTATTTATGATTGTGGTGAATGTGCCAAACTCCCAAATAACAGTTCACTGTCATTATCCCTATGCTATGGCTTTTATAATCTTTAGACTACCATTTTAGCAATGCGACCTAAGTCTAAGGTTTTGGATAAATGTACTGAATAGGGTTGAGCACTCACCCATCACTAATTTCTAGTCCTTCATTAGTCATAAGATTCAAAAATAACTACTATTCAATGAAAAGAGAACCTTTTCTTATTTTGGCTGAGAATAGCATTTAGAACCACTTTGATTCTTCTTAAGAAAACAACAATGGTGAGTTTACTTCTATGGCTTAAGAGCGTATTGCTGAAGGGTATTTTTTAATGATTACAATACTAGGTATAAATTTTTTCTTTGATATAGGCTTCAAATATAACCAGAATTTAGTTGGTTGCCCCAAAAATAGTCATGCCAGCAATGTAAAAACACGCATACATACTGTGTGCAGCTTGGTGCATGCATACATTTCCTTGCCCCATAATTTTTGATAACAGCTTTCAGAATTATGTACATCATTTGGGAAGGAATGAGATTCTAGTTTAGCCCCAGCTTGATTTCTCAATGTCCTACAACCAAGATGTTTGATATCTTCAGAAATTAGGTCTGGCTAGCTGTTTCTATTAGGCCTCCAAGAACAATAGAAAGAGGCTAGATAGTTTAGGGCTTCTGGGGACTTCCTGATGAACAATTTATAGGAATATATCCCATATCTGGCACTGGAATTTTCATTTGAATATTTGTGGTTTCTGTAATTGGTACTATCCATCCATACAGCCTACTTCCATTCAAACATACTTTAAAATATTTTAATTAGTTCCAGAGTAGTGTGTTTCCATGTCTTCTTCTTATACCCCAATATAAGGTAAAACTCCCTCCATTGCTATCACTTGTTTCTCCTATATCTTCCATGTTCAAATCTTATTCAGCAGAATTTCTCTAATTCTACTGTCATTCTGCATCATTTCTAATATCTTCCTTTGTTAAGGTCTCTTCCCATGACCTGTGGTTCTTTTATTTTTTTATTTTTTAGATTCTTTTTGGTTGCCACATACATTCCATTACTAAACACAAGATTAATTTATAGCTATAGTCTTTATGTGATTGAGAATTTTTGGCTTTTTCTTTCATATTTTAAATTAACTTCATCTATATGTTTTCCAATTTCAGACTTTAACTGAAATTTCAAAAATTTATTTTTCTTTTATCATGGATAAAATTCCATTTTGCATATCCAACTCATATTACCTAGTAATCAGCTGATAGCATCTATGAAAATTCTAACTTCTATATTTTGTGAATAGAGCCCAAATTAACATGAAAATGTATATCTACCAAAAACAATATCTACCAAAAACTATAAAGTCTTTGAGTATATGCACAAAAGTGGTAAATCTTGCACATACGGAAGATCTGTGTATATCTTTCTAAAGAGCCAATTTTTATTCTGGCTGCATTAATTTACACCTCCTTATGGACAAAAAGGGCATAAAGCTTCTCTGCTTCTCACCAGCATTTGTTGACATTTATATTCTTGAAAAAGTCCATTCTTTTTAGGGTGAGATGATATCTCAACATAGAATTCATTTGGTATTTCTCTGATTCCTATGGAATTTTACATTTTAAAAAGAATATATTAATTATTTGTAGTTAGTCTTTTGGAAGTTTTCTGTTAATTTCATAGATTATTTTGGAGAATTTTTTAAGATTTGAGTTTATAATTTAAGTCAATGTTACTGCCTTTTTTCTTTTCATATTTCAAAGAATCTCATAATTCCATCTCCACTTTACCTCAAAAGTGTGGCCTCTTTTGTCACTTATTGTTATTTAATACATATATGTGAATACATTTATAAATATAACATTGTCGATCCATATAAAGTTAATTTGTATGTATTTTTTCAATACTCACCATTTGGTACATATATATGTGTATGTACGGATTTATCATTTACATATTTATTTTCTCATTTGATAGGTTAATTCTGATTATTTTGTCGAGTATTTTGGTACCAAATCCTTTCATATTAATATTCTTTTGAACTTTATACTCAAAAGTATTACATCAAATTGCTGTAAAACTAGACATCTTCATTAGAAGACAGTGATTTATATATTCTTGTAAGATACATATATATAACATATATCATATATATGTTGGTTTCTGTTTTCTGTTCTTCTTCTCTAGTTAGTTACTTTTGATTATCTCTGGATGTTGTCATTTCTTACTCAAGACACAGACAATTCACATGTAGTCTCAGATAATAAGCTGGACTTCATTTTCATTTTTATTGCATCTTTGTATTCTCCCAAAATTACTTAGTTCTAGTAATAAATCAAGGTTATAGGTCCAAGTACATTGATTGATCATGTCCTAAGAAATTTAAGGATGTTTTAATTTCATGGTGGATAAGAATGAAGAGATCTGCTAAACACATCTCATAAAGCCCTTGTGGTGAATATTTATGATCAAGTCAGCTGAATGGGCACATCCCACCTAACTAAGTTTGTCGTCTTTGTAATATACATTTTGGTTTACCTTTCTCCTCCTCAGAGTGACATATCAGTGTAGTGGCATTTCATTTGTATGTAATAAATAAAGCTTGCTGAGAATAAGAAAAGTAAAAGTGTCACACTGACCACCCTTACAGAGCAAGAAGCCAGGACATACACTTTTATTCTCAGTAGCCACACTAGCTTGTCATAGAAATCAGGTAGTAGTGGTGCACAGTCTTAATACCAGAATAGAGAGGATTACAAAATTGGAGGAGACAGCTCTCATTCTCAGTATAATTCTTTGATTCCTAAAGGCAGGATTGTCATGTTGGTCTGAAGTAGAGGTAAGAACCATTAGCTGGCTGTTTTGCTTTTCTGATCTTCAAGTTGAACCCCAATTTCTGTCTCCGAATTTTTATTAATTATGCAACATTTTTGGACTCAAATTTGGTGGCATGAATTCACACACACACAAAAAAAGCCATTTGCCAGAGGCTTTTTAGCCACCAGCCCAGGCCAGATCTGGGGTTGGAATTCCAGCTCTAGGAATTCGAGTCCAAATCTAACATGTAGCTTTGGGAGAAACCTTAGCACTCCAGCTTCCATCTGCCCAGGCTTAACGTCCTCTCCTGCCACACTCATCCTCGCTGCAACCACACAGGGTACCCACATGGCTTCCTACAGTACCCGGCAGCTTCCTGTGGATCTCACAGTTCTGGGGATTGCTTCCAGACCCATGTGCATGTGGATCCCTTGAGGCTACCGTGGCTTCTGCTGACTCCTACAACAGGTGTATAACTGTTGAATGGCTGCCCTGAACTGTGCCTCTTTAACAAAATTTTATACACTTTGGTTTTGATTTTGACTTAGAAAATCCACAGGCTTTTCTGACCTACATTGTTATTACACCTGTAGGACCAGGATTTATTCCTACTGCTGGTACTCGATTTTGGGACCAATTCTCTTTGGATGGATTCCTTTTTCAGCCTAGGTATAGCAGGAAAGCCCGTGGTCCATCCTCAAAGCAATATGTCTTACCCTCCCTGAGGAGTGGTTAGGGGAGTTGGGGCCGAATGAGGAGGGAAAAGGAGGAGGGGAGAGAGTGGGAACTGGGATTGGTATGTAAAATAAAAATAGATAGTTTGTTTTTACTTTTTAAATTAAAATACAATAAAGAAAAAGTCTCAACTAAACTAGAGTTTTAACAGTGGTAAGTCATCTGCTAACTATATTTATTTTTGAAATATGTAAATAATATGCAGATAATCTCATTTTCAGGAATTTAATTACTTTTTTGCTTCTATTATGGATGGAAATCTAGAAGTATATGAACTACCAGGGTTGTATAATTCTTAGCTACAGCTGCTATCTTTCTGATAATTCATATTATATCTTTAACAAAATGGTTTGATAATAGTCAAAAGTGAGAAACTTTTAGAAACTATACAGACCTTACAAACTAATAACCAGCAGTTGGCTGAAAGGATTCAAACTATTTAAATAATAACCAGAACTTGTTGGACAACATTCACTCCTTATCAACAGGTGATGAAACTTTACAGAATGGTTCTGAAAGATTGAAAGGATTCATACTATTGAGATTGACAATCAAAATCTGTTGAAATTTATGACGAGCTAGCAAATTGAACATCACTCCTGGAAGGCAATCTACATGCCATCCACATGATCTTGATGAGAAGATAACATTAATAGAAAAAATTAAAAACTTGGAATCATATGTACATGATAAGCAGACATTAATTGATTTGATGAAATTATTAAAAATACTCACAGGTCAAGAGATTCAGACTTTAAAAAAGACAGTGATAAAAAGATTTGAATTGATTGAAGAACTTATCAGAACTGATAAGGAAAGAGAGGAGGTAGAGGCATAAGACATTAATAAAGATTTAGCATTGTCAGCACCTTTCAGAGTCAAAGATGACTTACCAAGACTTTCAGCTAATTATCCTGTTACTACTTCTAAACAGTCAGCAAATAAAATATACCCAAAACAATACACAGAATGCAAATGGGAGACTGTACATATGAAAGATCTAAAATATATTAAGGAGGCAGCAGTATCATATGGGATGCACTCACCATATATGAGGCTATTACTATAGACATGGGCTTCAAGAAATAAGATCACTCCACATGACAGGTTTAAACTACTTTCAGCTGTACGAGTTAATGGTCCACAGCTTAAGTAGAAGGGTCATTCAATAGAAGAAGCTAATGCTCTGGAACATTAAGGTAGAATCAGAGGTTTTGAGGCTTCCCAAGATCAAATTTGTTGAAGGCTGCTTATTTGTTCCTAGCTGCTCAGCCCAAAATAATCACATAGAAACTGTATTAATTAAATCACTGCTTTGCTCATTAGCTCTAGCTTCTTATTGGCTATCTTTATATATTAATTTAATCTATTTCTATTAATCTGTGTATTGCCACATAACTGTGGCTTACCAGGTAAAGTTCCTTCCAGCTCCGGTGGGGCTACATGGCTTTACTTTATCTGCCTCTTTTCTCCCAGCTTTCAGGTTAGTTTTCTCCACCTACCTCTGTGCTGCTCTGCTCTGCTGTAGGCTCAAAGCAGTTCTTTATTAACTAGTGGTATTCACAGCATAGAGGGGGAAATACCACACCAAAAATTTTTGGTGAATTTCCTTATGTTGATCTGAATAATCAAACTATATACAATGAAGATATATTGTCCCTATTCCATATAGAAGCCTTGAATATTTTAGACAAGGTTCAAGAACAAGGAAAAATAATTGAATCATATACTAATGTTATACAAGGCCCAAGAGAAAGAACCATTTAATGAATTTTAAAAGATACTACATTACTTAAAGAAATTAATTAAGAGAGAAGTCTGCCCTTTTCATGGCGGCGGGTCCTTGGTGAGTGCCACAGCTTCAGATCCACCAGCTCAACTGAGGGTAAGATCAACTA
>JAQHUG010000583.1:119080-131730 GCA_028555095.1 Dicrostonyx torquatus | reverse complement strand
CAGAACACAAAAGAAAGTGACTGCCAAACATTGTCAAGACAAGGAGGGACATTCCTTCAGAATTGTCTGCTTCAAAGAAAAGTCTGTCAGATAAGCTAGGCCTGTAGTCCAATGATAGATGTCCCTACATTGCAGAGGTACTTTTTGTGACTGTCTAGAAAGCCAGCTGTTTTTGTCATTACTCACATTTTATTGGAAGTAGCTTGCTAGTGTTTTCAGTTTCTGGGGGAATTTAAGACTAGATAGCTATAAAACTATGGTTATACTTTTCCTGACATAGAAAGCAAGTTATGATAGAAAGTAAATTAGGTACAAGACCTCGAACACACCAAGAGAGGACAAATATGGAATATTTTCTTTAATTTGTTAAATTCAAATGGACTAAATGTTGTTGATGTATTCATTGCCTATAAAAATTGTGTACTTATTAAACTGATTGAATATAGTTTTAGTTATAACCTTCTTTTTATTTTAGACAAAATATGAAAATATAGTGACATTTCATTTTGATTTTAAGAAATAAAGCTTGCTTGAGGATCAGGAAAGTAAATCAACAATACTGGCCAGCCTTACAAACCAGGCAGCAATGACATACACCTTTAATTTCAGTGGCCACACTAGTTTGCCATAGAAACCATGCAATAGTGGTGCATGCCCTTAATCCCAGAACTACAAAGAATTATAAAATTGGAGGAAACAGCTCTCAGTCTCAATCTCATTTTGAGATATCCTGAACTCAAGATTGTCATTTTTGTCAGAGATAGAGGTAAGAGCCAGTGACTGGTTCGTTTGCTTTTCTAATCTTCAGCTTGAAACCCAATTTTGTCTCTGATTTTTTATTAATCTTGCAACATCTCAGTCACTTGCAGTAATACATACATATGGTTATTGTATTTAATAAATTATTTATATTATATTGTATGTACATGTATACATATATGTATACATATGCATATACACAACACACACATACACACACACAGACGTCTATTATATAGTTTACAGTCTGTGGGTTATGGTACAGGGAGTACAAGTTTGACTTTCTACCAGTTGAAGCTCCAAAAATCTAAAATTTCTTTAGTACGCAAGTCTGGATTTTACAGATGGTCTCACTATAATTCAGAGTCCCAACAATGTAGGCTTTAATTTCAGTGAAATTGTGAAGTCGCTTGTGAGAGCAAGAGCAAGCAAGCAGAATAGGAGAGAGAGAGGTAGCAAGGTTTCTTCTTCTCTATTCCCTATATAGTCTGCACAGAAGGTGTAGCCCAGGTTTAAGGCACATGTTTCCACCTCAAAGATATGCTTAGATATTGGTCCCCCACTTTACATGATTTAACTAAGAAAATATTCCCTCACAGCTGTGCATTTTATTTAATTCTAGACTTGATCAGTTTGTAGCCAAAAATATCCATCACACTTGGTTTCTTCAGTTATTGGTTAAATTTGGACATCTCTGTAAGGGACGACAAGTTTTCATTTCTTTTCTCCTCTAGATGTTCATATTTCTAGGTTATGATTTTATCTACAGTTAAAAGTATGTATGTAAAAATTTGTTTTCCTCTTTGCTTATAATGAGAATGAAAAACATCAAACAATCTAAAACACATTAAAGTACAATATGTTTAAATAAGGGTAGAAATTTTAGTTATCTTTACTAAGTGAAAAAGTACTATCCAGAGTATAGCAAGAAATGTGCTTTATATTTATTTAGTAATCAAATTGTATGTGGATATTCAGAGCAAGTCTTATTAGTACCTGCTTCTTATTTATGGAATAGAAAGATTTTTACCATATTGTAAGTGGAAATTAATTGTAAAGTAAGTTTAAGGTATGAGGCTCTGAGGAATAATATCTACATATTGATATCTCAGAAAAATAAATATTGGACAAATCAAGCAAGTAAAAAGAAGGAAAACTGTAAATAAATTAATTTAAACATCAGTAAGAAGAAATATCCATGATTGTGTGGGTAATTGCTATATGAAAATATGTGACAGTGGCGTTTTAGTGCAAATTATTTCCAAGATTGCTAGTAAAAAGCATCATGTGTACCACTGTTCTTTTATTTTTGTGTGTATGCACGAATGCATGCATGTTTAAGGAGGTATTCTTTTCTATTTTGAAATAGGGTCTTACTACACAATCATGCCTGGAGTGAAATTCAGGAGGAGATTGGCCAACTTGGTGGAAAATTCATAGCAATCTCCTTGTCTCAGCCTCCTAAATGATAGATGATTTCACACATATGTCTCTATGACAGACTTTAATTTCTAGTTTTATATCCAGGCTTTAGCATAGTTAGAAATATTTATTAAAGCAACTGAATAACAGGAATAAATTTTTCATAAAAATGTGCAGATTTGTTTGCACATATCATACAAGCTACTTCTGACAAGGGGAAAAGTAGTTCCACATATTAAAGACAAGGAAAACAGTTCAGATGCTGTGAATTTTTCCACATTAAGCATACACTAATGCCAGTGAAAACCTATAAACACAATTTATTTTGTATGTCTTCTAAATTTTCAGTAGGCATAATTAAATATTGAGGAACTATTTTCAAATCTCCATAATAGCAATGATTTTTAGGGTAACATTGGTAAGTATGATATTAATAGTCTTAAATGTCTCTCAGCACAGAGATGGAGTTAGATGAGAAGTAATCTAGAAATTATTAGATATATCATATGCACATCACACATCAGCAGCTTCAGACTTTAAGAAAAAATTTTAGGAAAGAAAGGACAACAAATAAATCATAGGACTTTATCAACACCAACAGAAACAATGGGACACTTACATCATAGTTCTAGTCAATGAATAAACAAAATCTTTAATATGTGACCACTCAAAACTGTTGGCTTTACATTCACAGCTGTAAGTAAAGCCTAGACTTGAAGTAAAAGTTCCCTTGAGACTATTCCTCTTGGGGTTCTTTGTCTTTTAGCTTAAAGTATTTCAGGCAATGAATCTTTAAAAGGTACTTTAAATTAAAGATTCATGGGAGAGATAGATGCTTCCCACATCTTTTTTTTCTGTTTCATCTAAAGGTCATAGAAAAGAAAGTGGTACTACTTCAAAAACAAAAACACATGATATTCCAAAAAATTGGATCATGGTAGAAGTAAGTGTTCTGATTATTATATATGTATATTGATGTGATTATAATAAAATGTTTCGGGTCTTTATATATTTCTGCATAAAATTTGATATTAATAAATCCCACCTATAAAGTCAATTCCTGACAAATCTGTGCTCATGGTTAATTTTTAAAATAAGATGTTTTAAAAACTGTATGGCAATACTAGGTAAAATTAGTTTGACAGCCAAAGTTTTAAGTCATTTTTTAAGTAAAAATTTCAGAAATATGCAAACACTGTTGAGATAACAGTCTGCTGTTTGTCCATGTGCAGTCCTGTCCTGTTATATACCTATTCATAAAACAGGCAGAAATGAAATGGCATATGGATATACAGGTATGATGAAGAAAAAATGAGAAAATTCCTTACATAAAAATTACATTACAAAATTTTATTACATAAAAATGATGAAATTTACTTTAGACCATGTTCAAAATTTTATTAATGCTAAATATAAAACACATAAACCGTTCTTTCCCTAACATGTCACAAGTCAATGAGATTACATAATGTGGCTTTACAATTTTCCCTAATAAGATAATATTATTTAAAGTAACAGAAAACTTAAAGAATATTCTTCCTGACAGTTTACACAAGTAATATATTCTCATGATCTTAGCATTTTATTTAATTCTCAATAGTTATATTTCAAACCTGTTCTTTTCTATTTTTTTCTGGTAATGATTGAAAACAATATGTATCAGAAAACTTTCGATTATGAAAATCTAAATTACAGGTTCTAGAAAATGTGCTTTAGTAAAAGATATGTTACTAAATAAGGTAAAATAGATTACTCTAACACTGATTGTATGTTTCTTTGTATGTTAGAATGATAACATAAAAGGAGAGAGTGGAAAGACAGAAAAGGGGGAGGCAGAGATGGGGAGAGGTGTAGAGTAGGAGAGGGTGAGAGAGGCAGAAGAGAAGTGAAAGAGAGGAGAAAAGGAGATTGAATGTGGGGCAAAGACCTGAGCAGGCAAGAGAGACAGAAAAAGAAGAGAGGTGAGAGAGAGGAGGGAGAGATAGATTTCAGTATTATAAGAATTAAAAGATAAACAAAAGAATATCATGAATATGACTTGACAGTCATCTAGTCACTGTTTTAATTGTAGGAAGGATGAAATGGGGTGGTAGCAGGATGGGGGAAAGAAAAGAAGAGGGGGGCGGTTAATGCCTAGATATAAACAGGCTATTACTGGAACACCAGCATTTCAGTTTTTCTTTTTTCTGGATTTGGATGAAACATGACCATACACTTCATTCTTCTGACTCCACAGTTACAGCCTGTCTTACTGGTATAACAACTATGCAATGATAAAGTATATCCTCAAAACTGGTCCCCAGTTAAGCATAGCCTTTCTTCCATCTTTCTTTCCTGGAGTTCTTCTATCCTGCCCATCCTTCCTTCCATCATTGGCTCATTCCTCTCTTCTTCCCTTCATTATACTTCCTATTTCTCTCCTTCCATCTTAATTGAAAAGACAACAAGTGGGTTTGGGATAGAGTTGACCCTGTGGATGATTTGACATAATGATATGATTACACTGGACTTCTTGTAGTCTATGAAATAACCTTGGAACATTTCTGTCCATACAGAGCTACATTTGGTTAGACAATTAGATCATTGCAAATAAGAGAGTTATGGATCTTCATGTAAAGATAGCTTTATAATTACATTACTATCTTGGAAACATTCTGAACTTTTAAGATTTTTGCTTTCTACAGTTTTAATTCTCTATGCAATTTTTTTTTGATTTTTGTATCCATAGAGTATTCCACATAATATGAACCTGGTATCAACTTATACAAAGTCAATATAATTTTTGTGTACTTGATAGCTGTTTAATGGGAGGTAAACCAATTAAACAACGTCCAGAGCATGACAGCATTTCTCCAATAAAAGTAGGTGTCATGGAATTATTACATTTGCTCAATTGGAGAAGAATAAATCAACAGTATCTGAGCTTTATTCTCTTGTGGAAATCTTCTTAACTTACCACTTCTACTGAAAATATAGATTCTTTTAAATCTATAGAGTATTAGAAATAAAGTATTATGTTGCTGAGGAGAACATTGAAATGCTGTGAAAAACTCGGTAACATTGATTGTGCCCTTTGTGTGCCAAGATGTCAACATCACATGGCTATAACATCCTCAGTATGTAATTTTAAAACAGAGGGCATGTCACTAGGAAATGAACATGTCTCTGGAGTGACTCTAACATCTCATCAGTTAGATCTAAAACAGGCCTTTATATTTTTAGAGAAATATAAAAATTGTCCATTCTATTAAATGCCAGGCATAGTTACATCAAATTCTTTATTTTGATTATATGTGTCTTGAGTTTTATTGGAATTATCTAAGAAAAATCATCGAAAATCTTGTCAGCTAATTCAGGCTATTTCACTGGTGTGATTAAGAGTTTTGGACATCTTGGAAAATGATATTCAATTCCACATGTATAAAATGCTGAATGTGATTTGGGGTTATTACAGATAAATCATATCTGACATACAGAAAAGAGAATTTTCAAATATATTGTTTACTAAATGTCAGACAAAATGTAATATAATACAAACTACTATAAACTAATTAATTCTCAAAGAAGAAAATTGAGTGGAATTTTCCTTGTTATTGGACAATTACAGTGAATTTAATAGAATGGCAGCAGAAAATATAGAGAGCATTTAGAACTGCCTCATATTTAAGGATGTATATAATTTCCTCACATCTGCCATTTCTATATTTCTTCACATGTGAAATTTACATCAGAACAGAGGCCAATTGGTTCTATATTATTTAAATGTCTTTAAAATATTCATAAAATTTCTAGGCATAGAAAATTATTAATAATATTTAGTTAAGCATTGGTAATATAATATACATTTTACCTCAAGGAATTAATTAATGGTTATTAAAAAGTCTAATATGGACCTAGAGAGATGGCTAGCCATTAAAGGCTAGACTCACAACAAAAAGTCTAATATGATGATTGTTAGTAAATTTACAAATTTCTATAAAACAAAAAAACATCTCTAAACCTTCTACCACTGATTTTATTTAATTTCAGATGAACTAATTCTCAGCTGTGCATTGTATACTCATCTAGAGTTCATGGAAAATCACAAAAATGTCACAGAGTTTGTTTTTATGGGCCTTTGGGAAAATAGACAAGTAGAGCTCCTGTTCTTCCTCTTGTTCCTGCTGTGTTACCTGGCTGTCTTAATGGGAAACTCCATCATTCTAGTCACCATCACTTGCAGCCACTTAATCGAACAACCGATGTACTACTTTCTATGCCACCTTTCCCTAATGGACCTCTGCTACACCTCCACTGTGGTTCCCAGGCTCATTAGGGACTTGGCTGCTACAAGAAAGAACATTTCCTATAATGAATGCATGACCCAGCTCTTCACTGCCCACTTGCTGGCAGGTGTGGAAATCTTCATCCTGGTGTCCATGGCCTTGGACCGCTATGTGGCCATTGTCAAACCCCTGCACTACATGATAATCATGAACAGAAGGAGATGTCATGTGCTGATTGTTATGGCCTGGGCAGTGGGTTTCTGGCACTCTATTGCTTTACTTCTCATGGTTCTGAGTCTGCCTTTCTGTGGCCCCAACCACATCAATCACTACCTGTGTGATGTCAAGCCTCTTTTGAAACTGGTCTGCAAAGATATCTATGTTGTTAGCATTTTAGTAATTGCCAACTCTGGGATGGTGGTCGTTGCCATTTTTCTTGTTCTAGTTGCTTCTTACATACTCATTCTGTATAATCTGAGGACAAGATCATCTGCAGGGCGCCGCAAAGCTCTCTCAACCTGTAGTTCTCATGTGATGGTGGTAGTGTTATTTTTTGTTCCCTGTATTTATACCTATGTTCTACCTGCAGGAAGTGAGAATAAGGATAAGGAAATTTCTGTGTTTTACACCGTGATTGCCCCCATGCTGAATCCCCTTATCTACACTCTGAGAAACAGTGAGATGAAAGGTGCCATGCACAAGGTGTGGTCTCGAATGTCACATTCAGAGCTGAAATAAATGAAACATTCCTGTGATTCTGTTCCTTTGTTCCCAGGTCAGATATCCTTTGAAAGATCATAGAAAGCACAAATTATAAGTTGCCTAGGGTTGGAAGAGGTGTGTGGATGAGAGTGATGAGTCAAAGAATCAGCTTAAAGTTATATGGAGTACAGATAGCAAAAGTAAGTCCAGAGATGACTGGTAGACATGATGCCTGCAAGAATGGCCTTGGTTTTGGCAGAGTATATGCTTAGGATGAGAAAGTACTAGTTTCCTTTCCCAGTCACCCCACCCACTCCACACACAAACTCTACAATTGAAGCACATCTTTAACCACTTTAATCCTCTGTCTGAGAAAAGATACATAAAACTCTGTTTTTGTTTAGAATTTAATCCAATATTTCTCCTATTTGTTTTAACCTTTATTATTTTTAGGTTTTTTTCTATTGCATGTATGCATTGCACATACTGAATTACATAAAGGCATTTTCATATTTGTATATAATATACTTTGAGCACATTAAGGTTCTATGTTTCCACTATTTACCTTGACACCTCTTCCACAGCTGATTTAGGTCTTACATTGTAACCCCATAAATCATTATGCTGTAATAGGTATGGTGCTAGGATTAAAGCCTTTGAGATTTAGTGAGGTCTGGGGGACGTTCTGTCTTTGTAACTCTTCATTCGTGTGCTTACTAGTTTGTAATAGTCCTTTGATTATACTTTATGATACCTGTAAAATGATGCAATAGTTCATGACTGTAAGATCTCTGTTAATGCACAGATGTCTTAAGAGGACATATTTTATGAGACACCTTCAGGATGTGTGCTTTTTTTTCTCATTACCCTCTCTTTTTCTGTGATGTACTTTATGTGGATGTACTTCTATGTTTCTCTCAGATCCACTTCATTTTTCCTTTATTCCCTCAGCCTAGCTTACTCTGTTTACTGTGGCTGATATTCCATGCCTTACATATAACCACATGACTGCAGACAGCTTCTTCAGGGAAGATTCTGGAGATTCATCAACAAGTCACCCAAGATCACCAATTCTTTCTTATGTCTAATATTTTTGTGCCTCAAGACATTTACTATTATTTCAAATAGTCCTGTGTTGAAGAGAAATGCTTCTTAAAAACTATATCTTCACAGTTTGATTCAGCCAGATTATCAGTATAATATGCATATATTCAAATAAAATAAATATATCAGTTTTTCGACCTTTTTACTCTAGAAATTACTCTCAAAAATTAAAGGTTAATTAGACACAGGAATCACATTAAAATACATTGAATTTTAGATATTTATTTTCATTGTAGTATATCAGTGAGTTATACCCTCAACTTCTATTTGTCTTTTATGACATAGTTACTGTGCTTTCAATTCTGTGTAATACTCTGATACCACAAAAGGTCATGCTATTATGAGAAACATTTTAAAAGCAACAAAAACAACAAAGTAACTATGAAACAAGTTCAGTTCAGGCACCCACTATCTCAATCGTCACCATAGAAATTTCGCATGATGGATGGAGATAGAGCCAGAGACCCACATTCACACCAGAGCAAGGGATTGTGCTACCAAGGTCCAGTGGAAGGGCAGAAGGAGGGAGAAGATGAGCAAGGACATCAGGACCGTGAGGGACTGGCCCACCAACAGAGACAGCGTGCTTGGTCTATTGGGAGCTCAACAAATCCAGCTGGACCGGGTCGGAATGAGCATATGACCTAACTGGACTCTCTGAATGTGACTGCCAATGGGGACTGATTGAGAAGCCAATGATAATGGCACTGGGACCTATCTCTTCTGCATGTATTGGCTATTTGGGAACCTGTTCTATATGGATGCACATCTTCTTAGATCGAGATGGAGGGGGAAGGGCCTTGGGCTTTCCATAGGGCAGGGTATCCTGCCCCATCTTAAGGAAGCAGGGGGAGGGCAGTGTGGTGGGGAGGGACCGGGAGGGCCGGGAACCAGGGGAGTAAATGTAAAATTTTCCTGTAATAAAAAAAAAGCAACAAAAACAAACAGTAAATGACTCCATTTTTGGATCAAAGAGAGAATGGTATCCAATATTCTTATATTTCTTAGTAAAATAACACTTTTAATTTTCTGCAATAGGGAGGTACTGCTGATCCACTTACAGTTTGCACCATGTTTATATAGTATTACCATCATACATTCTCTCTCTCAGCTCAGTGTTATATTTCCCTTTGTTTAGCTATTTTCCTCTACCAACAAATTTCTCTTTCTTTGGCCCAAATTTCTGACTTCATTTGGTACATAATGCTTTGACTGCATGTTTCCTTTATCAGCATCTTGTAAAATTAGGACCAGAGAATCTTAAAGTTATGGCCATGTGTCTTCAGTGTCAGAAACTCTCTTCATGTTTTATCTCAAATTTTTTATATATCTAGATTATTGTTTCACTCATGCAACTGTTCAAAACTCTAGAAATATACAGGAATATATTTACCCCTTCCAAAAGAAAATTAGGTCTTTCATTAGTTTTTTCATATGCTTTTAAATATTTACGTGATATTATGTGCCATCCTTTCTTAAAACAGTGGAATTTTCAGTGATGAAGCAGTGTGTAGAGGTGTGCTGTAAGTTTGTGTGTTAGCATGATGAGTTTATGCACGCTTTTCCCACTTGGGATATGTGATGCTTTAGAGGATGATTCACAAGAAGTTTCTGTACCATGGTAAGAGTGATATTCAGCAAAACAAATCAAAAGAAGTAACAACAAACTATGGATCATTTTCTCTTTTCAGTTGTTCAGTTTGAGGAGAGATAGCATAATATAGTATGCACTTGAAAATTATATTGAGCTGAGATTAATTTATTACTTTTTGTGTTCTTTTAAAATTTACTTTGTGATAATTTTATTTTGCATTGTTTACTTATTTCCTTATGATAACGATGATAGTGATATTCATGCCACTGTTATTCTCTTTTCCTGCTGATATTATCGATTGATCAACATTCTTTATGTCACCACGCATCTATTTATGACTGCTAATGTTTATATCCTGATGTAAACCCTATAATCCAGAATCTTCTGGCTTGTACTTCCTTACCTCTTCCAAAATGATCATTGAACTTTAAAAAGGTTGATATGAGTATGAGCCATTTCTGAACACTTGGATTCCATGCCATAGAAAGGTTCACCTATTATCAGTCTTTTGATCAGCTTTGATTCTCTGTTATAACTACTACCCATTATATAAGGACCTATTCGTCCATGAACATGATAGCTGACAACAGTAGCTAATTGATGTAAACACAGATGTTTAGAAGGCATTTCACATACATACCACATTTATTTAGCAAAATAATAGTAGTAGTTAACTCTTTGCTGGGATCTATGACAGCTTCACATGTTTATTATTCTTATATTTTATGCTGGTTCACAGTACCAAGCCTAGGTTTCCTCATTGAATTTCATGTAGTGGTGTGTGAAAATATAGGTACTCTACAGTCATAAATATCTACCACACAACCAATAGCCTCTTCTTTGGTATTGGTTACCCTTCTAGAACAACAGGAAGAAACAACTACTAAGCATGCTCATTTAAGGAGTATACTCTTGAACAGGCAGAGTTTAAGGTCACACTTTAAAGAAAAATCATAGTAGTCATGTGGGGTGGGGATGCTTGCTCAGCTCAGAGTCATGAACACATCTGTGAAATATTTCAGTGATGTACATAAGTGCCCCTGAGCACGCTAACTTTACACTGTAAAGTTTTAGCTTGAAATAAATGAAAACTTACATTTTAAATACATTATTCACAAAGAAATATACCCTTGAAGGTGCCTGATGAGCAGTCACTAATACTTGCTCTAAACAATATAAAAGAGAGCCTGGGAATTTCCTGTGACACTTACTAAGCTGTTCATCATGGATGTGAGGAGCTCTGAAAGGATAGGCTAACAGCTAGAAGAGGAATGGATCTGAACTCAAAAACAGTAGATACTCATTTTTAAAAATGTTATTTTACCATTCTTGTTTAAGGAATTTTTATAAGTAGAATATTGTCCACATATGGGCAAACTTAACAATTAATTTTGTTAGCTGTGTCAACATATTCAATTCTTAGATTTAAGATACTTCAAAAACACACCAAGGTGGGAAGCTTCTTTCCTCCCCATGTTCCTTCCATTTTCTCTTCCTTTTTATTATATCTCAGAAGTTGCCAACATATCCCTGTCACTCACCCCTTTTCTGAACTGATTTTTTATGCTTTGATACTCCTAGCAGTTTCTAAATATAACATCTGACTTTCCATCACTAACCCCCACACCTGTAATTCCTGCCAGAGATAATTTTGAGTGACTCAGATAAAACTATTTTATCATTTTCTCCTCTATCATCTCTCCTGTGGATGCTTTGCACATTACAGTCCTGAAATGCATGTCATTCTAAGTATCTGAGATGGACATTCTTTCTTTGTAAAGATAATGCCTTATTTTGGCATCAGCATAGTAGATAAGGATCCCCTGCTTCCCCAACCCCACATTCCAAAAGCAATGTGTTTCCTGAGAATAAAAAGTAGGTGGTTTTATTCAGTATATCTCTACTTCATAATCTGTATACATATAGATGTGATCCCATAATTATGCTAAGCATAGTCAGATAAACCAACACACCTCCATCTTATGATTTAAAGTGATCTAATAGTAAAGACAAAATAGATTCATTCTTCTTTATGATTAAATTTATTTTTCAAAGATTAGGCTATGCCCCTCTGGTAACCTGAGCTATGAAGGGTTTTGTTCTGCATTTTTCAATAAATTGCAACAATATTTTTGTTCAAAATTTATCATGACCACTTATTTTTTAACCATTTATTTTTTATGACTACCTTGTTATTAACACCTTTCAAACATGAGTCTGTTTTATAATGGTATGACCAACTTGTTAGGTTCTGCTTCTATAACACCCTCTATTTGCCTGACAAATGCCCCCTTTGGAAACTCCCTACCCCTATAAAATCCTCATCTTTCTGATATCCAATGCTGATTTCTTGAACCCTACCTCTACAAAGACAACCTATGTTCCTGAATAAGAAAGCTAGCTTTAGTTAATTACTTATTTTAATTTATACGACCATGGTACTTCAGTTGATATTCTTTCTCCTTGCATCTTCAGGATTAACTTCTTGACTATAATAACCACATTCATATCTATCCCTGTGAGGTATAGGCATACATCAACTCTTTAGTGATGACTTCTCTCATTATAATTTCTACCTATTTCTCTTCAGAAAATAGTCTACAAGAATGCAGCAGCATAGCAAGCTTCTACATCCTGTTCATGAGACGAAGTTAACACTATTACCATCACCAAGATCTAGATATTACCATATTGTTCTGTTCATTTCTTTGCTATGGACGTCAGTCAAGCATATGCTAGATTGATGTGGGAGTGTTCTCCTGTATTTTGTATTACTCTTATTGGTTGAATAAAGAGCTGCCTGG
>JAQHUG010000583.1:106765-118097 GCA_028555095.1 Dicrostonyx torquatus | reverse complement strand
GCAACCCAGGTAGAGAGCGCTCTCTCTGCGCGGATCGCCGACCTGCGTACTTCGACGGAGAGCTCCTTTTGGGTATTGTAATCTGTGTATACCTTGTCTTGGTCTTGGTCTTTTAATAAATCCGTTTATCCCATCAATTCCGCCCCCATAATTAGCTGTTAATTAATTAATGGGGCTGGACCACCAAATCCCAAGAGGTATAAAAAGATAGGCCCACGTGGAAAGCGCTCTCTCTGCAGATCGCCTGGCCTGCCTGCTTCTTCAGTGGAGTTTTCATCTGGTACAGTAACCTTGTGTATTTTGGCCCTAGTAAACTGTGTGTCTCAAATAAACTTCCACAAAAATGTGAGAAAACAATTGTGCCACTGTTAACACCGACTTCACACTTGTCACGAGTCTTTCAATATTGCCCTGAATTGTTTACAATTCTCTCCTACAATAAATCTAATATCAACAGGATCTAAGGAAGTAATATTTAACTCTTCATGTGTATAATGTTTTTTATTCTGTAACAAAAAATCTCTTGATTGCATTTCTTTGTTGTTTATGTGTCTATGTGAGCACATACACTTATCAGGGTGTGCAAATGGAGATGATTGGACAACTTTGGGAATTACATATCTTCTTCCACTATGTGGTTCCAGAAAAAAAGCTGAGTTCATGGGACTTGATGACTGGTTCCTTTACCCACTGAGACATTTCTCCAGTTCTTAGGTCTCACCCTTACACACTGTGAATTTTTGTATGTGAGTCCAGTTTTATTGTGACCCTTCAGTTCTGTTATTAATGCCTGATCTCTTTTCTTACTGAAAGCCTTTACACAAAAGTTTGTTTTTGAGCTATTTCAGAACTGAAATTTTTTAAATATCACAGGCTTTAAATGCCACAACCAATCATTTTTGATGCATAGAAGACATTTGTTAAGGTTTCTCAGTGGTACTATCTGGGTGTTAGTTTTGTTAATAAAATCATATAAGGTATTCCAGTGAGGCAATTTTGTTTGATTTGTTATTATATTCATCACATATGATGTAACAAGAAGTCTGCTTGTTTGTCCTGGCAGCCAAGCCCCAAAATAAGCACACAGAAACTATATAAATTAAATAACTGCTTGGCCCATTAGTTCTAGCTTCTTATTGGCTAACTCTTCATATTAACTTAATCCATTTCGATTAATCTGTGTATCACCACATGGCTGTGGCTTACCCGCTAAAATTTCAGTGCATCTCTCTCTGATGGCTCCATGGCTTCTCTCTGACTCCACCCTTCTTTCTCTCAGCATTCACTTCAGCCCTCCCTACCTATCTCTGTTCTGTTATAGGTTCAAAGCAGTTTCTTTATTCATTAGTGGTAATCACAGCATATAGAGGGAAATCCCACATCACCTGAAATGGTGCACTTTTTTACAATGTTCCGGCCAGAACTCTAAATAGGAACCTCAAAAAAAAAAACCCACTGAATACTAAGAGACTATTTGCAATTATGCAAAACAGTAATTTTGGAACTTAACCATCATTTTACTTTAACAGGATCCCATACAAAAACATCACCCCCATGACAGCTGGAAGTAATTCTAGAAGTCGATGTCTCCTCTCTCAACAAAGTTTGTCCTCAGGGTGAGGGACATCATTTAGAGGGTTAAATGTTGGGGATAATCATTAAATGAAGAGGATAAAGCCTCTTTTTACCAGGCTTTATGGTAATAATCACAACAAATTGAAAATTTGAAGATGTAGAGAAGTAACTCTACTAAGGCTTCTCCTGACCCTTTCTGATAGGTGGGAAAAGTAGATTGAAGCCAATTTAGGGTGTTTAGCTGTCAACTAAAAGTTTATAGGTTTAATTCCTAATTAAATTTAATTAAATTCCTAATTAAAACAATCAAGTTGAGGATTTAGCTTAATAAAAAGCAATTAATTTGCATTCATTAGATGTAAGATGGAGTCTTGCAGTCCTTATCAGAAGTTAAACTTTATGAGTTTGCTTAGGGCTTTGAGGGCTCTTAGACTGAGTATCCTAAACTTCTATTTATAGTAATAGTAGAGGAGATAGTGGGAGAATTATTGTATTTATGATTATTAATGGTGATAAAATATTGTTAGTTTTTGTGTGCATTTGGTGGATATAGATTTGGAGCTTGAGCAGGTATAGTAGGAACAACCCCTAGCATCCTATTTTAGGCAGAACTAGGACAACCTGGAGCCCTACTAGGTGATGATTAAATCTATAATATGATTGTAAATTCATACACATTCGTCATAATCTTCTTCATAGTAATGCCAATGATAATCAGTAGCTTTGGAAACTGATTAGTTCCACTAATATTGGAGTCCCTGATATAGCATTCTCACAAATATATAACATAAGTTTCTGACTACTACCTCCATCATTTCTTCTCTTGCTAGCATCATCAATAATAGAAGCTGAAGCAGGGACAGGTTTAACTATATATCAACTATTGGCCAGTAATCTAAAACATGCAGGAACATTAGTAGACCTTACCATTTTTTCACTTCACTTAGCGGGTATATCTTCAATATTAGGGACAATTAACTTTACACAACAATTATTAATATAAAGTCACCAGTCATAACACAACATCAAACCTCCCTATTTGTTTGATCTGTTCTAATTACTGTCATCCTTCTCCTTCAGTCCCTTCCAGTATTAGCTGTAGATATCACTATGCTTCTCATAGACCAAAAGTTAAATACCACTTTCTATGACTCAGCTGGTGGTGGGGAACTGATTCTTTATCAACACCTATTCTGATTCTTTGTCCACCAAGAAGTGTATATCCCTATACTCTCCGGCTTCAGAACCATTTGGTTATATAGGCATAGTATGTGCCATAATATCAATTGACTTGCTATGATTTGCTTTATGGGCTCACCATATGTTCACAGTAGGGTTAGATGTGGACACACACACCTACTTAACATCAGCTATTATAATTATTGCAATCCCGACTGGAGTAAAATTTTTCAGCTGATTAGCAACTCTACATGGAGGCAATATAAAATGATCCCTGCAATAATATGAGCCCTAGGAATCTTATTCTTATCGTACTTTCTGACTCTTCCTTAGATATAATTCTTCACAACACATACTACGTGTTGCTCATTTCCATTACGTCTTTTCAAAAGGTGCTGTTTTGCCATTATAGCTGGATTTGTACACTGATTTCCCCCCATTTACAGGCTACACTCTAGAAAATTTTTGAGATAAACCTCACTTTGATATTATATTTGTAGAAGTAAATAAAACATTCTTTCCACATTTCTTAGGATTATCATGCATACCATGACGTTATTCCGACTATCCAGATGCCAAACTACATGAAATACAGTCTAATCCATAGGATCCTTTACTAATATATTAAATATATATTCATTTCTAGGAATACTAATATTTCAATCCAACCTCATATCATTTCCACTATGCCTAGAAGGAACAATACTTTTACTTTTTATTCTAGCAAATATTACCCCTCTAAACACCCACTCAATCATTATATTTCCAATCCCCTTTGTAATTCTAGTATTCACAACCTGTGATGCAGCTGTAGGAATGACTGGCTTTACTAGCAAAAATCTCAAACACTTACAGCTCCAACTCATACAACACTTAAACCTGTTGTAATGCTAAAAATTATCCTTTCCTCAATCATAATATTTCCCCTAACATGATTCTCCCATAATAAAAAAGTATAAATTCATGTTATAACTTCAATGTCCTTAAACAATTGATTATAATTTTATAGGGTTGAGGGTTGGGAGGAAAATTATGTAGGATCAGGGATCTCTTTGATAAAAAGGGAAATTGGATTGGATAATAAATTAGTGTAAATTTAGTCACACTAATAATATTAGTGAGTAATGGAGTGAATACTTGTGAGCTATTATTTATATTGGTATATGAAGGGGTGTGGTCTTCACCATCTCAGCTTGTGACCACGCCCCGCTGCCACCCCCCTAATTAATTAATGGGGCTGGACCCACCATTTTATCCTCTCCTGGGACCTGGTGGTCCATCCCCAGTAATTAATTAGGGGGGTGGCAGCGGGGTGTGGTCACAAACTGAGATGGTGAAGACCACACCCCTTCAGGTATAAATTCTTATATATTGATATGAACTTAAAATATCATGAATATGTTCCTGTTTTCATCTACAATATTTTTATACCTAGACAAACTTATTTTGTCATATTGTATACATGCATGCTTTTAGCTCTGCTTAAAACATTTTGATTGATACAATTTTATGATATATTTATCATATTTCAATATAAATTTCTACATCTGATCAAGAAACTTATACATTGTTTACATTTTGATATCATTGTTCTCATTTGTTGCATAGCTCTTTAAAGATTGTTTAATATTCTAATACTAAGCTTTAGTTATTAAGTTATATAGGTATTAAGAATTATAGGTCAATATTCATCCATGTTTGTTGTACTTATAGTTAGACTAATCAGTTACTTTAGATTCATATAGATTGTATTGTGTATAGATAGACAATCTTCAGTCACTTCAAAGAGCTATAGAATATGACATTTAAATAATTTAGGGTTCTGTTGACCTGAGACACAATTGCCCCTGGTAGCACCACACTGATCTATTCCTGACAGAATGTTGCGAACCAAAGACACTCCACTTGGAGAATGCTTTCTTTTTGGCAAAACTGGACTTTGGGCAAGGAACTGCCCATGCATCGACTACTGTCAAAATGCACAATGTCTGGACAGGACAAGCAAGATACAAATCTTGCCAAGACAGTGTGAGAACGTTTTAAAAATTTCCTGTCTTTGAAAATGATCTGTCAATTACTCTAGGCCTTAGCCAAAGTTGGTTGCTCCAACATTGCAAATGAGACTTTGGGTGATTACTGGGGATCCATTGTCTCTGTCATTTGTTGTGCATTTTCGAAGTTGTTTGATTGCACTTTCTGTTTACTCAAGTAATATTATTTCTCTTCTCAAATCTTTGATGGGGATGAAGACTAGACAGAAAGATAGATACTTTTCTCTAATGACTATGGCAAATTATTTATTATACAATACTTAACCTCCTTAGGATAGGATAATTATTGAAACATTTATCACATGTTTCTTGCTTGATAATTTGTTCTTATTGTATATAATTTTGTATTAGGCTTAGAACTCTCTCATTTAAACTAAATGGGGAGATGCTGTAGGAATTCCTACTACCAGTAGCCTTTCAGTCACCTGCACACTGGGGCCTGGACTCATATACTATATATGCTGATGTAAAGGATATGTTTCACATCTCTTTTCTGGCTGCTGGATTCGGTTACTGTTTGCCATTTGAGCAGAGTATTTAATCTGTGAGTCTACCCATAAATAAATAACCTTTTATTATACTCAACTTTGAGCTTGTGTGGGATTTCATTTTTAGTGTCCTTCATCAATATATGACTGTTTTCTGATTTCTCTGCTTTTAAAAAACCCCCACAGAATTATTTCCAATTTTTGTATTCATTAACATATACCATAACCAATTGCTTTAATTCTAGACATGTTAACTTGTTTGCATCCCTATATATCTCCTATTTCAGTAATCCTAACATTTTCTCTGAATTATTCAATGAATTTAATTGAATATATTATATTTTATAATAGTGATATATCAAGAAAAATTATTGAAACATGTAATGATTCTAGAAGTAGTACTACAGAAATACCCTGCAACAAGACATTGGGAAGATTCCACATTGTGGATTTATATCAAAATTCAGTATCCATTAATAAAAATAACAGAAAATTCACAAACACAAGGAATAATTTTTTACGGATGAATGTATAATAAAACAATAGATTATACTTGTATGACATGAATCTTACAGAGTCTCTTAGAATAATACAATTGACTCCAGTTTTGAGGGATATTCTCATAATCTATTTTATAATAATACAGTAGGTTCCAACTTGTAAAATTTGTGCTAGTCGCTGGTCATTCGGGCGCAGGGCCCTGCCCGGGTACTGGATTTTTTCCCAGCCCAGCCCAGCTCCCCCTTCCAGCTGCNGGCTGGGGAACACAACCTGCACACCTCTCCCCTAATTACAACACTAGATTTTCACAGCAACTTCTGTCTTGATAACTGTTGAGCTGGTGATCATCTCACAAATGGTAATAGAATAGTTCCACCTCAACAGAAAGCTGCATAACTTTTGCAGGTTCAGTCTCTCATGCACATAATGTCAACTTTCACATCATGGACTAGAGATATGGATGCAAAGATGAATATGATCAGTGGGAAATTATTACATGAAGGTTTTAAAATTTTTGCATGTTATCTTAGAAAAATATTCTTCAGAATGTATTTTTATTGCAACTGTTAGGTGGCAGGTTTTCAATGTTTTCTTGATGAAATTGCCAGGAATCTAGTTAAAAATTAGCAGGTTTGAAAGGTATAGAAAAATGACTCCACTACTAAACAATGGATTTGTGATAATTGCCTTTGTCCTTGTTAACACATTAAAATGATAAGGGAAGAATTATCAAATTATCACTCCATGGATTTTAAAATATCATGGCAAATCACCAACTATCTTCTTTACAAGTGGATCATACAGTTGATAATGCCATTTGACAAGGACCTCAGGAAACTTCAGTAAGCCAGTTGAGTTTGAAGACCCTTATGATTAGGAGAAAATCTTGTTTTATATCCTGATCATGACTCTTACAGGAGAAAAGAAGCATGATGCATGTGAAACATAGTAAGATGGGAGGACTGACTATCTCCTGATGAGACAGGCTCTTATGGGCCCCAGGAGCTCCAATGACTAACACAGCTACCTGTACACCCATTTTAAGTCTGCAGCTTTATACTTTCCAACTCAGAAATGTTTTCTTTTATTCTCCCTTTCCTGTTCCTTTTTATGCACAAAGTACCCAAAACTAAACTAAGTACCCTGACACTCTAGACATCTCTGAAAACATCCAATAACCCCTGAGACTATTTACAGAATTCCTTTACTGAGTTTGACTGCTTTCTTGAATTATAACTTAGGAACCCTCACTGTCTCTACTTATTCCTTCTACAAGAAGTTGGGCTTATCTCTAGCTTGCCTACTCTGATATTTATTTGTTTGTTTGTTTGTTTTTATCTCCTATATTCTAAAACAATTTACCTCAAGTTTCTAATATTGAAATTGTTTTATAAATAAGACTAAGAAGTTGAAAATGGAACCATCTGTTTCTAATAAAATGGGTTTGTAAAATACACGAAAAGGCTTTTTTTCTAAACATGAGATTGAGAGCTCTGTATTCATACTAATTCTCAGGGAAACTGTTAACAATTTAGGAATTTTGACACTTATATTCTGTAATCCACAGAACAGACATCAAGTTTCATCATTCAATATTTCTCTCTAACATAATATTTACAAGTAATTTTCAAATACATTTTGGGACCTAAAGTCTCTATACACATGTCCCCAATATAACAAGGCTAATTTAGGGTAGTTCATGGAAATAGGGATTCATGATCTAAATTATCTTGTTCAAATAATATTTTCTGTTCCTGTCACTGTCAACATCAATACCCATTATACTTTTTTCTCTCCTCTGGCAATTTTAATGCAAATGAAAGTACCTCTGTATCCTAACTCATTTCTTGTTAGTTAATATATTATATATATAACTATATATAAAACTATAATAGTTCAATATATATATATAAAACTATTGCTATAGTCTAAAGAGACAATGCAAATTAGATGTGTTATAGCCTCTGGAATGGTTTAGATTAGCCAAAGAAGGAGAATTTTAGGTGATAATGCTTCCCTCAACAGGAATGTCTTGTACAATTGTGTGTTCATATATTCCCTTTGGAGGGCAGGAGAAATATTTTTTCAAACATCCTGTGGGATATGGGATAACTGTTATCAAAAGACTTTGTGCAGGTGAGACTCATGTAAACAGTCCTCTAGCAGGTGAGAGAGATTATTTCCATACTGTGAGCTCAGAGACACATTATTACAGTTTTGGTAAATATGCATATTTTAATGTTTTTCACTACATTTACAATGATAGTATTCTACTAGTCTTTGTAAAGGAAACATTAAATTTAGTAGCTCAGTATACTTTCAAAAATTTACTGTTATGATAAATAAGAAATACTGTCTTTGGAATGAAACAATTCTCGAAAATCAGTGCTTTCCTTATAAGAAACAGGTATGTGAAAGTCAACCATTACTATGTGGGAAGAAAAGGATGCATTTGATATATTAATGTTTAAGGTTATTTCTAGAGATGCTAAAGTACAGAAACATTCTCAAATGTTTTCATGTAAAGCAGCTCGATGAGATTAGACTGATCAAAAACTATCCATTATCAAAAAAATCCTGGAAGATAACACCTCTAACACAATTTGGAGGGATGTTTATACAGAATATAACTTTGACCTTTTTCGGGTAAGAGGCAGCATTGTGTTGAGTGAAGGCATTTTGTAATCAGAGTACTGTATATTATAGCATATTATGAATATTTTACATCCTTCTAAAACGATATTACTTTTTACTTACAGTGGGAATACATCTGAGGATTATTTAAGATGTTGAATAACTACTTTTCAGATAAGCTTCAGACCAAGCAAAAGAGTGAGGATACTTAAATATATAATATGTATAGGAGTGTTTCTGAAATCTCACTAATCACCTGCTTCTTCACAAATGTCACATATCACCTTATCAAACCTAAACCCTTCACAATGCACCTCCATCTGTCTAGTAAGACATTGCATTGTAATTTTTTGACAATTGAGGGAATAGATACAGAACATATACCTTGGATATAATGAATTGTGTGAGTTTCTCTATCTCTGCTCAAGCTATTTTCCAGAGCTCCCTTTGATGATACAGCATGAATCATTGGATAAGAAACACAGTTTGAGAGACTAGAGGAGGGTTTTGCATGCAACTTTTTAATTTAAGCTTTTAGCTAAAAAATTAGGACAGCTAATTAGTATTCTCAGACTATAGTAGCCTATGAATAGAAGTAAATTTAACTGTGAGAGTCTCTGAAAGTCACAAAACCAGTTTCACTGAGGTCAGGACAGGTGATTCTTTAAGGCAGCACCCCAAAGAAGCAGATTCTTCCCAGTGCAGGATCTTCAATACAATGTTGTCACATGGAAGGAGCCTTAGTTTGTAATGTTAAGACAATCATTGTTCTGGAAATCAGAATCTTATGCTCTGTTAAGGTGTACAGCACATGAGACTTTCCATTCTGAGTCATTTAGGGAACTCATCAAGAAACTTTGATGAATTTCAGCTTGTTGCCATTTCTGTATGTGTATTTTTCATGGCTTTATAAATTATGAATGTAGCTGTCATATACTGAACACAATAGATAAAAATCATCAATGCATTATTTATGTTAATGTTTTTATAATCTGAAAGGCATTATCAATATTAGATGAGTATCATCGCATGCAAAATAGAAAGTATTTTACTTGAAACAGCCAAGAACCTTCTTTACAGGAAAAGATACTGAATTTAGATCAAAAGAATTAAATCCTGGACACATATATTTCAAAGACTCCAATTTCACAAAGGATGCTACATGAAAGGCACACATAATTGTATTTTACCAATAATGAAGAGAATTATGAAAAATAAAAAACCCTCCTAAACATTAACTTTAAAAATAAACTTTAAATAGAGTGTTTATTATTAGAAATACATTTTTATTTAAGTACTTCCTAATATCTCTAAGAAAACTAATTCCTTTCTTTGCTACATTGGAGCCATTCTAACCCACTGACCTATGAGTTATTTTGTTTAGAGAGATGCGAACTAATTTTCATTTGTCAAAAGGTAATCATCTTTGTCTGTGTACAGGAAGATTTTTGACTGAAGCTTTATGATAAATGTAGCACGGATGAAAAAATGCTGAAGGAAGGATTGGGCATTGATTATACTAGTCATTAAATGCTTTATGAAGACTCACAATTATTTTCACATTAAAGAATATGAATTTATGCTTTGTAATTTATTTTTCATATTTGATTGAATGTGTAAGAAAAATAACTTGATTTCAGTCATGGACATAATATAGATTAATGATAAATAAAGCAAAGGTAAACAGTCAATGAAATGGTTAAAATTATGTAGTATTTGATGAGAGTTAATTTTTTTCACATTAATTGGCCTTAAAAGACCACTAGGTCCTCAGGTTAGTTGCTCATTTTATACAGTGTTTTTAAATAAAGAAGACTTAAATTATAATTTTTAAAGTCAGAGCTATAAATTGTCTCTGTTTGGTTTATTTCTTATCAGAGATAAGACATTGTAAATACATTTTGTTATGCTTTTATTATTGAAATTTAAATTCAAGTACCTTAATTAGGCATTTTCATAATTCTTATATAAATAGTGGAAGAGAGTTCTGGAGAAATAGTTCAGCAGTTAAGAACACTTATTGTTCTTACAGAGGACCTGGGTTTGAGTTCAAGTCCCTAAACCTTTTTCCAGGAGTCAGTTATTCACTTTAAAGCTCTCAAGGAGCCGACACACACATAGGGTAAAATCACACATCCAGACAAAGCATTCATGCTTCTCAGGGTTCTGGAACATATATGTCTGTACACATAAAATTACATAAATTTTATTTCATTTAAAATAGTGGGATAAATATATTTTTCAAATTTGGTGAAGTAATTCAATTTTTAAAAATGAAATGAAACATACACAAAAAGGTAATTTTCTTGTTTGTCTCAGCTATCAGATTCTGCATTAGAGCAGTTCACAGTTCTCATTACAAAGAACTGCAGGTGTAGCAAGAATCAGAAAAAGCACTGTGAATAATAAGCCTTCCAGAATATATTAACTGCATTACATCTTAGTTTGCATGACGATGATATTTCATAAGCCAAAGCTAGAAAAGTATTGGCTTTGAACATCTGCTATAAAATATCCCAACTAAAAAAAGAGACTTTATTTAAGAAGTGATATTTAATTCTTGAATATGATGATAAAAATTTCTATGTCTGAAAATAGGTGGAAGAAAAGAGATCAAATACAGACTATCATTCATCCACTTCTCTAAAGCCATTATTTCATCTTTTGAAACTTTCTTGTTGTCTAAGAATATGAAATTTTTAGATACCTGAGTATTAAATTACTTCACTTGAGATGATAACCATGATCTGATCCTACAAAAAATTTTAACACTAAGATATCCTATGTATGAGGATAACTTGTTTTCAAAGATGTACAATAAGATATTATAAAATATCATTTCATTTTAATATATTCACAAAGAATATGAGTAGTTTAAGGTGTGACTTTTAGAAGTGAAAAAAA
>JAQHUG010000583.1:57107-61289 GCA_028555095.1 Dicrostonyx torquatus | reverse complement strand
TTTTTTTTTTACATTTTACATGCCCATCACAGTTTCCCCTCAATCCTCTCTTCCCATTCCCTCCCAGACCTTCCTTCTACACCTGATTCATTCATTCTCCATCTCCATTCTGATGGGTTAAGTTCTCCCTTGGGAATGAACAAAGCATTGGCATATTAATTTGAGGCAGGACTAAGCTACTTCCCCTGAATCAAGAGGAACAAGGAATTTCACCATAGGGAATAGGTTCCAAAGAGCCAGCTCATGCATCAGAGACAGGTCTTGGTAGCACTGCTAGGGGCCCCAAAAAGACCAAGCTACACAACTGGCACCCAGATGCAGAGGGCATAACTTGTTCCGACACTGGCTCTCTAGCTGTCCCTCTAGAGTCTGTAGCTCCCACAAGTTTAGGTCAGCTTTCCCTCTGGTTTTTCCCGTCATTATCTTGATCCCTTATTTGCTCATATATTTCCCTCCATCCTCTCTTCAACTGAGATCCTGGAGCTCTGACCAGTGCTTCACTGTGGATATATCTGCGTTTGAATTCATCAGGTACTGAATGGAGGCTCTACAATAACAAACAAGAGCAGTCATAATCTGATTACAGGGGAAGGCCAGTTCAGGCACTCCTTCCACCATTGCTAGAAGTCTTATCGGGGTTCATGCTTGTGGGTTCCAAGGAGCCTCACTGGCATCAAGTTTGTCCCTAACTTCACAAATGTTCCCTCTATATAGATATCTCCCCATCACTCTCCCTGCTCTGTCCTTCTCATAACTTGACCATCCTTAACCCTCATGTTCCCATTTCTTTTCCCCTCCCCTCTACTAACCCTGCTGTCCACATTTATGCAGGACATCTTCTTCTCATGAATACCTATGCATCCCTCTTAGGATCCTCCTTGTTACTTAGCTTCACTGGAACTGAGTATTATAGCCTGATTATCCTTTTATTTGTTCTTAATATGCACTTATGAGCAAGTACATGAATTATTTGACTTTCTGGGTCTAGGAACTAGGTTCCCTCACTCAGGATGATTTGTTTCTAGTTATTCCTGATGTGGGATTTTCCTCATTATGCTGTTAACTTGTTTTATTACCATTGGTTAATAAAGAAGCTGCTTTGGCCTATGGCAGGGCAGAATACAGCAAGACAGGAAAGAAACCAAGCAGAAACAGAGGAGGAAAGAAAGCAGAGTGAGGGAGATGCCATGTAGCTGCAGAAGGAGAAAGAAACCAGCCAGACACTGAGGAAACAAGATATTAAGAAAAAGAGGTGACACCACAGCCTTGTAGCAATAATAGATTAATAGAAATGGGTAAATTTAAGATGTAAGAGCTAACTAGGATTATTCCTGAGCCATTGGCCAAACAATGTTGTAATTAATATAGTTTCTATGTGATTATTCAAGTCTAGGTACAAGGAAATCAAAGTAGAATCTTCATTTATATCCACCCATTTGCCTGCAAATTTATGATGGCATTATTTTTTTTTCTATTGAGTAATTCTCCATTATGTAGATAGATGACATTGCCTTTATCCATTCTTTGGTTGAGGGCCCTCTCAGTTGTTTCTAAGTTCTGGATGTTACAAGTAATGCTGCTAAGAACATAATTGAGCAAGGATCCTTGTGGTATGATTGAGTATCCTTTGGGTATATACCCAAGAGTGGTATTACTGGGTCTTTAGGGAGATTGGCCTTAAATTATCTGAGAAACCACCATGCTATTTTCCAAAGAGTCTATATGTAAATTTGCATTCCCACCAGTAGGGCGGAAGTATTCCCCTTACTCCACATCCTTTCCAACAAAGGTTGTCTTTAGCATTTTTTGATATTGATCATTCTGACAATGGTAGTGCAGACTAGCTTTGATTTGCATTTCCCTGATGATTAAGGATGTTGAATACTTCTTTAAGTGTATCTTGGGCATTTCAGATTCCTTGGTTGAGAAGTCTCTGTTTTATTCTGCACCCTACTTTTAATAGGAGCATTTGGAATTTTGATGTCTACTTTCTTGAGGGTTTTTTTAAAAATATGTTTTGGAAATCAGTCCTCTTGCCAGATGTGGACTTGGTGGAGATTGTTACCAATTCTGTGGGCTGCCATTTAGTCTTATTGATGATATCCTTTGCCTTCAGAAGCTTCTCAATTTCAGGAGATCGCATTTTTTAATTGTTGTTCTCAGTGTCTGTGCTGCCGGTTTTACATAAATAAATTAATCTCCTCTGCCAGTGTATTAAAGGCTACTTCCAGTTTACCTTCTATCAGGTTCACTGTAACTAGATTTATGTTGAGATTTTTGATTCACTTTGACTTGAGTTTTATGCTGGGTGATAGGTATGAATCTATTTGCATTCCTCTACATGTGGACCTCCAGTTATGTCCTCACTATTTGTTGATGATGCTTTTGTCAAAAATCATGTGTTCATAAGTATGTGAATTTTTGCTACAGACAGGTTTTCAATACTATAGGTCCTTAGTCCATACAGTTTGAAATCAGGTATGTCCATGCTTCTGGAATTTCTTTTATGTGTAGGACTATTTTAGCTATTTTGGGGTTTTGGGTTTTCCATGTGAAGTCAAGCATTTTCATTTCAAGGTCTATAAAAAATTGTCCATTTCATTAATATTTTTTTCAATTTTTCAGAGTATAGATTTTTGAAGTAAGACCTAAGTATTTTTTGACAACCTTCAGTATCTGCTTTTATATTCCCTTTCTCATTTCTGATTTCATTAATTTAGAAGTTCTCACTCTGCATTCTATTTAGATTAGAGTTGTCTATCTTGCTGGTTTTATCAAAGAACCAACTCTCCTATTCAATAATTTTGCATTGTTCTCTTTGTTTTTAAATTATTTGATTGACTAAAGCCCTCAATTTGATTATTTCCTGACTTCTACACCTCTTGGGTGTATGTGCTTCTTTTTGTTCTACAGCTATCTATTTGCATTGTTAATTTGGTAGTATGAGATTTCTCTAAATTCTTTATGCAGACAGTGCTATGAATTTCCCTCTTAGCACTGCTTATAACGTGTTCCATAAATTTGGAAATGTTATGCATTTCTTTTCATTGAATATCAGGACATCTTTAATTTCTTCCTTGACGTAGTCATAATTTAGTAGAGAGTTGTTCAATTTCCAAGGGTTTGTAGGCTTTCTGTGGTTGATGTTTTTGTTGAAATCCAGTTTTAATCTGTGGTGTTCTCATAAGACACACGAGCTTATGTAAATTTTCTTGTTTCTGTTGAGATTTGCTTTGTGATCAAGTATGCGGTCAATTATGGAGGAGCTAACAGATGATAGTGGGGGAGGATGGCAGGCAGGTGGTATGACTGGACTTCTAGTTTGCTTGGTGTTTAGTAGAATAGGGCGTTTCCATCCCAGTTGGAGGCTGGAGCAAGGTGGCTAGGAAGGTATGGGACTGGGGGATATCATGGGGAGATGCTAGAATAGTGAGATAGTAAGGGAGTGTGTTGGGCAGGCCTGACCTTCTCCCAATCTTTTTAGTATCTGGTAGTGCAGGGAGTCTCAGTCTCAGTTAGTGGCTGGGGTATGGCAGCTAGGAGGGTGAGAGACTGGGGTTAGGATGGACAGAGGTTGAGAGAGCAGGAGAATTTGGTTGGAGGGCACTCTGTGGATTTACCCATCTTTGTTAGAACTCAGAGCCTCTGCCCCTGTTGGAAGATGGAACATGGCAAGTAGGAAGGGAACGGACTGTGGGTAGGGTGGTGCATGCACAGACAAGGAGATTAGGAAAATTTTGGAGGCAGGCAGCCTACATGGTTTTCTTCCAGTCTGCAAGATCTCTATAGAGTCCACACTGAGTTTTCAATGTATATAATTTTCTAATAAACACTGGTTGATTAATAAAAATCTACTGTATCATTTATTTTTCATTAAAAATGTTTTCTGGCTTGTAGTGTGATTTATTTCCATTGATATTGTTAAGAAATCCATTATTAGATTATCAAATATGAAGGAATTTTCTGGTTAATATTTATGTCTGTTACATATTATTACTAACAGAATACACAAATCATCATCTGATATGGGAACTTCATTCCGATAAGGATAAAGCATTAGTAATTCATTGAATTCAGATAGAAGAAAAGAAAAAAATGAGAAAATTTGTAATTTTATTATCAATTCTCTTTTTATTTTTATTTTATTTATTTACTTTTATTTGTTTGTTTGTTTGAGATAGG
>JAQHUG010000583.1:37107-52107 GCA_028555095.1 Dicrostonyx torquatus | reverse complement strand
TGGTGCACTCTCTGATTCAAGTTCTGACTGTGTATAAACTTCCTTTTTGTGGTCCCAATGTCATTGATCACTTTATGTGTGACATGAATCCCCTATTGGGACTTGCATGCACTGACACCTACTTCCTGGGCATTACTGTTATTGCTAATGGTGGAGTAATCTGTGTAGGAATTTTCACCTTTCTCTTAGTCTCTTATGGAATCATTCTAAACTCTCTTAAGACTCACAGTCAGGAAGGGAGGGGCAAAGCCCTGTCCACCTGCGGTTCTCACATCATGGTGGTTGTCTGCTTTTTTTGCTCCTTGTATTTTCATATATGCCAGGCCTGTTTCCAACTTTCCTATTGATAAATATATTGCTGTGTTTTATACAGTTGTAAGTCCCATGCTGAATCCTTTGATATATACCTTGAGAAATTCAGCTCTGGTGTAAAACGCTAGCTGTAGTTGTAGAAAAACAAGCATCAGCAAATGACAAATAGAAAAGAAAAAAGTACATGGGACCTCCAAGAGTCTGACTTATCTTAATTGTCACCACAATGAGAAAGTTCCCCATTAGAGTCATAAGGTAAAGAATCAAGAAGACTCCAAATACTGCCTTCTGTTTTTCTGGATCCTGTGTCAACCCGAACAAAATGAATTCAGTCACACTATTGTTATGCATCATATCAGTGGTTGTAGTAGACAAGAAGAGTCTGACAAATTCTTAACCTGCCAAGAAAAAAAAAATGGCATATTGGAATCAGTACACTGACCTTGAAATTTCTTGTGTCTTCTATGGGCTATTAGTCCCAGCCCTCTTTGTCATTAAATCCCTAAAAATTTCAGTTATCCCAATGTCCATCATTTAAAAATCCAGCATAGATCCCTAGGTCTCGGATCAAAGTTTTTGTATTTTAGGGCTGAGAAATATAAATGTTGTTCAAGTGCTTCGGTTTTCATTGATGTTTCAATGTGTAGTATTTGCTCTTTCTTTGTAAAAATGGCTTAATGATTTGGAAACTTAGGAAAAAATATGTTTTGTTGGGTGGGTATGAGCAGAAATACTTCCTCTACCTTATTCTGAATGTTTTTAAAAATGAGAGTCTGCATGCATACAGGGATATATGTGTATGAAGAAATGTGTGCATACATACATACATAGACCCCATCACTAAATCTTTTACTGTGCTCTATAATGTGAAAGGCACGATTTAATACAATTAATGAGTACTATTAGTGATTCCATTACAATAAAATCTAAATTAAGTATATCTATTTTTGTAACTGTAGACAGGACTTTCATTTCCAGGCTACATAGAATTGAATAATCTAATAGAAACTATTAACTACAACACTGTTTGGCCAATGGCTCAGAAATATTCTAGTTCGTGTTTATATCTTAAATTAACCCATTTCTATTAATTTATATATTGCACTAGGCTGTGGCTTACCAGTAATGTTCTGGCATCTTTCAACTTTGACTGATACATGACATCTCTTTTACTCCACCTTCTCTCTGAATCTGTCTGTCTGTCTGTTTCTGTTCAGAATACCTGCCTGGCTTTACTCTGCTAATCCATTGGCTGAAACAACTTTATATCATCAACTAATAAAAGTGACACATATACAGAAGATCAATCCCACATTGAATATTTATGTCTATTTTCCCTAAGTCATTTAGCCCCTGGATAAATTATACTCTGCAAAAAATTTATTTAGTCATATTTTAATATTACATCTTACTTAAGACAACATGTTACTGTAACCATAATAAAATAAGGGTTTGCATAATACTTTTAGGTTGTTATAATCAAAGAAAACTATGTAATAATGCTTTTAATACATTTTTCAGTTAAAAATTAAGGTTTTTTTACATGTAGGCTTGAGATTTAATTAAAATTTTTGATGTCTCTAAACTAGAAAAAATGACCTTTAAAATGAAAAATATCCATATATTCTTGTGTGTATATGCATGTAAACACACACACACACACACACACACACATATATATATATATAAAATTTCAATTGTATGTGAAAAAGTCCATTGTTGCAATGTTAAATTTTGTTTTTTCTTTCAACTGCTTATTTAAACATTTGTTACCTTATGTGATTGAAAAAAATCTTCAATGTAATTTAATATTTTTATTTTGACCTAGAATTTCTATAAAAATATTATCATGTTTATTGTGTTTATTTAGGTGTTCATCTCTAGGTATATGTGTATGTGTCTGTGTCTGTGTCTGTGTATGTTCTCATGCTATGGCACTCATGTGAAGCCCGGAAGACTTAAGTCTCTCCTTCAAACATGGGGGTCTTGGAATGGATCTCAGGTTGTCAGGATCACTTCACCTGGTGTATCTCACTAAACATATGTTTTTATACTTTACAATCTTACATATTTATTAATTGAAAGTTAACAATGTCATAAAATAAACATATTTTCTTTTGAGAAACATGCTGCTTGTAATTTTCATATTCATAAATAATAATTTCCTAAGACAACAATTTTTGAAGTATTAAGAATGTTACCTAATGCTAAATGAATCATTGTTATTCATAAATATTAACTATTTTTCAATACTTTGTATCACTTGGTTAGCTATTAACTTACCTAGAATAATTCATGATCATGATGAAATCACCAAAGCAAAGTAAACTTTTAAAGAGAACTAAAATATAATTGACTTTGGATTCACACTTTTGCTGTGCAGACAGAAGTACCTTGAATTTGTTATAAATACTTCCAGAGAGATTTATGGGTGTATTTGTATTTGTGGTTCTGTGTTCCCTTATGTTACATGAAAGTATGGCCATAAATACAAGACTGATGAATTTTCAGAAAAGCTAATTTTTATAACAAAATTTTCTTGTGACATCATTGATGTTAGGTGGCTGATAAAAATTAAGATTTATTTCACTATTGTTATGCAAAATTTTATGGAAATAACTTACATGTTAATATTTTTCCTGAAAATGTCATACTTCTGCTCATCTTTTTAAAGTTATTTTTCAATCTTGATATTTGTTTGAATAGACATCAATCTAGCAAAATAATGGAATTTGTTAGCTAAAAATAGTGTTTGCAATTATTTCTTTTGTTGTGACATATTAACATGTTATGTAGTACCATTTGGTAATGCCTCTATTTTCATTTAGTCCTATAACATATTCTTTAAAATATAACACTCATTTTTTATTCTTCCAGAATTATCTTCTGTTTCAAAGGATGAATCAAAATTTCTGTAAGAAGACCACCATGTAGTTACAATTGAGACTTGGCAAATTTATATTTCTGTTTGTTTATTTGTTTTGTCTTACTGATATTTATCTGTTTTCTTTAATCTTGCTTTATTTTATAATTCTTTCTTTTAAGAACTATTTTTTTTTCCTAAGGAGAGTAAGCAAGAAAGGCTATGTATGGATTTGGGTGGATAAAGAGGTGCATAGGCACTCGGGAGGCAGAGGCAGGCGTATCTCTGTGAGTTCGAGACCAGACTGGTCTACAAGAGCTAGTTTCAGTGCATGCTCCAAAGCCACAGAGAAACCCTGTCTCACAAAAAAAAAAAAAAAAAAAAAAAAAAAACAAAAACAAAAAGCAAAGAGGTGCATAGAATCTGGGAGGAGATGGGGGAAGGGAAAGTAATGAGAATATACTGTATGGAAAAAAAACTCTTCAAGAAAAACAGATAAATGTAAATCAATTAATAATTTATTTAAGCTACTATTGGTTAGCATTAGAATAACTTACCTCAACTTCCTAAAGAAAAAAAAATGCCCCAAGTGCTATAATGCTCAGAAATGAACTCAACATTACTTAAAGAAATTAATTGAGATACTTACCTGGCAGGGGAGATACCATGATCACGAAGGAGGTTTTCCCAGGGCGAGGCTTATCCATTGCACTCCGGATGTGCTGACCCCTGTAATTTCCCCAAATGCGGGAAACTCGACTGCATAATTTGTGGTAGTGGGGGACTGTGTTCGCGCTCTCCCCTAAAAAAAAAAAAGAAAGAAAGAAAGAAAGAAATTAATTGAGATCTCAAATGACAAAGGTCAGTTCCCAGCCAGATTCTCAGTGTTGTCAGTGAGGCCATGTGAGGGGTCTGTGCCACTTTGATGAGCTCAATTGAACAACACTTCTCTTCCCACTAGAGATGTAAAACTTGAATACCAGAGTATCTACATATAATAACGTGAAGTACAACAATCTCCCTTCGCAGGGTTTCTGTAAAGATTAGTAGAAACTATATAAGCAAAGCTTGTATAGATGTGGTTACACACCACTGTGTCATTGCTGTGGTGACTTTTATCACTGCTTCTCCAGTCATAGAATATTAAAGTCATATTCTCCTTTAATAAAACTTGGATTTCAAATTGTTTATTATGCTGAATTTTTACATTGTTTATTTTCCAAGTAGCTGAGATAAATACCAACCTTAATGGTCTCGATAGCTTTTAGATAATGACAACATGATAAAAATAAGTTTTATGGTTTTTAGTAATTATAAAAACAAAAAAATTACATAACATCTGGAATATAGGATTTCTGCAATGAAGGGAAAATTGAACAGAGCACCTCTAATAGTGTAGATTTCAGTGATACGAAAATTAACAAAAATTAATCATTTCTGATGAAAGAAATGAAAGCACAAATTAGCAGCAATGAAAGAAAAATACATTTCGAGACCGTAAGCTCTCTGAGGAGTAGTTGTGGGAGGAGGTAGGAGGGAAGGTTGACCGGGAAGGGTCTAGCATACAACCTTACTAGGCTCTATGTTTGTGGGTGACAGATGTTCGACTGGGTCAGACTGCGGGGCCACTGGCAGTGGGACTATGATTAGACACTACTGCATGGACTGGCTTTTTGGAGCCCATTCATTTGAATGGGCACCTTGCTTAGCCTAGATACAGTAGGGAGGAGTGGGTGAGTGGTGGATGGGGGCGGGAAGGCGGAGGAAATGGGGGAAGGGGAGGGAGTGGGAACTGGGAACGATACGTAAAATGAAAAAAAGATTGCTTTTTTTATCTTTGTATTTTTATAAAATTGAAAAAAGGTTTGAAAATGAGAAAACAAAAACGAAGGTTTAGAGGTTAAGAGATCTAAGTGTTTTCTTGTAAGAGGTTCGAGAAAGTAACATGATGAATTTTGGGTGTGTTTTCGTTAGTTTATTATAAAATTGAAGCAGGTAAAACATAAAAACACCCACCCTTAAGATATTTCCACAGGATATGGTGAGATGCTCAGCGGGAAAAGGAGCCACCACCAAGCCTAATGACATGAGCTTGATTGCAGGAAGACACATGGCAGAAGGAAAAAAAATGACTCCTTTAAGATGCCCTTTGACTTTCAACATACTACACAGAATCGCACGCGTGCACACACACAAATACATGAGACAGAGTCACAGAGATAGACACAAAGAAAAAAAAAAGAGACGGACAGACCCACAGAGAAATAAAAGTAGTAAAAATAAAATGAAAAAAATGTATTTATCTCCTGAAATACTAAAACAATTACTGAGTTGTTCAGGGGAATGTTATAATTTTTGTGTGTGAGGCACTGATGAGGTTAGTTGTAATGAAAAGCCAGGGTTCTCCTGTGACAGACATCTATTGCTCTCTCCTTGTCCTTAGGAAAAAATAAATTCAGTTCTGCCCTGAAAAATTACAGGGTTTAGAAAACTTGGAGCTCAAGGACTTTGCTTCTCATCCTAGGCCATCTCTGATTGTTATGTGATAAACAAGCAAGTTTTGTAATGGTGTGAACCAAAACAAGAGAAAATTTCATTATTAGGTGTGGTAAATTTGAATGAATAAACAATGTTCAAACAAAAAGAAAGTATACTATGGATCACTTCATTTAGCAAATAAGCACATACAAAATTCATAATTGAGGTCCATTAGTAATATTAATTCTAAAGGCCAAATAAAGTAGAGTGTCCATGCAGGGTATCTCAAGTTTAACTTCCCCACAGAAGTCCATGTCTTAGAGAAGGACTTGAAATTCTCATCCTCAGCTATGTTCTAGAAGAACAGCAAAATTGATTGTCTTCCTTCTGTTTTATAAATGTTTTATTTGTATAGTTTTGGCTATGGTTTCTCTGGCACAACATTTTACAGTTATTATGTCCTAATGTCTCATAAATGTAAATGGGCAAGGTAGCTTGTGATTTATTGCAAAAATACAATAAATCACATTGGAATATATGCATACAAATATACATGTCCATATATATCTATCCAAATATCTTTCTATGTTTCTATGTCTCTAACTATGTTACTATCTATGTCTCTATCAATCTATCATGTATCTATTAATTAATACAGAAAAGAAATTTGAATATCCCAGGAATTAATTAATAAAATCACTGGCAGTCTTTAGTGATTTGTCTTTTCTATGTCTCTAATCAGAAAACAAGGATCAGCATTTAGATTTTTCCCTTCAGTTTTCCTATATTCTCTTCCTCTTTGACTTTTTCCTATCATCACTGTAAATGGGCAAGGTAGCTTGTGAAATGAAATGATTCATGTGCTATAAAATAATTACTGTTTCAAATCACAGTGGCTCAGACACTCTCGCTTTCAGCATCACTGTTCCAGCTGTGTCTCACCAATTGCACTCCATATAATTACATCAATGCAGCCCCTTTGTTCTGTAGGTTCTACTAATTAGAGCCTGATGAACTTTCCTTTTCTAAAATCCCAGCCTCTCTTTCTGTCTAGACAGAGAGCCCAATGCAAATACCATTTCCTCTACAATGACTATCCAGATGTACACAAAAGAGTGGTATCCTACTATACGTCTGCTTTAAAGTTTGCTTGTGTGTATTTGTTGTGTTTTGTCACCCTTAGTACATGCTTGTTTCATTTTTGTTCTAGCATTGTTTATTCAGTCCGTTTATTTTGTCAGTTTTTAAAACCCAAATAAGGCAAGCTTGTGCTGTTCCAGTCTGAAAGCATTATAAAAACTTGTGTTTATCAAACAGCAGTCAGAAAAGACCCAGGGACAGAAACCAAGCCTTTGTTCTTCAAGTTTTGTAAATTCTGAATCTGTACTGCAGTCATGTCTATCATAGTTATGACAAGAGTCATAGTGAAAAGGAAAAGAATATTATTGCCAGTAAGAGTCATAGGAGGAAGATGAGGATGTGAACCATGAATGGGTAAACAAATTACTATACACTGTTTTAAGATTTAAGTAGAGATACTTCCTGTCCTTTACACCATGTATTAGCCCTTACAACAAATCCACAGGGTGAACTGTAAACACAAAGTTTACGCCAAAACCCAACACTGATTTTATTGGCATTATCATAGTCTCAACAGCTTCAGTGCAAACTAACTCTATGCTGAGGACCTATATCTCTTCCTGTTCAGACCCATCACTTTGCAAATAGGAAGTATAGATAACCTGAGACACTGCCCAGTCTCAGAGGCCAGTCACTGTAAGATAAAGAAACACAAACTGTTACCAACTTCTCATCAACGAAGAAAACAAGTCTCTGCTATTTAGTTTCTCTGGGATACAAAATGAAGATGAGCTGATCCTAAAAGGGATGAAAGATAAATAAAATACTTTAAGTTACACCGTAAAACTTACCCTTTTCTTTGGAGAGAAGACTTTGTTTTGAATACATTGCTCATAGTTTACTCTTCTTCAATTTTGATTTACTTTGATGATACAGGGGTATCAGCAACATGCAAATTGGAGTACAGAAAATTTCCAGACAAAACTGTATTTTACATTCATTCACTGTTGCTTTCTGCTGTAAAAACTCTTGAAAGAAGAAAAATTCCACAGACACGTCTTCAGAATACCCAAGTTTGACTGACACTCTGAAAGAGACTAAAATATTCTCTCTAGAAAAAAATTCACTCTTATCCACTTTACTATATAGAAATATTTCTAAAGTCAAAATCAGCCTTACAGTGAAAAATTCATTGAGAGTATAACAGAAATAAACAATTTTCTTTCCACAGAATATTTATAGGTATAAGGTTTTGGGTAACATGCTCAAATACCAAGTCTCAGAGGGACCAAGGCCATGTTCCTTTCTACTCATCCCTGAAGGATTTATTAAATGAACTATTAAACAGACTTAGGAAACTCTCATAGCAACCACACAGCCAATTATGGCTGGGAAATATTATCACAAGCATATTCTGCCCTTACACATACACTTCTATTCTAAGGGACACTTGTCACAAAAGTTACTGAATATTCTTTCCAGTGATACTTTCAAAGTCACATTGAAGTTTAGTACATAAAAGAAATTCAATAAGCTTCTCGAATGGCTAAGAAACTCTGAGCCCAATTTAAGATTTGAATAGATGTAGATATAGATATAATGAAGTTGAGTTTTTAACTCACTGTTTTTGTGAAGCTCAATAAAATGTATAATTAAAAAATACAGATTAATAGATAGTCATATAGTAGTCAAGCTTGTTGTCATGCGAGTTAGATTTTATAGATGTACAGAAATGTATTTCAGTTGGTTAGGCATTCTTCAAACATTTCAAAGACTAAAGAATATGGCATTTAAAACATTTTAAGAGTTTAAGACTTCATAACAGTGAGGCTCATATACTCCTGGCAACTCCAATCTACTTCAAGAGAAAGATGGGCATCGAAGAGGCTCCTTACAGAGCTTGCTAGCCATTTCAGCAAGAAATTGCTCTTGCCTGTACTGCTTGATGGTATGCTGTGTGCACTGGAAATGCAGGACCCACAGAAAAAAGGACTACTGAATTTGACAAGAGGTGAGACCATCCTTCGGGGTTCCTTCTCATGAAAGAGTCTGCCAAATATTCTTCAAGACACAGAAAAAAAAAAGTGACCGACAAACTGCCAATATAGGTGGACTTGTCTTTGAAATTTCCTGCTTTGTGGAAAAGTCTTCTGGACACTATGAAGATGGATGCCCCAATGGTACAGAAGAACTTTGAGCAAATATCCAGGCAGTTAAATGTCTCTGTCAATTCTAGGGTTTTAGAAGATGCTTACAATACACTTTCTGTTTACTTAGGTAATATTATATTCTTTTGGAATCTTTGATGGAGTTGAAGAATAGTTATTGTTTTCCTTAGTTTTCATAAAAGATAAAGTATATATAAATCTTGTAAGAATAATTCTTGATTGATACCTGTCTTGCTATATGCAATTTTCTTATGTTAAAGCTAAAACCTTCCTTTTTATTTAAAGAGAAAAGAGGAGGTGATGTGGGATTCCCATGAATACCATTACCAATAAAGAAACTGCCTTAGTCCTGTGCAAGGAAGAATAGAGGTAGGTGGGAAAAACTAAACTGAATGCTGGGAGAAAGAAGGCAGAGAATATGAGAAGCCATGTGTGGAATAGATGTATTTATATCTAGATCTGAAAAATTTTAAAAGGCAAAATTGTAAAAATGAATTGGTTTTACACTACATTTTTTTTAGTTTAAATGACATCCATTTTGCATTGCTACTTTAAGTATTTAATTTTTAATAAAATGACCACCTACTAAATATTATTAGATTAAAATTTTTAACATGGTGCTAAACCACATATAATTGTAAGAAAAAGGAGAGGAAAATTATTAATATTCTTTTCAGGTGTGAATATTTTTAATTGTGTGTATGTCTGTGTGTCTTTATGTAGGCAAAATGATTTCTGGATTAGGCAAACTACCCCATATGTTTGCAGGAGCTGAACTCAAATCCTTTACAGGAGCCATACTCGAAACACTGAACCATATCTACAGACCCCTGAACAATTACATACATGCACACACACACATACTTATGCATATAAATTATGTTCAACTTTATTTTATTTTCTATATGTCTAAATGAATTTAAAATATAGTGTATTCCATGGGTCAAAATTAGAGCTATTGTATAAGTTTACACCTTACTTTTGCTTTGTCTTTACTTTAACAATATTTGAGCTTATAAGGATCTCAAACTCATCTTTTACGAAGACATGATTTTATACTGAAAACTTTTAGCAAATAATCCCCATTTAAAACTATTCTTTCAATTGTTTGACTAACAAAATTCAACTTTATTCATATCAAAACTAACATGAAATCTGTGAAATAGTCCCTCAAGCACAAGCTCATGTTTCGTTTCCTATAACAATTGTATGACACAACTCTTTGTTCTTCATTTCCTTGGAGCCATTGAGATCTTCATTCTCACAGCAATGGCCTTTGACCATTATGTAGCCATCTGTAGGCCTCTGCACTACCATTATGAGCAGACAGAGATGCAGTGACATCCTTGCAATTTGTTGCACTGGAGGATTACTGCACTCAGCCAGTCAGACTCTTCTAATTACCTTTTTGCTCTTTTGTGATTATAATGAGATAGATCACTACTTCTGCTATGTGTACCCTTCATTGAAATTGGCTTGCAGTGAAACATATAGAATTGGTCTCTTCGTCATTGTTGATTCTGAACTAACTGCATTGGCAACACTTGTAATTTTGAAGATCTCTTATTTTCTGATTTTACACCATTAGAGTTCACCCTTCAGAGAGCAGTTCCAAAGCTCTTTCCACGTGTAGTTCCCTTATAACCATTATGGTCCGGCTTTTTGTACCTGTTATCTTCATTTATATTAGGCCGAATATAACATTCTCAGTAGATAAAGGTTTTGCTCTTTTCTACACTATCATAGCTCCGATGTTTAACCTTTTGATCTACACACTGAGAAATACCGAGATAAAGAATTCCATGGAGAAAATATGGCATCACCATACTCAGTATTGAGTACAGGTAAGTCCTAGATTGTATGCAGACACCTCATTGCTAACCTTGGAACAGCCTCCTTTGTAGGTCTGAGAGGGAGTATATCATTGAAAGTTGCACAGTGGCCCAGGTTCTTTTAGGATATGCCTCATGACTCAGAAAAAGTAAGAGGATGCCTTGAGATCTAGTGTCCCAGGTAATTCACTTTATACATCTTGGAATTTAACCAGAGAATTTTATCTATATTTATCACCTCTAAAATGACAATGGACATATATCTTGAGGATGAAAACAGGAAAATTCTTTCTCAAAATTCCAAGGATGATTTTTCGCAAGAAAGTATATATTCTATCAGAAAGGAGAAGGACATCCTAGAGCCAGAACATATGGATTTATGGATTATATGAGAAATAATACTGCAATCATCTACATGGAAGTAATAACTACAGCAAAAATAACTGAATGGCCTAAAATTGTACAGTATACATAATGTAAATATGTGCATAATCATTTTATAAATTAATTTTCCTTGTTCTTTCACTGTTTTGTAAACATTTTATCTAATAATTTTCAAAAAAGGGATTGATAAAAGTTATTGATAGATTACTGAACTGTTAATTTATAAAGGAGGATAGAAATATAAAAAAGTGAATAAAAACGCTAGGCGGTGGTGGCGCACGCCTTTAATCACAGCACTCGGGAGGCAGAGGCAGGCGAATCTTTGTGAGTTCAAGACCAGCCTGGTCTACAAGAGCTAGTTCCAGTGCAGGCTCCAAAGCCACAGAGAAACCCTGTCTCGAAAAACCAAAAAAAAAAAAAAAAAAAAAAAAAAAACCAGTAGCATTAAGCATTTGATCAATAGAATAACAGGATAAAGTACAGTGGTGATGAAGAAGGCCTTTAATTTCAACACTTGGGAGTCAGCGGCAGGCACCTCTGCATTCAAGACCCACCTCAACTTTGAAGCGAGTTCTAGAACAACTAGGGTAATACAGAATGTCCCTGTGTCTCAAAAGTCCCGGCCATCTCCAAAAGAAGAAGATAATGATAATAGCAGAGTGGAAGGGAATAAAGGCTAAAATATAATTAAACAAATGGAGATACAGAATTATCTGTAGGAGAATAATTAAAAGTTTCAGGGTAAATGTCTATGTAATTTGACTGTAAAAGTTTTTATTAATTCTTTGAGGAAGTAATACAATATTTTTTTGAATATATTTTTTCCCTCATCTCTTTTACTTACCACCTTCTCATTCCTCCCATCTTGTTCCACTCAACTTTGAGGTCACTACATAATTTTATTGTTTTTCTTCTTTCAATATCAAGTACAATTAGTGTTGCTCAACTAGTCTTGAGATTGATTCCTGTTCTTGTGAATGTTTGGACTACAAGGGGTGACATCATTACAATAAAATATCTGATTCTTCCTCTCCCAGAAGCCATCAAAGGTTGATAGCTTCTTACCATGTATTTGGATTTTTACACGCACTCTCCACTCTCCGGAGATCTTGTGATTTTGTTTAGTTGTAACGTTTGCAAGTCATGCATATCACAATCATTGTAAGTTCATATATGCCTGAAAATGCTGTGCCTGGAAAACACTATTTTTTTGACATTATCAATCACACCTGGCTCCTACACTTTTCAGTTCTTTTTTGTCAAAGATCCCTGAACATTAATTAGTGTGAGCTATAAATGTCTCTTTTAAGGCTGAGCACTCCAAACTCTTCGGAAAAATAAAAAAAGAGCTTTCCTCATCTTCATGTTGTGTGATACTCTGATACAGAGGATTAATGATCTTGACTTTCTGAGTTGTGATAAATAATTATAAATAAATAAAAAGAAAATATAAAATTAGGAACTTAAACATGTAAAGAATATTTCTAGTTTTAAGATATCCAGAAAAATGTTAATGTTCTATGAATCATCTTCTATTTATGTATTCTACATTTCAATAATAATTCTTTTAATTCCTGAAAAGTAGAGAAGAGTCTCAGGCTCCTGTAGTATGAATGATACATTATATGTGAAATGCTTGAGATTGTATTCTAACAGAAAGGTAAAAAGTAAACAAATATGAGTTATTATCATTTCTCTTGGTAGGTTTAAGACATCAGTTATAAGCTTCTTTATCTAAATGAGATCATCCATATTAAGTTTTCAATGTAGGACTGACTAAAGTTTTTTTTAATATTTGTGTCCAATCAATATATATTTGTATCTGGATAGAAAAAATAACTACTAGTGTGTGCTACCAACTGAACACTAGCTAGTGTTTGGTGTATAGGTCTTTTTGTCTATGTGTTGATTTTATAGGTTAATGAATAAAGAAACTGGCTTGGCCTGATAAGATAGAACAGGTTTAAGGCTGGGAGAACTAAACTGAATGCTGGGATAAAGAAGGCAGAGTCAGAGAGATGCCATGTAGCCCTGCTGGAGATAGGCATCCACATCCATGTGACAATACACAGATTGATATAAATGGGTTAAATTAATATAAGAGTTATCCAATAAGAAGCTAGAGTTAATAGGCCAAGTAGTGATTTAATTAATTCAGTTTCTGTGTGATTATTTTGGGTCTAAGCTAGTAGGGTGGCCAGGACAAAAAAAGCAGGCCTTTCTCCTATAAATATTGTCTCTGTGTTCATGGATGATTGATAATGGAAATGCTCATACTAAAGAAGAGTGGTTAAGTATTAGGAATGTTAATGATATTCCTGTCTGTGAACATATGGCCAAATCTTCCATCTTAATATCAAACTTGATCACGGACATAGACTGACCACAACATCAAGTTATGAAAGGCAGCAAGAATGCAAGATGCCGTACTTGCTTGTTTGAAGAAGTGAACACTAACATTACATGTTAATGACAGTACTGGTGGAATCATAGAGGGATTGGAGGATATACATACTGGACAACTGACAGAGGCTAGAGAAGTTTCCTAAGGGTGGTGGAACATATAATGGCTTTTGAGGTTCAGTGTAATGAAAAGACTAGGGCATTAGAGTTTAAACAAAATGGACACTGGGATGAAGGACCTCTATATGATGTGCAAACTAGTAAAACAAAATCAAGGGCTATATTTATTTTACAAAGCCATTTCTAGAAGCTTGTAACTTTTTAAATTCTAAACTATCATTAATTTAAATATTATTAAACTTTTGGTTTTTATTTGGTCTCATCATGGGTTTGAGTACTGGTATATTTCTTCCTTAATTACCTTGTTTTGTCAAACCTGTTCTATACCTCCACAGTGACTCCTAAGCTTCTCACTGGTCTTCTCATAGAAAGAAACAGGATTTCTTATACAGCTGCATGACTCAGCATTTTACCATGCACTTCTTTGTGAGAACTGAGATGCTCATCCTTACAGTGACGGTATATGACGGCTACATAGCCGTCTGTAATCCCCTGCACTACACCACCATCATTAGCAGGTGGAGGTGTCATGCCATGGTTGTTCTTTGCTGTGTTGGTGTTTTTATACATTCTTTCTTCTAGAGCTTCTCTGTTAAAAGCCTTCAAATCTGTGGCCCTGGTGAGATGGACCACTATTTCTGTGATGTTTATCCTTTGCTGTCATTTTCCTGGACCAACACATCCAAAGTCAAACTTCTAGTGGTTGCTAATTCAAGCAAGATGGGACTGGTTACCTTTATGGTCTTGATATGGTCTTACTCTTTTATATGATACACCACCAGGGCTTATCTTGCAGAGAAATTTAGCAAAGCTCTTTCTGCATGCAGTTCTCACATCACTGTTTACATTTTGTTTTTCTGTGCTGCACTTTTCATATATATTATTAGGCCACTTATTTGTCTCTTACCCAAAAGGCAGAGTTTGCTCTTTTCTACACAGCCATAGGTCCCATGTTCAACCCTTTCATCTACATGCTAAAAAATATGGGGATGAAGAATGCCCTGAGGCAAATTTCATGTCCTAACTATTTTTATTACAAAGAGAATCATAATATTCACTGCTAAATCAGAGCATGAAAAAGCTAAAACATAATTTCATTTCTCTAAATCTTGAAGCATTCGAGTATATGATATTCCAGGTTGAATCAATATTAGTAAATAATGGTAACTTTTACATGTAAATTGTAAATATCGTTTTCAAGATAATGATTAAAAATTACTATCAAATATAATAATGTGCATTCCATGTGACTCTGTTATTAATATATTTTAAAGTATCTAATTCAAGATTATATGTCATAGTTCTAATTTCTATGTCTTAGTTTCTGACTATTCCTATATACGTATCACTATATATATAT
>JAQHUG010000583.1:14909-31612 GCA_028555095.1 Dicrostonyx torquatus | reverse complement strand
AAATCACATTTATTTCTCCACAGCTTTTATACCCAATGTAAACTGGGGGAGAAGGTAACAAAAGACTTCATTAACATGATACAAAAAGGTTAATTCACACAGTCAAATCTGAGAGTTACAATCATCAGCATTCTGTTTCCTAGGTGACAAGGTGCCCCAAGTCATGTACATTGAATCAAATACACTAAAGACAACCTTTTCCCAGGTAACCTCACAGTTAGGATGGAAGGAGCAGAATTGCATATCCTGACCACCCACCATCAGGATGGCTGGGATCCATCTTAACTTCAAAAGGGGCCAGGCAATCACCTCCTGTGTTAAATAGTAGCCTTCAGTCTGTTAATCTCCAGACTCTCTGACCTTCAGACAAGGTGAAAATGGGCCTGCATTTTTCAGCCTCCACAGTCCACTGTTATTGTGAACCTTTAGTTTTCCTTTATTAATGCCTAATCCCTTTTCTTACTGGACGTCTTTACACAAAAATTTGCTTTTGAGCTGTTTCAGAACTGACCTATATTTTAAATATCACAAGCTTTAAAAGTCACAAGCAATCATTTCTAATGCATAGAAGACAGTATTTGATAAGGTTTCCAAGTGGTGACTATCTGATTACTAATCTTGTTACTATAACCATATAAGGTATCCCATGGAGGTAGTTTTGTTTAATTTGTTAGTATCTCCATCACATATGTGGTTGTCTCCAGAATTCTCTGCTTTTATAAAAACCTGACAGAATTGTTTGCAATGTGTGTATTCATTAATATATACCATAACTAATTGCTTTAATGCTAGACATGCAAACTTTCAGTCACCCTAGCATTTTTTCTGAATTATTCTATTTAATTGAATACATTATACTTTATATTAGTAATTTATCAAGAAAGAGTATTAAAATACATAACAGTCCTGAATGGAGTACTACAGAATACCATGCAGCAAGAGACTGGAAAGATTACACACTGTATTTATATCAAAATTTAGTATACATTAGTGAAAAAAAAACAGATAATTCATTCCCACAGACTAATATATGATAATACAATAGATTATAATTGTGTATTATGATTCTTACAGACTATCTTAAAATAAAACAATTGGCTCATCTTATGAGGAATGATTCTCACAAACTACCTTATAATAATATGATAGACTCCAACTTGGGTAATTTGCTATTCTTAGTCTGAAATGTTTAAGACAATGTCACAACTTATCTTTTAGATGAATTTTGTGATTAAATGTAGAATATACCAATGCCTAAAAGGAACAAAGATGACTTTTTGTAGAATGCTAACACCTACTTCTTAACTTAATTATTGCTTATGTAAAAATGTTGAGTATATAAACTCAAAAGGATTAGTTGAGTCTTTACACACAGTATTCTATGACTTTAATGTTTTCAATAACCTTTAAAATTTGAAGGTTTCAATCATTGTTTACTTTGTGTTGCTATAAGACACCATGACCAAAACCAGGCTTGGAAAGAAAGCCCATCATTGAGGGAAAAAGACATGAACTCAGAAAGAGCACACAGAAACTGAAGCAGAAACCACTGAAAGATGTTGCTTTACTGGCTCTTTTTCCTATATAGCTTGTTTTTGTTACACATGGCCACCTTCATAGGGATTTCCATGTCTCTCTGAGCAAGAAGGATGCCTTCCCATCAATCACTAATCAAGAGGATATTTCATTGACATGATTACAGTGCAATTTGCTAAAGATAATTTCACAACTGAGATTCCCAGGTGACCAGTTTAGAACAAGTTTTAAGAACAATAGCATCTTATTTATTTTTGCAAGGTGTTATAACATAAGATGTAGCAACATTAATAAAAACCCAGAGACAGATTGATATTGGGGTTCAACTTGTAGACCAGAAAAGCAAAGCGGTCAAACATTCTCTATTACCTCAACCTCAGTCTAAAAATGACAATTCTGCTTCAGGGAATCCTCAGAATGAGACTGCCTGAGAGGTGTCTTTTCCTGTCTTATATTCCTCCCTAGTGCTGGGATTAAAGGTATACACCACTACTGAGCAGTTTCTATGGCTAATTATTGTGACTACTGGGATTAAAGGTGTGTCACCCCTTTGTGGTCTTTATGGTTGACCAGGGTGGTTGTTTTACTCTCTGATCTTCAAGCAAGCTTTATTTATTAAAGTATAATTGAAATATCAATACAGTGAAAAATATATTTTAACACAGTTTTAATAAAATGTTATGTAAAACTTTTATGACAGAAGGTTTATGGGTACATATAAACATATATAGAAACATTACATATACATGTATATATTACATATAGATGTATATATGTATACACACCCTCACACACACAAGCAAATATATATATATTCCATATATATATATATATATATATATGGAATTTTTGAAAGTATGACTGCTGAGTGAAAATGCTTCTCCTAAAACTATAGAGTTTCTTACAAAAACTCCATTATCAGGAATGGAAAACCTCCATTTGAATTGTTCTGAGAGTACCAGAAACTCATGAGAGTATATGGTACTGCTATTGTTTTTGGTGCTTTTTCAGAAAAAGAAGGTAAAACTCAATTTATGAAGATATCTCAATCTTTGAATACATTATTTGAACAAACTGATATGTATGTATCTGATATATATGTATGCTATGTAAACCTTCCCACAAAAAAGTAGCTCTTACAGTTTCAGGAGGAGATATGCAATCTACTAACAGTGAATTGGAAATTATAGTCCTATTCTTTTGTAATTTCTACAAACCACAACTATTAACAGCATGACAAAAAATTTCAAAAGCTGAAATAGTATCACTTGTATCCAGTCAGAACCAATGTTTCCCTAATTGAACTTACAGTCCATTCCATTGGAAGAATTCATGTGTTACCTTGTAAATTTAGCCAACCACCCATAAACTGTGAAGCCATGTAAGCTAGATGACGCTCTATTACTATCCATATACTAAGCCAGAAAAAAAAAATGCCCATTGAATTCTAAATACTTATCATTATATCCACCGATAAGTGCATCACTTACCTCCTATCATGGAAATTTCTCTTTGCAGAAGACTGAGACCATTGCAGAAACTTAATATTGCGAAATTATAGAGATCAGTAGACATTTAACTACCAGCCCCCAGTTAACATATTTACAGCACAACCCCAAAACTTAAATCTTATGAAAATCACAAACATTATGTGGAAAGATGATAAGAGCCAGAGGACAATGACAATGTGAGAAACTTTCTTCTTAAAACAAAAACAGGATCAGGATAATAAATGGGAAAGGGAGACAAGGGATTGTGTCTGGGGTGAACTTGAGGAAAAAGTTGGATACAGTCAAGCAACATTGCATGAATTGCTTTATAAGAATAGTAAAACACATTACTTTTAAAGGGAGTTTATTTTATTGCCAGAATACAGTCCTAAAGATTAAGTACATTTTAAGAAGACTTATGTAAAAATAATACCCAGATTATTGACGAAGAGACCATGTAGAAATATATTTTAAGAGCAGATATGCTATCTGTCCACTTACCTTTCCATAGACTAATAAAATGGCCATACATGCCTTGCCTCATGGAACCAGTCATGGAAAACAGAAATAGCTCAGACATTTACTTTCCTTTCAGAAACACTTGATGACTCCAAACTTTCTGTATGGCATTCTTCATCTCTTTGTTTCTCAGTGTGTATATCAGAGGGTTAAACATTGGAGCTATTATGGTGTAGAAAAGAGCAAACACCTTATCTTCTGGGAATGTGGTAGCTGGTCTGATGTAAATGAATAGTGCAGGAGCAAAAAACAGAATGACAACAGTTAAGTGAGAACTGCAAGTAGACAGAGCTTTGCTTCGGCTCTCCACAGAGTATGCCCTTATGGTATACAGAATGAAAAAATAAGACAGTACCAAAACAACAAAAGTAACTAAAGCAATTAAGCCAGAGTTAGCAATGACTAAGAGACCTATTATGTGTGTGTTGGAACAGGCCAATTTCAACAAAGGGTACACATCACAGAAATAGTGGTCTATCTCATTTGGACCACAAAATGGTAAGAAGACAGTGAGAAGAAGCTGACTAGCTGAGTGCACAAATCCCCCAGTGCAACAAGCTATCATGATCATGTTACACCTATGCCTGCTCATGATTATGGTATAGTGCAGGGGCTTACAAATGGCCACATATCGGTCATAAGCCATCCCTGTGAGAATAAAGATTTCAATTCCTCCAAATAGATGAGTTGTAAAGAGTTGTATCATGCAATTATTATAGGAAATTAGTTTCCTCTCTGCTAGTAAATCAGTCATTAATTTAGGGGTCACAGTGGATGTGTAGCAGAGGTCAGAAAGTGACAGGTAGTTGAGGAAGAAATACATGGGTTGCTCAATGAGCTCAGTGCATGTGATAGAAACCATTATGAGTACATTGCCCATCCAAATAGTAGTGTAGCAAAATAAAAAGAAAACAAAGCAGATGACTTCAGTGTTCTTATTTTGGGAAAGGCCCAATAGAATAAAAACTGTGATGTTACCGCTTCTATCCATGATGCCATATAGAGAGCAAATGCAAGTCCCCTGAAATGACATAATCGAAGAATTTATGTTTAGAAGTGTCTGTTAACAATGTTATGACCCTATTTTTTCAGAAGGGATAGCTAGACCTAACTTTTTTCAGTCAAGAATATCAGACAATAAAGATCTGGGGTTCAGTTGCAATAGCTTTCAGGATTCTGTGAAAATACAACAGCTGGTTTCAAATAAATCTTTAATTAAATAGAGATTTATTTTCTATAATTGTCCTTTATAATTGTACAAATCCATATTTTCTGTGAATTGTGGAAATCACAAATAACTGTGATTAACAGAGTAGGAAGTTTTAATGTGGTCCATGTTCTTTTTATTCTTCTATAATGTGCTTTACTTTTCAACAATTCCATGTGACTATCAATAGAATATAAAATATAACCTGCTCTGATTCCACACTTATAGAACTCACAGAATAATTGAGTGAATTTATTTGTAAATTCTACCAGCATTTTCATAGATACTATTATTTAACTATTAAGAAAAACATTTGGTACACTTAACTTTGAAAAACACAACAGTGTTCAAAATTGTGTTCTGCAGTCAACTTTCCAATTTTGTTCCTTCACAAAAGTTGAGTTTAATTTTAGCAAATAAAATGTATTTATAGTGTATCTCATTATCAGTCAATAAAAATCATAAAAACTTGGCTACATGAACTATGAAAATTATAGTAGATAGGGTCCAGATGTAGTCCTAGGCTGTTTGTATCATGGACAAGGCTGACTAATTAACAGTGTGTATATTTAATTCTTAATACTTCCAAATAATACATCTTAAAATTAATTCTTGACAAAAAGTCTCAAAATATTAGCTTTAATGTGCATTTTCAGCTCTAATCTTGCATTCAGGGGTTAACTGCTATTAAATTTCTCTATTCTTTGATATATAATTAATTAATACTGCCATTCACATTAATAATAATTGCTTTTTTATTGAAAATAAAGTTTTACATGGTTTCTTCTCTCCTAACTTCTCCCAGATCATTGTCACCTCTTCATTCATCAATACCATTTCATTTTTCTCTATTTAGAGAACAAAGATGTAAGCAATCAAAACAAACAAACAAAAACAATTAAAAATCCCCACAAAAATCCAGATCTTAAAAAAAAGAAAGAGAGAAAAGAAGAAACTCAAACACCCCACATATACACATATACACACCAGGAAGACACACAAAATTGGAAACTGTTATATATAAACAAAAGACCTGTAAGAAAATAGTGCCACACAAATCAATATGAGGCAAAAATTGTACAAAAATACCTTTGATTCCTTGCTTTTTATGATACTGATTATTAAATGAAGATTTTCATTTCCACAGTCAAATATCAAGAATAATAGACTAAAGGTAGAGGACTTTTAGAAGTAAGTTCTCATCTTTCTCCAAAGCAGGTAATAGTAATATTTTGCTATAAAAACAGGAAAACACATTCTAATTTTTCTAAAATAGGTTAGTATAAATTGTCATAAGCAGAATCACACAGTGTTTTGATTTTTAAATCACATATATATTTTACACCCACATATTGTATTATTATAATTTATAGAATCCCTAGGCAGAAATAATCTGATTCATTTCATTAATTTACTACGCATTTATTAGAATATATTGTTGGAAGCTGAATTTTCTTGATTCAGAAGATTATAGTTGATATTTAACTTTCTCCCTAAAATTTTGTTTCTTGTTTTATAAAATATTTTTATTCATATTTAGAAATTACAATATAGTTATGACATTTTCTCCCTTCTGTTCTCCAAACACTTCTATAAGCCTCTCTTTGTTATCTTTCAAAATTGTGGCCTCTTTTTTCACTTTGATTCAGTCCCTTCACAAATGTAGGCCTATCGAGTTTAATTGCTACTGTATTAGTGTTTTAAAGTTTTACTAATAAGAATTTAATTACTCCTTATAGTTAGATATCTCCTTGGTTACACATGGTAAATCAGTAGCTAACTTCATATATAATCCCTGTTAATTTAAATTTAATACCAAATTATTTGTTCTAAAAATTAAAGTTGAAATAAAGACATACATCTTACTTTATTGTTAAAGACAGGTTTTAAGTATCAACTTTCATAATAAATGAAAAGAGATTTATTAAAAATGATTTTAGAGTAACAGCATTGTTACCATTTAAAAGGGTAAATAAAACTAACTATAATCTTATCCTGGAATATACTTATGGATGTTAACGCAATCAACATATAGCCATCTTAAAAGAGAGTATTCTGACCCCAGATCCGTAATTCATCACCACTTCTTTATATGTCCTGTTAAAAGTCAAGAAAACGTAGAGATAAACTGAACATTAATTCTGTATTGTCAAACTTTGAATTTTGTATAAATGTTTGAATAAGTCAAGTAAACTGATAAATTTTCTGAATTTCAATATTTGCTTCATAGTCAAGTATTTTAAATAAAAAATCTTCAATAAAAAAATGAGATTATAAACTAATTTGAAGTCTGCACACAAGCCACGGACTGAATCAGTTCTCAGATTCATAATTAACCCTGGAAAATCACAGGTGCTCAGTTCTTATAAGGTTTTGGTGATATTACATATTAGTCATAGAGAAAAATAAGGTTTGACAGGAGAAATCTGAGCTTAAGTCTTAATAATGTCACTTCTAAGATTTGGGACTTAGTCCATAAAATTCTTAGTCTATAAAATGAAGGAATTACAATGAACATTCTCTTTCTACACAAATTATTAACAGAGGAGTAAAGCTGTTTTCAATATCACAATTTAGTAATAACAGAAAATAATGAAATGATTTACTTATATATGTTCTACTCTTATCTTTGAAATATGATGATTTTCTTTATAATCATGTCTACTCTCATATTAGGAAATAAGTCATGAAACTGTTTAAATTATTTCCTTGTAACTTCTTGCTTGAAGGCTTCAACACAAATAGCAATATTGATATTTTACCAAACTTATGCATTATAAAATTAAAAATTTAATGAATATATGTCAAATATCAAACCACCAAACCCATAATTATAGGATACTCTACAATTTAGAGAAAGCATTTGGGGCACCGATATATTGTTTTGAAAACACTATAGAACCATTTTACTTCTTACTTCTAAGCATTTCAAATTCAGCTGCTAAACAAGATTATTTGGGCAAATATTATTTCTTAAAGATACATTTTAATTTCATCTGAAGACAGTAGTTATGAAAAGTTCATCATTCACATATGTTCAAGTTACTAACTCACCAGTTAGAGGCATCCTTTTAGATCCAAAATGTCTGAGAAAAATCTGAAACAGAATTATAAATGTTCTGTAAAAAGATTGTTTACAGATTGACAGGAAATTTGCTGATTATTCAATTTGAGTTCCTCTCCCCTGCTTTATTATATGGGAAGGAAAGTATATTTATCCTCATGCTGAGAACCAGCCTCAAGCAGTTCACACAGAACTTTTTATCATGTTCTCTGGGGAGGTGTGATGATTTCAAGTGTGTTTTATGTATTTAACAATTCCAGAAGTGGAGTTCAGGGCAATGTGTGTGACAGGCAAGTGCTCTGATACAGAGAGGTGCCTTGGTGTCTTTGGTGTGCCAATACATTACTAGTCAATGATGGAGAAAAATAGATAGTGAATATTGAAAATAATAGGCATATGAGACCCAGTATAACTCATTTATAAATGGGTTTATACTCTAATTATCTAAAACAGATACACAGAAGACGCCTAACTCTACAAACAATATATTTTGCATACAAAGATTAGTGTATCCTCCATAACCTATTCTAATGTCATTTTACTTGAAATAAGCTTACATGTCATGTCCATTGCCTATATCTTAAATATTAATAGTATTCTCCAAAATAAAGGAATTAAGAAATACAGAAAAATGCATGGTTCTCTGATGTGTGTGTGTGTGTGTGTGTGTGTGTGTGTGTGTGTGTGTCAGAGGTAGATGAATAGGTTTAAGACACTCCAAGCACTGGAAATGTGCTCACCAAAATAGATACAGAACAAAGAACCTGATGTCATGACATGAAAATGCTCTAAATAACCAGATAGAAAAAATCAAAACTAATTATAGTATTTCATTAAAATCTAAAGAATAAAGATATAGTTTATACTAATAAAGAAATTAATGGATAGATGAATAAAAGCTTTTAAAACTCTAGTCCCAAAAATTTACTGAAACAAAAACCTTTTTAAAATTTATTTTATTTTTTTTAAAAAGATAACAAACTGTCTTATTTCATCTTACATATCAATCCCTGTTCCCATTCCCTCCCTTCTTCCCATTTTATTCACCTAACCCTTCACCACCCCACCACCATCCAATGCTCAGAGAGTGTAAGGTACATTGATTTGTGGAAGGTCCAAGGCCCACCCTACTATATCTAGGCTGAACAAGGTATCCATCCAAAGAGAATAGGTTCCCCAAGAGCCAGTACAAGCAGTAGGGATAAATATTGGTGCTGCTGCCAGTTGCCCCTCAGTCTGCCCCAGCCATATAATTGTCATCCACATTCAGAGGGTCTAGTTTGTATCTATGTTGATTCCCCTCTTGTCCAGCTCCCATTTGCTCAGGTTAACTGTTTCAGTGGCTGTCCCCATTATGGTCTTGAGCTCATTCCTCATATTCTCACTCCTTCCACTCTTCAACTGCACTTTGGGAGCTCAGCCCAGTGCTCCATTGTGAGTCTATGTTTGTTTCCATCAGTATCTGAATGAAGGTTCTATGGTGGACATTTAAGGTAATTTTCAATATGACTACAGGGTAAGGCCAATTCAGGCACCCTCTCCTCTATTGCTTAGGATTTTAGCTAAAGGTTCATCCTTGTGGATTCCTCAAAATTTCTCTAGTGCCATGTTTCTTGGTAGCCCCATAATGGCTTCCACAATCCAAACTTCTCTTTCCTTGCTTTAACTCTGTCTTCTCCATGTCGACTATCCTGTTCCCTCAAGTTCTCCTCCCTCCTTCCTTCTCCCTTTCTCTTCCCCTCTGACCTCCAACACCCCCATGCTCCCAATTTTATCAGGCAATCTTTTCTATTTCACCTTTCTAGGTGGATCTATGTATGTTTTTGTTAGGGTTCACATTGTTACTTAGCTTTTCTAAGATCATGAACTATAGGCTCATTATCTTTTGATTTACAGCTGGTATCCACTTATGAGTGAGTACATACCATGTTCAACTCTCTGTGTCTGTGTTACCTCACTCAGGATGGTTTCTTCTAGTTCCATCCATTTGCATGCAAATTTCCATATGTCATTGTTTTTACTGCTGAGTAGTACTCAGTTGTGTAAATGTGCCACATTTTCTTTATCCATTCTTGGGTGAGGGGCATCTTGGTTGTTTTAGGTTATGCCTATTACAAATAATGCTGCAATGAACATAGTTAAACAAAATTAAGGAAGATACCAGACAATAAAAAACGTCTCTCATATGTTTGATAGATAGGATCAACATAATAAAATTGGCAAATCCTACCAAAAGCAATCTGTAAATTCAACACAATTCCTATCAATTTCCCAACAGAATTCTTCACAGACCTTGAAAGAACAATAATCACCTTCATATCTGAAAAAAAATTCAGAATAGGGAAAATAATTCTGTACATTAAAGGAACTTCCAGAGGTATCTCTACCCCTGACATCAAGCTCATTATAGAGCTATAGGAATGAAAACAGCTTGGTATTAGCATAAAAACAGAGACATCAACCAATGGAATCAAATAAAGACGTCGATATTAGTTCACACACTTATGAACACCTGATTTGAAAAAGAAGCTAAGCCGGGCAGTGGTGGTGCATGCCTTTAATCCCGGCACCCGGGGGGCAGAGGCAGGCAGATAGATGTGAGTTCGAGGCCAGCCTGGTCTACAAGAACTAGTTCCATGACATCCTCCAAAGCTACAGAGAAACCCTGTCTTGAAAAACCAAAAAAAAAAAAGAAGCTAAAATTATACAATGGATAAAAGAAAGAAAGAATCTTCAACAAATGGTGCTTGTATAACCGGATGTCCACATGTAGAAGAATGAAAATAATTCCATATCTATCACCATGCACAAAGCTCATGTCCCATTGGATTAAAGACCTCAATATAAATCTAACCACACTAAACCTGATAGAAGAGAAAGTGGGAAGTAGACTTCAATGCATGGGCACAGAAGACCACTTTATAAATACAAACCCAGGCACACAGACACTGAGAGCAACAATAAATAAGTGGGTCCTCCTGGAACAGAGAAGCTTCTGTTAAAGCAAAGGATACAGTCAATAAAACAAAAAGGCAGTCTATTGAGTGAGAAAAGATCATCATAAACCCTACATCAGACAGAAGATTGAGCTCCAAAATGTATAAAGAACTCAAGAAATTAAACATCAAAGTTCCATATAATCCAAATAAAAATGGAATACAGAATTAAACAGAAAATTCTCAACAGAAGAATCTCAAATGGTGAAAAGACATTGAAGGAAACGTTAAACGTCCTTAGATATCAGGGAAATGCAAATCTAAACAACTCTGAGATACCATCTTACACCAGTCAGAATGCCTGAAATCAAAAACAACGACAGCTAATGATGGAGTGGATATGGAGTAGAGGGCAATACTCTTCCATTGTAGGGAGGAATGCAAACTCGTACAGTCACCATGGTATTAGTATGGCAGTTTCTTAGAAAATTGGGAATCAACCTACCTCAGGACTCAGCAATAGCACTCTTAGGTATATACCCACAAGATGCTTAAATACGCTACAAGGATATATGTTCAACTATGTTCATAGAAAAAAATTTTCACCTGTCTGAATTTAGAAGAATGCAATTAAATCTATAATTATCAGCCTATACGGAGCTCAATTCCAATTAGATCAATGATATAATATGAACCAGCTATACTCAACCTGATAGAAGAGAATGTTAGGGATAGCCTTCAACTCTTTGGATCAAGGAAATACTTCTGAGTATACCACTGGTATAGCAGCTAAATAATTGATAAACTGGACTTCATGAAACTGAAAAGCTTTTGTACAGCGAATGACAGTTTCATTCAGACATAGTATCATATGTATCATAGTATCATAATGGGAAAAGATGTTTGTCAATTTCATATTTGATGGAGTTCTACCTTCCAAAAATATAAATATAACTAAAATCTGGGCATCAGGAAAACAACCCAATTAAAAACTTGGAACAGATTTATAGAGAGAATTCTCAAAAGAAAAAATTCAAATATCAAAGAAGCACTTAAAAATGTTTAGCACCATTAGTTACCTGGAAATCCAAATCAAACTTCCTTGAGATTCCATTTTATATCAGTCAAGATGGCCTAGATCAATCAAACACATGTAAACTCATGCTGGCCAGCAGGTGAGACTGAAAATTTATACAGAAACCATGGAAATCAGAGTGATGGCTTCTCAGTAATCTTGACATAGATCTACCTTAACATCCAGATAAATTACTCTTAGATATATACCAATACAAGACACTCCTTCAACCATGTTTGTTACTTTTGTATCTGTAAAAGCCAGACACTGGATGTCTGTCAAGAGTTGAGTGGAAAAGGAAATCTATAGCAAATTTCCAGAAAGGAAATAAGAAACTTCTTAGGTGGAATTACAAGAAAAGTCATCCTGAGTGAGGTAACAACTCAGATACAGAAAGACATTATACATTTGCTTGTATGTGAATATTAACTCTCAAGTCATTGAAAAAAAGGCTAGAATCAGTGTAACCACAGAGAATAGGTAGAGAATATGGGGCTGAGAGATAGGGGCAAGTTTATATCTCTAGGAAGGGCAAATAGAGATGGGGATGGGTCAAATAAGAAGGGAGATGGTAGAGAGGAATAAGAAGGAACAACAAAAACTAAGGGACATTTGAATGACTGTATGAAAATGTAATACAGGACATACCTCCTAAAATATACACATATATGAAGGTGATCTCAATGAAATCATAAAATAATGGTGATACAGAACCATAACTGGACATCTTTGGTCCCCTAATAAAGCTTCCAGGAACAACATGGGATACATCTAATTAATTTGTTGTTCTATGGGTTCCATTTGAATACCTAAGCATCCCCAGCTATTGCCAAGTGTTATGGGGTGTCCTTCTGTGTATGTGTTGCTTTTATTGGTTAATGAATAAAGTTGATTTGTCTAATGGCTTAACAGAGTAATGACGGGCAGAGAGAGAGAGAGAGAGAGAGAGAGAGAGAGAGAGAGAGAGAGAGAGAGAAAGTGGAGTCAAAGAGATGCCATGTAGCCGCTGAAGGAGAAAGATGTCAGTTATTAGTAAGTGATAACCTCATGCTGATACACAGATTAAAAGAAATGGGGTGGTTTAAAATTTAGGAGGTAGCTATGAATATGCCTAAGCTATTGGCAAAACAGTGTTTTAATTAAGATAGTTTCTGTGTGATTTAATCATTTGTGTGATTACTTCGTTCTGGGTGGTCAGAATAAGTTGTCTCTACTTACAGTCATGGTTATTGGTGGCTCTCCACAAATCAAATTGAAGGTAAGGTCCTATTGCTGAAGACAGCGCCTACACAACTTGTTAAAGCCTGAGAAGCTGAGCTGATGGCTATCTAGTTCTTCAACCCTACAGACAAATGTTCAAGACATTGGAATGAACTCTAGATGCTACCGAGTAGAAGGGTAAACATCAAACCTCCTACAATGAAGACGTGACTGAAAAATATGCTGGTGCAGCTGATCCTGTGGGAGTAACCAACCAATATATAATTTGATTTATGACTCACTCAATGAGATTCAACCCATACCTGATACTGCTTGGATAGCAAAGAATTTGAGATTAGATAGAACAGGGACTTAACATAAAATGAATACTACAGTTTTCCAAAGGAACACAGCAATAAAATGACTCCTAACTACAATCTGCTATACTCATCAGAGAAGCTTTCTCTTTAGCTGAAGGAAACTAATATCGAAACCCACAGCCACAAAAATATGTAGAGAATAACAGACCTTGGTACACTTAACACTAAAAGGGATTTTTATCAAGCCACTCCCCTCCCTCATTGCTCAAGAAATTCTGCAAAAGAGTATAAGACCCAGAGGGGATGTAGGACACCAAGGAAATAAGAATTCTAACTCAGCTGATACTCACACATGGTATCTCACAGAGACTGAGGTAACATACATAGGTCTGCATCAATGGTGTCCTAGAGCTGAAAAAGTTGACAGAAGCAACCATACCTAACCCAGAAACAATCTTCAAATGATAACTACTTCCAAATGAAAAAATAGTTTTCTCCAAGGGAATATCAGTGGAAATACAAACCACTCTTAATGTTAGGCTCCCTACCCAGCAGGGGATGGTCAACACAAAATGAACTCAGTTACACATTTGGAGATTCTTTATTTTAGGTACTATCATGCTTTTCTCTCCTTCCTTCTTTCCTTCCTTCCTTTCTTACCTCCTTCCTTCCTTCTTTCTTCTTCCCTCCATCTCTTTCTTTCTTCTGTCTGTATGTATGTTTTTCTCCTATTGGTCCTTTTAAATTATATCATGGCATCTAGTTCTGTGGGGTTTTTTTTGCTTTTTTGTTTTGTTTTGTTTTGTTTTTTGAGACTGAGTTTCTCTGTGGCTTTGGAACCTGTCCTGGAACTAGCTCTTGTAGACCAAGCTGGCCTGGAGCTCACAGAGATCCACCTGCCTCTGCATACTGAGTGCTAGGATTAAAGGCGTGCACCACCACTGCCCAGTATGGAATTGCTTTGTGTACAATCATGTCTCTGCATGCAATTGGGCCTCTAATGTTTTTTTCCCCCTTTGGCTCTTTATTTTCCTGTTTATTTGCCCTATTCTGATTTGTTTGGTTTTGCTTTATTTTGTTTTATTTGGTTTCATTTAATTATTATTATTCCTTAGTTGTCTATTTTTTCTAAGAGATACAGAAAGGGTGTGGATCCATATAAGAGTATGGATACAGAAGAACTGAGAGAAACTGGGGGAGGAAAAGACATAATCAGAATATGTTATACAAAAAATTATTTTCAATGAAACAAAATACTTAAATAAAAATTAATAATTTTTGGAATGACTTCCTTGCAGGAGGTGAGGTTCATCTCATACAGGTCCACTAGTGAGAGTAAACCAAAGTTAGTAGCTTATTTCTAAAAGATAGATTAGGGAAAGGAAAGATGGCAACTCTGTTTTGATGTGAAGTGGTAGAAACCTCAATAGCCAATTGTTTGACTGTGATATTAAAGTTATATGAGGTTTCTCCTTTATAATATTATCTAAAAATAAGTGGCTCAAATTAGGGTTATTAGCTATTCTACCATATTGGCTAAACAACAACAGAAACATATAAAACTGATTAAGATCAGAGAAGACTTGCAGGGAAAGCAGAAGATAAAATGTAGTATGATGTTCTGGTTCATTTTCTGGTAATTATAATTGTGATAATAATATAACCTGGTGAAATTCAAATGAATTCTAGAGTTCAGTTAATAGGGATGTCTTCATGTCAACTTTAGAATTATAAAAAGTGAATAATGAGAATGTAAGTTTTGACAAAGGGTAAATAATATGTGAGTTTTGGGGACTATTTCTTCCTTTAAGTTTTCTGCATATCTAAATTTGAAATTCTTCATCAGCATTTGAAATTTAACTGACCATACTTGATCTCTGGTATAACAGTTTTGTTCTAGTGTATTCCCTGTTACAGGTCAAAATGTCTGGGTAGTGGTGGAAATAATCAGTAAAACTTCACACTGTGTTACTGGGTAGACAGATTTTACTGGTGTTTATCCAATGGACAATTGGTCTCAAATTAAAATTGATTTTGTAAAACTACTTTTTCAGGTAACATCAAAATGTTCAAATATGTAACTAAAATGAGAGTTTTACAGTGATGGTTATAAAATCATTACAATTTTTCATAACTTTGATTTTCTCGGTGTGTTTTTGAAGGCAAAGCTATTTGCAACATTATTATTTTCCCCAAGAAATCTTTCTATCTAGTTGTAAGACATAGGATATATACATAGGCAAGGTAATGAAAATAAAATTTAAAACATAGCCTTATGTTAATGTATGTCTTGTTCAAATAATCAGCTTAAAATAAACAAAAATCATTATCAGTTTGTTTTGTTAAAAAAGGTTTTGTAGAAGGATAGGAGGATTAGAAACTTGTAGTATGAGTTCCACTTCACCCGGAAAGGCTGAAATGTGTGTGACCCCAACACTAGGTTGTGATTTGAGGCTGTGGCAGAGAATGGACAGTCTTGGTAATATATGGTAACATCCAGGTTCTGTGCTAAGTGCTGCTGGTATGTAGATTCTTAACAAGAAAAACTCGTATAAAAATATGGAATAAATCATGAACTTTTCAAATACAGGAAACTCAGTTCTTGGCTGAAAAAGTGGTGAGAGTCAAATAGATTTCCAGAACACCACACTTTAAGAGAAATTCTGTCTCTCACAGGAGATAATGAATTCCTGTGAGACAAGTCTCAGATATAAAACTGTAGAAATCTGAAAGCATACAGCTGTAAACACTCATTTAAGGTAAGGCACATCTGTTTCCTCACTGAATGGCTGAGCAGGAGTGGATCCATCTGGATGTGTTTTGCAACTTTGCTACCTCCTATCTTGCAGAACCAGAATCAGGAAACAAAAATCATTTCTCTAGAATGCCCTACAAGCATCAAAGTCATGCTTTCTCTGAAATAATTTCAATTTGGGGGAAATGGAGAAAGAGTTTTCTTGTGGAGACACTTCCTTAACACTGGCCTATTTGATAGTAAGTTATCTAAGGAGTTTCTTAGCAAATGCATTCATATATTTCATTGAAAAAGTTTCTTTTCTTTAGGGAAAATTTCACTGAAGGTGGTGTTGATGTGAACACTGAACACCCACAGCTATGCTCAAGATCATTCCCAAATGTTAAGGTATGTTTTTCAAATGGGCTTATTAGAACTGTGATTTTTTTTTTACATATGGTAACAATCATCTCTCAATGTTCTTCAAATAAAGTCACAGAGGTTTTCCTCTTCATCATAATTTTTAAAATTTAACAGATAAATGTTTTATCATTATTATTAGGTACTGTAAAACTAACAAAGTAATGGATAAGATCCACCTATCTATCTTATAAAATATTAT
>JAQHUG010000582.1:530165-581434 GCA_028555095.1 Dicrostonyx torquatus | reverse complement strand
CTCCTGTTTACAAACTGCAGACTTTCTTACTGTTTTCTTCTGGTTTCTCTAGAAAGCAGACTTTTTTTGGTTGGATCGTCTTTAAATGGATTTGGTGCCCGGAGCAGTGACGGTGATTTATGCTTAGTTGTTAAAGAAGAACCAGTAAGTGATGAGACACTATTCCAAATCCGGTTCTCAAATTAAATCACAGAAGGAATAAAACTTGAGTTATTTTAATTAGTTATTTGAAATGTCTGTTTACTCTAGCTCCAGGACACCCTCCTCTGCCCCACACACGTAAGGCACCAGCATGGTGTGCATAGAGCAGCTCTAGTAGTTCTGATCTGTTGAGGTCAGCTAGCTCTGATGTGTGTGATTTTTAAAGTATTGCCTGTTATTATGAAATGGCACTGGGTGGGTCAGGTGTTTACAGGATGCAATAAAGCAAAACATATGGTAGTGTTTTCTTTCTATTTGAGTTCTCAGTGAGTCCCTTTTTTATATCTGTTTTCCCTTTGAAAATGCTGTAGGCTTTGAATTTTTTTATAAAAACTAAAAATTTATAAATTTTTAAAATTTATAAAAATTTAATGTAAGACTATTGTGATTTATTATATTTAAAAATTTTTTTCTAAGATATTTTGTTTCTGGTTTATTTTTATTTAATAACTAAATTGTATTATTTATAATTATAGTTACTTGGATTTCCTGTTAACTGATTTTTTGACTATATTTTAGTATTATCAAAATAGATATTCAGTAAACTTACTGCAGCCTCTTGTAGTTGTTGAGGTCTCTTTTAAACTATCAAACATTTTGACTAAATTGAGTATAATTTTAATATTTCATACTATTTATTATATCATTAAAAATGAAAACCAAGCTGGGAGTGGAGGGGCACACTTTTAATCTCAGCTCTTGGAAGGTTGAGGCAGGGAGATCTCTGTGAGTTCAAGGTAAACCAAATCTACAAAGAGTTTTCAGGACAGCCAGGCTCTTACACAGAGAAACCCTGTCTCAAAAAAAACAAACAAGCAAACAAACAAACAAACAAAAACCAACTTTTGAAGTATAATCTGTAATTTTATTCTCCTGGTTGTTATGAAAGAGATACAGGTTTATTCCAGAAGGAATGTGCTGTTTTTCTGTGATTTGAGATAATATAAAGGTAAAGAAAGGAAAAAACCAAGCAAAGAACCCCTTACATGTCAGTATAATAAAAATTGTAAGCTGTGTAACTGTGTAAGACTACAGTCAAGCATGTCTTACTAGCTCTGTGGTCTTCATCATATGTTTAAGTCATACTGCCACAGCTTATATACAAATTGACTCGACATTATATGTAATCCATAAGCCTTTCACATTCTTGATAAGGAAGTAACAAGTTGCAAAGTTAAGATTTTGTTAAATTTTTTTTGGAAGAGTTGGTTTTTTTTTTTTTAAAAAAAAAAAAAACACCATTTATACAGATGAAAAAATGACATGGTTCTTTTCAGTTAAAAAAATTTGATTCTGAAATGTGAATCTGAAAGATAAGCATTGAGGGTTGACTTTTTCTGTAGTGTATAATTTGAAAAGTATTTTGAAAGAAAAATATGTTTTGTGTTTTGCTGTTGTGTTAGTTAAAAAAAAATCAAACACTAAGCTAAGGAAAAATAATGAAAAAACACTTTAACTTTTTAGTGTTTTTTTCAGGTAAATCAGAAGACTGAAGCCCGCCATATACTCACCTTAGTCCATAAACACTTCTGTACTCGACTGTGTAAGTCTTACCTGCCTTCTGACTTAACTAGTATTTAAAATGTTGATCATTTCATTTTTCTGGGAAGAGTTGCTTATTTTCTGATGAGACTAGATATATTGTGGATTGTTTTCTAAGTAAATTCTTTTAAACTTTATCTTTTAAAGATGGGGTCTTGCTATAAGTTTAGATAGCCCAGGCTGACCTTGGACTTGTGATCCTCCTGCCTCAAGCTCTTGAGTTCTGGGGTGACAGGTGTGTACCATCATGCTCATCTTCTCTTAACTTTTGGCTACTTTTCACTTTTGGTTAAAAAGCATGATTTAGCAAATCGTTGTTGAACTTACTTGAAAACTATTCTATCGAATGCATCTTGAGAAGGTGTCTAGGTTTCCCTCCTTTCAGAAGTTTATAGACCTTCAGGAAGATAGGCATGAATGAGCTACCTGAAGAGCCAGAGCCAGAAGTGTGGTAGAAAATTTAAGGTTTATAGCACTGAAGGGAAAGGTCTCCTGGCAGTTGGGAGCCAAGGGATACCACAAAGTCCACTACACAACAAACCTCACAAAAAACACAGGACGCTAGATACCTTTGCTTGGGAGAGAAGCAGCAGAGATCTGAGTGGGAGACAGGCTTTATATGGGCGTTCTTAGGGGTAGAGCTTTCCAGGGTGACCTGGGGTTTGTGGGATTTTTGTGGCCTAATCTTGGACTTTTTACTTTGTTGGGTAAACCTTGGCTGCCTGGGTCTCTAGGGGCTGGGTGATGACTCTTTAGGGTATCAGTTGAAGAGTGAGATAGAGGAGTATTCTGAATTGGTTGGGGGAGGGTACTTGAAATGGTAAAAGGTGGGCATGGCTGAAAGGTAAATGTAATGTCCTCTACTAATGCTACCTGAAGAGAGAGCACTTGGAAAAGGGCCAGGGTTTGAAACCATTGTGAGTTAGAAGGGGAAGAGAAGACAATGAGTCATTGGTGACCCAAAGATTAACTTCTTTCATCATGTGTAAGAAGTTCCGCTGTGGCCAGAGTCTTTAGACAAGGTGCCCATTCTTGAATAGTATGGTCTAATTTTATTTGATAAATAAAATAAAATAGTGGACACAAAGGAAGATCCCAGTTGGTGACTCGGGACCCAGAGAGCATATCTCTCCTTCTTTAACATGGGGAAAGAAGGGCAGTTAATTCCAGAAGATGTATGGCAGGGGCCTAGAGGAGGGCCTGTTGAAGCTTACTAAAAGGCTTGGTAATGGACACAAGGAGGAGCTCAGGTGAAGGGTCCCAAGGCCGCCATATATAAAGGGTAGGAGAGAAGAAAGAAAGAAAGAAAGAAAGAAAGAAAGAAAGAAAGAAAGAAAGAAAGAAAGAAAGAAAGAAAGAAAGAAAGAAAGAAAGAAAGAAAGAAAGAAAGAAAGAAAGAAAGAAAGAAAGAAAGAAAGAAAGAAAGAAAGAAAGAAAGAAAGAAAGAAAGAGTTCAAGAGCATAGAAAGTCAGCTATCCCTCAGAAGGATAGAATTTTGTCCTTGTTGGTAGGGACTGAAAGCAACTGGATTAGAAGCTTCTTACCTAAGGTAATGACCTTGTGAGTTGGAGTAATAGCTAATCCCAGATAAGTAACCTGCAGAGTGGACAGCTGGACCTTAGAGGATGGAACCCTGTATTACTGCCTGGACAGAAAGTTTAATACGGTAGAGGTGTCTGCCTGGCTAGTTTGCATGTGTGGACCACAAAGGAGAAGATCATCTATGTATTGGAAAGCTTGGATTTAGGAATAGACAAAGAGAGTAACACAGAGGCTAGAGCCTGGCTAAATAAATGTGGGCTGTCCTGGAATCCCTGGGGTAGGATGATCTAGGTGAGTAGGGTAAAAAGGTAAGTATCTAGGTCAGTCCAAGTAAAGGCAAAGATACTTTGTGACTAGGGATTGAGAGGTATGGGTAAGAAGGCATCCCTGAGGTCTAGGACATAAATGGGAGTTCCTTCGGGATGGTGGAGAGGAGAATATAGGGGCTGGGTATACTACAGGGTGAAAGGGAACCACTGCTAAATTGATAAGTCAGAGGTTCTGAACCAAGCAGGAGGTTCCATTGGGTTTTTTAAGCACAAATATGGGAGTACTAAAGGGAGGAGAAGTGGGGTATGAAAGATTCTTTCTTAAGAGGTCAGAGATGAGAACCTCCAGTCCCCTGAGACTTGGAGAGAGAGTGGGTATTAGCTTGGGTGATGTTTTGCAATTGAATAACGAGGAGAATGATGTTTGGCTATACAGGGTTTTGGGGTGTCCAATACTCAGGGATCCACCTGGGAGGTTGGTAAAGGGAATGGTGTATTAGATTGTGTGGTTTGGAAGGAGGAGTGTAACAGCAAGTGAGCCTTGAGTCAAGTGGATTGGGGGAGTGAGAGGCTTCCACTTTGGCTAAGAGGTCTTTCCCAGCAAGGGGATGATACAGGTTGGTACCACTAGGAACGAGTAAGTAGGGGGATTCCCCTAAAAATGCAACTAGGTGGTGGGGTTTGGAGAGGTTGGTAAGACTGTCTCCCAACCCCACCCAACAATAGGGGAATGAGAAGGAAAGGTGGCTCCCCAAAACATCAGGGCTGAACAGGTGGCCCCGGGGTCAAGAAAGAAGGAGATGGATCCCCTGATATTGTGATAACTGCTGCAGGCTCCCTGTCAGAGATGACTATGGTTGGAATAAGGGAGCCCAGACCCCCTTAGTCCATGACCAGACCCAGGAAGTTGACTTGAGAGCAATCTGGGCTTTATATCATCATGTGAAGAGGGACATGGGGGCAGTGGCACTTTGGACACAGCTGAGGTGGTTTATAAGGGCTTGGGCAAATCCAGGCCTCCTGACCCTCCTGACCACATTTTAGGCATAGATCCTGAGGTCCTTGGGTTTTGGGAGGCAAGGGAGCCTGGTAAGTTGCTATAACTGGCCAAAAGACCCTAGCTAGCATCAGTTATTTCTGTTTTCAGACCGTTTTCATCTCTTCCATGGTACATTTTGAAGGCCATCGCTAAGACTTCTGCCTGGAGAGTCAGGGGCTCCTTCCCTAGACGTTTAATTTTGGCCCTAATGTCAGGGAAACTTTGGGAGAAGAAGTAGAACTTTAAGGCCAGGCTTACGGAGACAGGCCAGGAGGCAAGTTGTCTGGACTTCATCTGCATGTGCTCTAGCCTGATCCTAGACTCGCCTATGCTCCTCAGTGTTGGTGAGAATCATATAAACATCACGGAAGGTGAGGTTGTAAGATTGGGTAATATATTGGAATTCTTTAATAAAGATGAAAGAGTTAGCAATGCAGGACCCCAATCTCTTTTCTATTTGAGAGTTTGCTTAATGAAAAGTGGGTATGTACCCTGACCAAGTGGTCCACCCAGGCAACTTCCTACAAAGGGAGAACTATGGCCAGTTTAGTCCAGATTGGGGGTGTGTATGTCCCAAAGTTGAGCAAGAAGAAATAACAGAAGGACAAGGAACTGCTGGTGAACTAAAAATAGGTGCCAGGGAATGTAATTCAGGTGGTCTGTCACTAAGGAGGGAGACAGGGACCAAAGAAGCTGGAGAGGGACAGAAGTGACTGTGGGTTGAGGCTGAAAGGAGTTAGTGTGATTGAAAATAATGGAGGAATCATTTAGTTTGGGCTTCATTGTGGAGTTGATTTTTCCTTAGTTGGCTTATACCATGTGGTCAATTTTAATCAAGATAGGAGTGAAGTTACATGACAAAAAAAAATCCATCCTTTCCAACCCTACAAAGATGGCTGACAGCCATCCCCATGTGGAGACAGCAGCTAAGATGAGGCAAGCCACATGTTTCCTTTAAGATTACATATCTATCATTTTTTTTTTTACTACCAAGTTTTAAGTTAACCTTTTTGTTATAGATTTTGCAGATTTTTAATCATACCCAGTATGCTTGCAAATCTTGAGGTACAGAAAATTTACACTAAATAGTCTAAAAACCTTGAGATAAGAGTTATATCTTAGTGAACGCTTTAGAGTTAAACCAAGCGTATGAGAGGAGTGGAGTAGTCCCTCTGGGATAGTCTGTCCCTTTATTCTGTTTGCTCTCCTTTTTCTGTCACGTAGTCAGATAGCTTGCCTGATGTTGGACAGAGATTTTAGAGGAAATTTTTGAACATCTTGCTTGGGTCTAGAAGAGAGGAATGGCTTAATAGGTAAAGTGCCTACTGGATAAACATGAGGACCTGAGTTCAGATCTCTAGCACCCATGTAAAAAATGCTGGGTGTGGTATCTTTTGTGTATAACTCCAGCACTAAAGGTCAAGGGTGGGGCAGGATGGGGAGCCTGGCTCTGACCATCCATTCTGTCCAATTATTGAGCATCAGGTTCATTGAGGTTTTTATCTTTAAAAAAAAAAACGTTGGAGAAGAGGGAAGATACTGGATTTTGACCTCTGGACTCCATACACAAGACTCACATGCATGTGGACTTGCATGTATATTGGAGGAAAACATGAAACTTTACCTTCCCTACCAAAAACCCTAACAAGAACATTTTTAGCTTTTAAGAAAGAAAATCTGGTATTTTTCTTTTCTATAGTAAAAAATTTAGAATATTCATAAAGGTTTGCATATTTTTTTAAAAAAAATCCTATTTCTCTTTTGTTTTTAATTATGTCTGTGTGTGGGTATGTGCACAGTGCAAGTGCTGTAGAGACCAGAAGAGGGGTTGAATCCTATTGAGCTGGAGTTGCAGGCTGTTAGGAGCTGCCCTACGTGGGTGCGGGGGTCTGAACGCAAGTCCTCTGGAAGAGCAGTATGTGCTCTTAACCACTGAGATATCTTTCTAGCTTTAATTCTAAAAATTTCTAAGTTTTTGCAATTTACATGTATTATTTTCTACAGTACATTTTTATACCTTCGATGAAATTAAAAATATGTGTTTATGTATTTTATCCTTTTGATATCGTACATAATTGAATGTACTCTTGCCTTACCAAGTTGCAAGCATTTGCATATTACAACATTTCTATGGCTACTATTTCTGTGAGTCATACCAGAATTTAGTTATTCTTTACTTTTATCTATTTTTTTCACTCAGATGTCCCAATAAATGCCATTATAGATACTACTATATATTAAGATTGTATTTTCGAAAATAAAACACCTTCAATAGTATAGACTTGATCCTTAGAAGGTCTTGATATCTGTCTGTCATTCTTTCTCTCTCTGTGTCTCTGTCTCTCTCATAGGCCCTGGCTCCCTGGAACTCTTTGTGCCCTTGCTCTTCACTTTCTTTTTTAAGGACAGCATGCATGTTCTTAAGTTGGCTTTATTTTGTAAAATACTGCTTTTAAAACTGTGCTTTAGTATATTGTGGGAAATTGGTAGATATTCACATATCTTTTCTCCTTCAGCTGGCTACATTGAGAGACCTCAGCTGATTCGTGCAAAAGTGCCAATTGTGAAGTTCAGGGATAAAGTCAGGTAAATAATCACCAGTCCCTCTTTTTTCAGGTGCTTTAGATTAACTTTAGATCGTCATCTAATGTGGCTAATGTGGATTGCCAAGAAATCAAATAGTTTATAGCACAGCAGCTTACCTTCAATGTTCTAGAAATAATTTTCATATATATAAATTTTATTTACTTTTTTGAGACAGTCTCATTAATCAGGCTCATTGTGAATTTGTTATATAGCTGAGGACAGTTCTGAATTTTGGATTATTCTGCTTCCACTTCTTGAATGCTGAGTGTACTGTGTGCCACTATACCCATTGTCTTTTAGATTATTTTTTAAAACGATCTGGGCAACCTTCATGCCTTCATGACTTATCTACTCTGTTTGAATTTTGAATATTTGGGACTATCCAATATAAAAACGTATTTGGGTTTGAAATGATTTTCTTGTAGCCCAGCATGTGGCACGCACTTATAAGTTGATTTCTCTGAGTTTGAACCAGAGATCCATCTTAGTCTATACCAGTGGTTCTCCACCTTCCTAATGCTGTGACCCTGTAATGCAGTTGCTCATGTTATCGTAACCCCCAACTATAAAGGTTTTTTTTGTTACTTCATGACTTTAATTTTGCTAATGTTTTGAAATATAATGTAAATATCTGATATGCAGATGGTTCTTAGGTGACACAAATGGGTCTTTATTTAAAGGTTGAGAACCACTGGTCTTTACAATGAGATCCAAGCCAATCAGGTTATATAGTGAGGACCTTGTTTAAAATGTAAAAGATTTCATGTCTTTGGGACAAATAATTCTATCCCCAAAACATATGTTTTATAAAATTCAGTGTATTTATATCAAAAGGGTTTGTTCTAACTTTAAGTGTCATTAAACAAAATCACTTAGAGAAAGATATAAAGCATACAGGGAATAATATACAAAAAAAGCTGTAAAGACACTTATTCAATTTCAAAATTTTAGATTTTTCTTTATATTCTACTAGCCGGGATTTTGATTTCCTAAAAATATTATATTAGATGCTCTTACATGATATTTGAGTATAAAATACAAGTAGTTCAATCAAGTGTTGAAATTGTGGCACTGGGAGTTGGAGGCCGCGGGATGGTGAGTTCAAGTACAGCTGAGCTACTAGTGAATGTCTGTCCAAAACCAGTGAGCAGGCAGGCAGAAATAAGAAAAGTTAAGTGTTGATCGGCATTTCTAAACATAGGATTGTGATAAAGCAGGCTTATTTTTCTAGCTATTCATGGTGATAACACTGAAATTATATGTATGTATATATTATATACAAAATTGAGCTTTCTTATTTATGGATTTTTCATTTAAAAATTATTTTCTTTTTAAATTTTTCTTTTTGTCTTTTCTGTATTGTTAAGGTGTGGCAAAAATTTGGGGTTAGTTTAATACCTGTGCTCCAAAGTTAGGTTGAATAAGATGACATTCTGACTTTTTGGTGTAGCTTTCTCATACCTCAGACAAATGCCCTTCCTCATAGTCTAATTAGCACCTTTTCACTATTTAGAATGCTCTTAAACTTAATTTTCTAGTAGTTCATAAGTGTGAGAAACCTGTGATAACGTCCTCTGGAGAAAACAAATGGATATTCAATTCATATTTTTGGAAAATTATTTTTTTTCCTAGTGCTGAAGAATGTTTGCATAGGGCGTTAGGTGTGCAGACAAGCATGTAATCTACCACCAACACGTTTCTTCAGCGGTCTCTACCTGTATGGTTGTGTTGAGTTTTGCAGAGGGAATCTAAATTGGCTTTGGTGTTTCTTACCCAAGCATAAAGATTGTAAATATTGTCAGTGTAATTTCCAAAGCCAGCTGCTTATATCTTGGTAACACTAGCACCACTGAAATGAAGGGATGTTTGGAATATTTTTTGACTCTCCAAAAAAGGAAAAGCAAGGTAAAGTTCAGATTTTGTAATAACATATAGAAAGGAATTAATTAATTGATGAACTTTTTTGAGATTTTTAATTTTTTTTTTGAGATAAGATCTCGCACATGGCTGATACTGACCTCAGATTCTCAATTCTGCTTTTGCTTCCCAAGTGTTGGGTTAGAGGCATGCTTCATTGTAAGCATGGCATTTTATTTTTGATAAAGTTTTTTGGAAGGGCATTTATTTAGTATATGTGTGACCACACTGTGGTGTATATGCAGAAGTCACTTCTTAGTTTTCTTCTTCCATCATTGGTTCTTGGGGATTGAATTTATGTTGTCAGTCTTGGCAGTAAGCACCTTTGATCCCTGAGTCATCTTGCCTTCCCTTTTGGTAGTCTTTCCATAGAAAACTGTAGTATTTAAAGAAATTAGACCAATAGAATATAAGTGGAACTGGATTTTTTTTTTTCTTTTTTGGTTTCTCGAGACAGGGTTTCTCTGTGGCTTTGGAGCCTGTCCTGGAACTAGCTCTTGTAGACCAGGCTGGCCTCAAACTCACAGAGATCCGCCTGCCTCTGCCTCCCGAGTGCTGGGATTAAAGGCGTGTACCACCACCTCCCAGCTATGTAAAGTAATTCTTGTTTGTAGATTCTAACAATAATTGCCCTGTTTTCTGAGTTGCAAGTTGAATATCTTTGCTTCAATAAAGCATCCCGTGGATGATGCTTTGAATATTGCATTACTTCCCAGATCATCAGCACCTGCATCTGACATAGAATTTCCAGCCAGTTTTATATATAGATGCAGGTTTTTTTTTTTTATTTAGCTTTTTAATTGTACAGTTGAAAGTAGGTAAACCTGTGCTTTGTTAAGTTATACCTTAGTGGGATGGTTTACACAGAATATTTTGGTCTTGTGTTTTTTATTTATCTAGGAAACATTATATCATTTAAAACTTCATTTGGAGTAATTAGAAACATCAGTATATATGGATCTTTTAAAGAGTAATCTTAGTTTATATTTTTAATACACACCAAATAACTTTAAATGATATACTATGTATATATTTTTCCTTTTTTAGTAACTCATTTTAAAACCACAGTCTATAGCTTTTCAGTTCATGTTGCATCAGTGGATTGATTGTAATTAATTTAGTTAATAGAGTGAATTTTTGTACTTGTGCTAAAGTTTGTTTTCCTTTGTTCTTTTAAATAGTTGTGTGGAATTTGACTTAAATGTAAACAATACTGTTGGAATTAGAAACACATTCCTTCTCAGAACTTATGCCTACCGTAAGTTTTTGTTTGTTTCTAAATAACCTTCAGCTTTTAGTTGTTTTTTTATGACTTTTGAACTATATTTATAGTAAATAGAAATACCCCATTGTGCTTAGTTATATGGTTTCTTATTTTTTTTTCTAATATGTTGTTATAATAAAATCATATGCTATGATAATTACAGATGAATCAAATGTTCTTAACTTAATGGTGATTTAAAAGTAACTAAGGGAAGCTTGTAAGTATCACACTGAGAGTGAGCTCTGCCTTTAGTATGGAGGGAAGCCGTGTTTCTTATTGCCATAGAATTAGGAAATTATATAGATTTTCAAAGAAACTGGTATCATTTTTAAGTGTTAATTTTACTTTCAGTTGAAAATCGAGTTCGTCCGTTAGTGCTGGTGATTAAGAAGTGGGCAAGTCACCATGACATAAATGACGCCAGTCGCGGTACTTTAAGCAGCTACAGTCTTGTATTGATGGTTTTGCACTACTTACAAAGTAAGTATTATGGGAGTTTTTCACTTTTTAAAACTGAAATTCAGATAAAACTCATTCTAGTATCTTTTTTCCTCATCTCCAGTTTACATTGTTTTAAAAAGTTTTCTTTCTAAGGCCTATACAACTTTTTTATCCTGTTTTGTTGCTTTGAACTGATATTTCAGAAATTTTATTCTCTGAAAAACATTGTAAAGAAGTTTTAATGTTTTTTATCTTTTGATAGTGCTTATTACACTTTTATATTTAAAGAACTTTCACCACTGTATTGTTGATCCACTATCTTGCAACAGATGAATGATCAGAAAGACTATTTTTTTTTTGAGATGTGTTATAGCTCTGAGGGGAAAGGTGTCCCGGATGTGTTAACCAGTGCTGAAGGGAAAGGTATCCTGGCAGTAGAGAGCTAAGAAATACCACAAAGTCACATTGCACAACAAACCTCCCACAAGAGATGTTTTTTTGGGAAACACACAGGAGGGTGGCTGCCTGTGCTTGGGGAGCAGAGAACTGAGTAAGGGGTAGTTTATATAGGGCTTCTTGAGGGTAGCATTTTCCAGGGTGGCCTGGGAATGGTGGGATGTTGTGGCCTGATCTTGGGCAGAACTCAGGGATTGATGGAATTTGATGACCTGGTCTTAGGCTTTTACTGTGTAGGACAGAGCTTGGGGCATGGTGGTTGGAGGTCCTCATGGGCTGGGTTTTGAGTTTATAAGACAGAAATTAAATGATATTTTGGGCAAAAAGTTTATAATCTGTCCACTTTGGCTCCTTCTCCTCAATTAGGTTTTATGTTTGCTGGGCTGTAGTGTTATTTTATTTGTGCTTTAACAAATAAAGCTTGTGTGAAGATCAGAGTGCAGAGCTAAGTCACTAGATTCCAGGGAGTGGTGGCACACCCTTTTAATCCCAGCACTTGGGAGACAGAGGCAGGTGGATCTCTGTTAGTTCAAGACTATCCTGGGCTACATATAATTGATCCAGTCCAACAGAGAAACAGTTCACACAGAGGTGATCCTAGCACTCGAGATCGCACACCTTTACTCCCACTAGAGAAGTGGAGACAGGAATGATAGGGCTGGGTGTAGAGAGGAATATAAGGTTGTACGAGACAGGTGCTCAGGGCAGTCTGAAGAGCAGTGTAGTCTGAGAAGCAATGCTGTCTAGGCAATAAGTCTGGAGATGCAGTCTGAGGAGCCAGTCTGAGGACAGGATTGCCCCTTTGGTCTAAGCATTGTCAGAGGTAAGAACACTCTAGTGGATAGCCACTCTGCTTCTCTGATCTTCAGCATTAACTAATCCTATATCTGATTCTGGGTTTTTATTATTAGTATCAATTAGAATTTATGCTACTTTGGGCTATTTTGTTCGATTATCCTCTAGGATGTGAGGGTAGCCAGGCTGAGACATTGTCACCCTGTTGTTGCTAGTTCATTTGGATAATGTGGCTGTCTACCCTCTCTTCCCATGCTCCTTCATGTGTATCCCTTTTAGAACTGCACAATCTGAGATGACTTTCTCTGAAACAGGAGGACCATTCTTGACTCAAGGATATACAAAAGCTCTAGTCCCCTAATGTACCTCCAGATCAGCTCTCAAGTTCCAAATTGGTCTCCAGATTTTAATTCAATTTAATTAAAAACAATTAGCGTTGTTTATGAGGTCATTCTGATAAGGCTATATATTCTGTGCTTAGTGAGTAATTATAGTAAGTGATCACTAGTCGTGATCATAGTAGTGAAGGTTCTCCAGAAATATAGCACAGACTGATGCACTCTGGATGGAACCTTTACTTTCGTGTTTAATGTTTTGTATACACAGTCCAATAAATAATATAATCTACATATTTTACTCAGCTAGATGCTAAGGGAAGTTAAAGAGAACAACTAGTATCACAACTAGGAGTTTGAGGTGTTTACTTACTGAGTAACACTTAATTGTAATAACTTCATTAAGTATTGTGGTGGTACATTTGTGTAATTCTGGCACTTTGGTGGCTTAGGAAAGAAGAGTTTTAGCTTAATAGCCAGATCCTGTCTAAAACAAAAAAGCAAACGAGTAGGATCATAAGCATCATTAGCAACTGTTACAGCTGGTGGGTTACTAACAAAATGTTACCTTTTACTACCATATGTAGCCTGTGTGAGGGAAGTTACTGATAGATCACTATCAGTACTATGTGTTCTTAACCTACTATTCCAGTGTAGTGGTTTAGAAAAAGTTTTGTGTTGTTTGGTACTTTCTGCATTTAGATTCTGAAAGAGGTAACAGAGTTCATATATGTTGACTCTACTTTTTTTTCTCAGAGATTTATCCTAAGACAATGATCAATAGATTTACATATAAAAATATTTTTATAGTCTTTATTGAATTAATAAAAGAAGGAATCTGAGCTTTCAAGAGTGGAATGGTTAAATTAAATATGGTTAAAATGAAAACTATATAGTCACTACCATCATGTTTTTAAGATTTTTAAGGATAAGATACTCTTGACGTACTGTCTTATACAACATAATACTAATAATTTGTTTAAAGAATGACTATGTTTGTATATATTTATATGTGTGCAAATACCAAGAAGTAATGTGTCAAATTTTTTCTTAATTTTTAATAGAAAATTAGAATTTTTATCTAATATTTACTATATACTGGGTAGGTGTTTTTCTATATTAAACAAGATAGTCACTTTCATTTGAACATAGACTTCAAAAGAATTAAGACTTAAAATTATTTAAGTATTATGAAACATTTTCTAGATGAGTCGTCAGAAAGACTTGTTAAAGCGTCTTACGCCAATTACAAATTGTGTTTATTGGTCATTGTCTTGGTTATATGTTAATTTGATGATTGATTCACTCCTTCAAAAATTGTTTGGAATGCGATGTGTGTTGTTTTAGTCTATTCTGCATATCACTGTCACTAATCATTTTTTCCAGTTGTTCAACAGTTGTATCATCTCTTAGATAAGTTTTTTGGAACTGCTCTCATCTTTTGCCTGACAGTTCATATTTATTAAGAATTCAAAGGATTTCTTACAGATACTATAAAGAACAATACAGAAATCATAGTATCATCCAGAGTTGAATCATTTTAATTTTGGTAGTAATTCATAAATTACATTTACTTTGTAACATGCATGCATCTCTTGATATATTTATTGTATGTATCTCTGATACATGTAAATGTTTGTCTGATATATGCCTTGTCCCCTGTCCTTACTGATCACATTAAAATTTCAGTCAGTTAAGTGCATTATTAACAAATGTACTTTAAGCGGAGGCACTTTAAGGTGATTTGTCAAACAAATTGAAAATTTATCAAGAATTAATATTTTACCAGAATAATGAAATTATTTTAAGATTTGGTTTCTTACTGAAGTCGTCCATGTATAATGACACTCTTAGCAACTCTTTGTATGTAAAAACAGTTCTATGATGTGTAACTCCATTGGCCACTACTGCTCCCCACCCCAAAAATATTGATGAGATACGTAATTGTTTTCTTTGTCATTATCTCCTTATTGGGAGAGAAAATGACCTGCAAGAGACTGAAGCGGTTCAGTGTTTGGCACAGAGGACTAGTTTTTGTGAAATTTTTAACATTATTTCATCTCTCTGACCTTCATATTCTGACCTATGATATAAGTTGTTGGATAATGATTATTATTTAACTTTCTAAATGTTCTAATACATATTTTTTTTGCCATGAAGGAAACAGATGTTCTGAATATTGATAGATAAAAAGGCCATAGCATTTCTTATGGTCTATGCTAGTAGTCAGTAATAGACTACAGATGTTTCCGTAAGTGACTGATCAAAGCATAAGAAGGAAAAGATTCTAAGAGTTAACTGAGGTAAAATTATCAGTTAAGATATTTATGATCTTATGAATTAAGAATATTTATGATCAGCTAGTTTCTTTCTGGGATAGAATTTCCTAACATCCATTTTTAAATTGTTCTTCATTTTCAAAAAGCAAATTATATACTTCCAATTACATATAGTGACACAGAATATATACATTACCATTCCAAAAGGGAGAAATGGGGACATAGGAAATACTGGACTAAAGCAAGACTGAAACCCAGCAGGATGAACTCTAAACCCTGTAACTATGTGTCTGATGTCAAAGGGCTTAGCTGCCTCTGCCATTCTTTCTGTGCTGCCTGACATATACATCTTTTTTGGACTGGTTATATTCCCTTGTGTGCTCTCCTTGGTGGTGGCTCTTGATTCTGGTATTTCCAACATCTTGGGGTCTCCAATGCAGTCCTGTCCTCACTTTGATAACTTTGATTGACTTCTCCAGGTGTCTATGCGTGTACTTCCCTGGGACACGCCTGGGTTTATCGTCTCAGCCTAACTGCTCTTTACTCTTGAATCCTTCCTATTTCTAAAGCCAGAACCATGTGGACAACACTGCCAAGTTTGATCGTCTGCTTGGGATGGAGCCAGGCTCCCTTGAATCACATTCACAGTTTTCCTTTGTTGTAGCAGAAAATTTCCTAGGTATTTCTTTTTTGCAAGTTGTAAACTTAGTTGCTTGGGGGTCTTGTCTTGAGGGCACCCTTCTGTTCCATTCCTCTCTTTGATCTTTTCATCTCTTTTATCATAGCCTTAGCTCCTACATAAACTTTCCTGGTGCTCTTTCCCCACTTCAACTGTATATTTTGTATTTCTTTTTTCTCCAAATGTTCTTTTTCATTAAGGAAGTGCGTAAGAGAAATAATTGGTAGCCATATCACAGAGTCAATTTTAGGTCTTTTTGATATCTCTGCCAAAGAAATTAGTCTTTACTAATTTAAATTTACTATTTAGCTTCAAGAGAATTCATAGGACAACAAACAGCAGCCATATTCTTTATCAAAATATTGCAAGAATGGTTTCTAGCCTAGTTAGTATTTTTGTTCAACTCTGAAACCTCCTGAGTCTTGACAGTCAACATAGCTCTCAGTACAACTGCCTTCCAAGATCCTGCTAGAATGGTTCATTAAAATCTACTTAAGAGCATTAAACCACTTCTCTGGAACTAAGTCCCAAATCCACATTCCTCCAAAAACAAAACTTATGGTCAAGTCTGACACATAATAGCCCACTTCCTGGTATCAACTTCTGTCTTAGTTACTTTTCTGTTGCTATGACGAAAGACCATAACCATGGTAATTTATAAAAGAAAGCAATTAATTGGGCTTATGGTTTCAGAGAGTCCATGAGAGTGGAACAAAAGCATAGCAGCAGAAACACACAGACACACAAAAGCCACTCCTGACATACCTCCTGCAACACGAGCATGCTTCCTACTCCTTCCCACAGTTGCAACACGTGGGGAATCTATTCAAATAGACAAGTCTCTGGAGACCATTCTAAATCAAACTATCAAAATATCTTTACTTCAAAAACTTTCTAAATTCCTTAGTTTTTAAAGTTATTTTGTTCTTTGAATGGCTGCAAGCTCAGAGGTTGGTATTTTTCTCCCCTATCCTTCCAAGTAATGGTTCTAGAATGTAAAAAAATTCTTGGTGAATTTGTCTTTTTTTATAATAATTTCAATTTATGAAGTATTTAATGGAAGAAATTTTAAGTAAACTGATTCCTGGTAAGAGAGTCACAATTTATTGAAATTTACTAAAAGCATTAAAAGTGTTGTAAAAATATAGAGAAATATAGAATTAAAGTGTCTGGGCTTGAGTTTACATGGAGGGTCTTGTAGAATGATGTCTGAATGCCTCTGCGTGAAAGTGTATTGACTGTGCTTGTATATATCATTACACATCAGGGTAATTTTGGTAAGTAGTAAATTAAATATTTGTCTTTATAGTCCCATTCATACTCTGCACATGTTCATATTGCAAAATTTTATTTCGCTGCAATTTTCAAGTTAGTAATATAGCATACAAAAGGGAAATTTAACTATATCATACTACATTTTGGAAATAAAGTGTTGGAGGTTATATAGGTTAGTTGTAATACTTATTTGTTTGTAAATGTAGCACAGAGATAATTTGAATTCTTTTTCTAGGTAGTAAAGTATTAGGTATTCTTTCTTACTGAGCTTCAAATATATATAGACCCTATCCTTAAGTACAGACTTTCCTGTATACTTCTGTATTTGGTCACTAATATGAAAGAAATCTTGGAATTAAAGCACTGCTATTTTATCATACTCCACATGTTGTAGGGTTATGTCCTTTGCATTACATTTATAATGATGTGAGATTACTGTTTATACATTTATTGAGATTAGGTTTACTTAATCATTGAATTGTGAGTTTCCTGAGGATATTGCTTTGTTGATAGAGTGTTTTCCTAGCATGCCTTAAGCCGTAGCTTTTGTTCCCAGTACTCAATCCAGAACAGGGGCATGTTGGTGCACTTCTGTGATTCTAACACTTGGAAGATGGAGGCCTGAAGACCCAAAATTCAAGGTCATCCTCAGCTAAATAGTAGGTTTGAGACAAACCTGGTTTATGTAAGACCTTGCCTGGAAAAAAGAAAATAAATTTAATTTTAAATGAGGGTAACAGGATAATGGTTCCCCTGTGATATATTTCATTTATATTTCTAGAATGGCTGTGCAAATCTCCTGACTTAGATACCTAGTCTTTATTGAGGTTCTTTAAGCAGTGTTATGAAGTTAAAGATGACTTCAGTTTTGATTATTTATTTATTTATTTATTTTTGTTTTTCGAGACAGGGTTTCTCTGTGGCTTTGGAGACTGTCCTGGAACTAGCTCATGTAGACCAGGCTGACCTCGAACTCACAGAGATCCACTTGCCTCTGCCTCCCGAGTGCTGGGATTAAAGGCGTGCGCCACCACAGCCCGGCTTTCAGTTTTGATTTTTAAATAGCTAAATTTTCTTACCATAATTTTAATATTGCTTGTTAATAGAAATTAAATAATGATAGTAATGACAGTGTTCTCTAGTGATATGGGATCATTGAACTAATGGTATAAGAACCCTGAACTCAGTCTTAAGATTAGATGTTTTTGTAGTTAACCTGTAGAATTCTGTGGAATTCAAAATCTGTAGAAGAATTATGCCTTGCCTATTTTGTTTGTGTTTGATGTTTAATTGAATGATTTGTGTACCGTTACTGGTAGAGTCCTACTCTGAAACGTTGTAGGAAACATTGATTCACATAGGAAGATACATAGGTCATTAACAGAACCTTAGATTGTTAAATGAATTAAAAAATTTAGGAGCTGTGTTTATGAAATACATGAAAATATGAATTTTAGTATCAACCCTTGTGGTCTCATACCTGGGGTATAAGTGACAAAATTTTGCATTGTAATGTGAATCACGTGAATCACAGAAGCTTTGAACTTTTTCTTTTTATAGCCCTACCTGAACCCATCCTTCCATCCCTCCAAAAAATTTACCCAGTAAGTGTTTCTTATAAATTATTATAATACATAGTATGTCAATTATATATAGAATTATTATTCAGTATTAATGTAAATATGAAAGTTATAAAGCTAAATATATAATAACATTTTCTATATATACTGAAGCATTGACCTCTAGAATATTTAAATACTTTGTTCACTTTTTCAGAAAGTTCTGGTACTTTTTGGTTATTGGTATATAATCTGGTCAGTTATGTTGATGTTTGAATTTTTCTTGCATGTTATGCATGGCTATATTAATATGGATCACATATACTCAGTTGGTCAAGGGCCATTTGACCTTACTCCAGTTTTCTTCATGTTATTTTATACAATTTTACAGCATTTGTGTTTAGTTAATACTTGAGAAAAATTTCATCTTAGTGTATTTGTATTTTGAATAGAGGGGAAAATTAAGCTGAACAATTGGATAATCTTATCACATTTTGCATCTTTTTTTTTTTTAAGTAGTAAACCAAAAGGTAACAGTAGTACACTATCTTGTTTGTATAATATTAAGAATTCTCGGGCTGGAGAGATGGCTCAGCGGTTAAGAGCACTAACTGCTCTTCCAGAGGTCCTGAGTTCAATTCCCAGCAACCACATGGTGGCTCACAGCCATCTGTGATGAGGCCTGGCGCCCTCTTCTGGTGTGCAGGCACAAATGGAAGGAATGCTGTACACATATTAAATAAATAAATCTTTAAAAAAATATTAAGAATTCTCATGAAATTGATAGAAAATAAAGTGTGCTGCTAGCAGAAGTTTAGTATGTACTGTTTCCGTTGAGAGAAACCCAGATGAGGTATCCTGTGGGTCATCTGCTAGAATAGACTATGATAAGAACCTCTGGCCTCTGGCTGTTTCCTTTTTTAAAACAAATTTATACTTTTGTGAAGAATTACTCTCATGGGCTTTTAATGTAATTAGAATTAGTCTTTATGTTCTTAGATACAAAGGATAAAAATATCAAGTATAGAACAAAAAGTAGCTTATTTAACTTTTTGTCATTCTTTTTTTAAGTAGTAGCAATAGTTTCTTTTTTATTTTAATATGCTTTAGGGAGTATACAAATCTGAGTATTCCCACCATTTCTGGGGAGCAGCAGGAAGCTCCAATTACATGAATTTAATGTTTTGTCATGGCTAAGAACAGCAGTCAGCACCAGACTTGAACAGTTAGCCACAGCACAAGTATCCTTCAAAATGAAATGCCCTAATAGCAAGACAGGTAAAGAGCTTAGCAAGCGACCTGCATGGGAAGTGACTTCTTTGTTATCGTTGGATCTCTTTCCACAAATATTTTATACTTTAGCTCATACTGAGTGGTCTGAAATGTTCACCTTTACTTTTTTTAAGGCCCAGTTTTTGATGTACAAAGAGTGACATGTTTCAGCATATAAAAAAATCCAGTACTTGAATCTAAAAGACTCTGAGTTGGTTATGGTGGCTTATACCTGCGGCTCAGTATTTGGGAGACTGAACCAGGAGGATTATGTGTTTGAGATTAACCTAAGCTATATTGCAAGATCCTGTCTCAAAAAACAAAAACTCTTTACTGTATGTTGAAAACACATCTCTGGAAATCTCACTTGCAATCCTATGCCATGTAAAGTCCTCTGTATTAATAATAGACATCAGTTCGGTGTACTGTTTGGGGTGGAAGGGGAAGTAAGCACCCTGTTTTTTATTTCCATGTTTCATTTTTCTAATTGTTTGACATTTCTCTCAAGAGTTCTGATTTCTGGTCACATTTGCTTTTTGTGGTTCTATACTCTCCATTCTTCTTTTGCTGATAGTTCTGTTTCTATGACTGTGATGAGTAAATAAGCTTACTGTTATCGTAGCCCCACAGCCTTGAATGATACTAAGTGTATTTGGTACAGAAGGAACACATAGATAATCTAGTATGTAGGAGACAGAGAAGAGGAAGCAAGTTGAGCCAGACTGGAACAAAAGACAAAAAGCTAATTGTAAAATCCCCTATATTAGAAATGGTCTAATTTATATTCATGTGTGGTTAGGCTGGCAACTGTTTAAATTACAGTTATATTTGCTGTAAGATTTATGTTTATATTCTTAAGAACTTACTGCCTCCTCTTAGTTTTTTTTTAATATGAAATTTACATACTATTCAGCAGAATACTTTACGAGTGGTCTATCTGATAGAACAAACAAATCACCTTGTTTCTTCCTAATAATAACCGTCACTTGCTTAGTGCATAAAATTTATTTAATCCCAGACATACAGATATGTGTTATTGATGCTTAAGTCAGTGATAGAAACAGCTTTCATAATTTGATCAAGCTATGTAGTTACAAATGAATGGTCTAGAAGCTGGTGTTTCCCAGGGGAAAATTACTGTAGCATTCATTAATATAACTGTAGTTGTATATTGCATTTTCCTTTATTAGTATATGGCTCCTATTCCTATATGAACTTTGAAAAAAAAACATGGCATATTCTTAACTTACAAATGACTTAAAAGTTACATTGAAATGGGAAAATTTTTCCCTATTTCTCAAGAATTATAATAAAATATGGAGCCCCGTTTTTTGGCCTTGGACAGTACCTCTTGTAGCCCAGCTTGGCTTGGACTCTTCTCTGGGACAGCCATTTGACTTGAGTTCATATCCTCAGACTGTTTTCTCAGTCTCTTAGGTAAAAGAATTTTAAAAATTTATATATTTCAGTTCACTTGTGATACTGAATGTAACAGGAAACTATAAACATATCATTACCTCCAAAAGAGGGCTGATACTTTAAATTAAGGAAGAGCAGCCTAAATGATAAAGTCTGTGACAAAGTTCAGATGGCGGAGTGTGGGTTTAAGTGTTTTTGTGTTATTGGTAGACAGTTGCAAAAGGTTGTCAGATATTTCTCATGGTTTTCTTTAAATTTATTTTAAGTTGGCATTTATGAAAGAGAAATGGGCGATTATATTTATCCAGGAAAAGTAACATTTATTTATTATTTGGAAAATACTCTTAGGACATAGAAAAGATCATTACAAATTTTGCATTGGAAGCTCAAAATAAGAATATTCTAAAAGTGTAAGGAAACCTTCCTTAAATTAAGAAAAGATTAAGTATCAGTAGATGTTAATATGGAAAATCTACTCACAGGAACTATAATTGAATTGCTTTCTATCGATTGTAGTCTGTAATTTTAAGGCCGCTTTTCCTCTTTGTGCTTTCTAACATATTAGCTTAAGTTCTTTACCTGCTTAACGACTAACATTATGTATAATTGTTCATAAGCCAGAATCTTTTTATAGTGTGAATTATTACCCTAAGCTGAGGATTTCTGCAGAAAAAAATTTAATTTCTGTTTACTTTTACCTCTTTTTAGGTGTGTTGTATCTTTTTTTTTTAAGTTTCACTTTCTCCTTCAATATTCTCTGTCGGCATTGCATGACTCATATAAAGTTGTACCAAAAGGAACAGTATAAGTAGGACTGGCCATATGGTTGTTCCGGGTCATTCAGTATTTTAGTAGAGTAGGTCTCATGTGTATTTAGCTTATTCTTATAATTGCTGATCTTTTTCTTTAGCTTACTGAAAAAAAAATTGAAAAATAATGGAAAGTCAAACAGTTTAAAGAAATGTGTGTTCTGTTTTGAATTGAGGGTTGTATTACAGTGATAAGTGGTATGAATTAACTAGTAAAAAGCAGTGGCTGTTCAACAGGGACTTGCTTTTTTTAGTTGACAAAAAAAGAATTGTACCTACCCCCTTTCTTACATTTGACCTTTATTATATTTGTTTTGTCAGAAAATGTTTTACAGTTCTAAATAATATTGCCCTAAGTCCATTTTTTTTTTTACCTATAAAGTGAAAGACAAGTGTGGTAGAGATGATGCATTTATTCTTCCTTCTTCTTGAGTCTTTATTATGAAATGGGACTGTTTTTCTGTCTCCACATTTTTCATCTTCAGCTAGACAATTAAAAGTAGTTTGAGTTTAGTGATGCAAGTGCCTTCCTAGTGTGCACAAGGCCCTGGTTTGGACTCTAATACCACATAAAGAAAGCTGGTGTGTAGTGCGTGCCTGTCATCTCTTCACTTGGGACATAGGGGTAGGAAGATCAGAAATTCAAGGTCATCCTCAGCTACATACTGAGTCTGAGGCTAGCTAGGGTTAGAGAGCCTACATTTGAAGGGGGGTGGTGAATCTTTATGAATATATATTACTTGAAAAATCACCCTGTTCAAATCCAGAACTTGCTGCTAATAGGAAAGGTCAGATATATAAATGGGTACTATCAACTTTAGTACAGAAGATAACAGTTCTTATTCTTTATATTGGATGCCTTATTGACACCTAGTTCACACACAACTAATAACTCCTTCATAAATAACTATGATAAAGTTCAATCTTCTTTCTCTCCCATCGTCTTTTCAAGTTCAGCTCACATGGAACAGCCATCTTTCTATTTCCCCTTAAAATACAACAGGAAAATCAAACAGTGTTAAAAGTCTCAAAAACTATACTATTCATAGGTTGACACTTTTGTGACCTTTGAGAGAAGTGTTAAGTTGCAGCTGAAAAAAGCTGTTGCCTTGTGCTTAATATCTTCTTCATACATAAAGTACAACTTTACTGAAGGAATACTTAGGGAGGTATATTTTATGAACAAATGTCTTTGGGTAGAATCATGAAATCTGTAATAAAGTTTGACTCATGCTTGAATTATTTTGCTACCATAATGATACACCCAAGCCAAGAACTAGAATATCTTAGTTTTTTCATATATTTTTATGGTTTATTCCAGGTACTATGCTAGTGAGACCTTTAACGAAAGGAAGTTTTCAAATTTCTAACTGGCCAGCACAAAAAAAAAAAATATATATATATATATATAACTTCAAAAACTCTAGATAAGGTTTGATAAAAGTTTTTAGTATATGTTTTAAGTGGCTTTTTGTCTTTTTCCCTTTTTCTTTGAACAGGAATCTTTTAGTACTTCTGTACAGCTGCACCTTGTACATCATACTCCATGTAATGTCCCTCCTTACCTCTCGAAGAATGAATCAAGTCTTGGGGACCTCTTACTGGGCTTTCTTAAATATTATGCTACAGAATTTGAGTAAGTAAAACTTGAAATTGTTTTTGTTTTTTAATACATAAGTGACTGCTCTAGATTTAGGGAAGCTGCATTTGTTAATTTCAATGCTGTAAGTTGGTTCATGAGATAGAGCACCTAACAATTAATAGCAACTAAGATTTCAGTTCTTATTTTTTGATAAAAAAGCATTCATAGTTTAATACACCTAGTTGTAAGATTTAGGTTTTTTAAATGTGTATATATGTCTGGCGTAGGTTTTGTACATCTGTGGGTGCAGTGCTCATAGAGTCCAGAAGAGGGAGGTGGATCTGCTGGAGCTGGAGTAGCAGTTGTGAGCTGCTAGGTATGGGTGCTGAATACTGAACTTGGGTCCTCTTTAAGAACAGTACATGCTTTTAACCTCCGAGCCATTTCTCAAGCCCTGATAATGCTTGAGTTGTTTTTTGTTTTTTGTTCTTTTAAATTTCATTTGTGCTTCTATTTCTTGTTGAGGAATCTCTAGTAGGGCCTAGGTTGGTCTTGTGTTTTAGTTCTATGTAGGTAGTATATTGTTGGAACATCTGTTTTCTAGGAATTTAAAATTTATAGGAAAAAAATATAGCCAAGACAAACTTGGGTTTTGTTTTTTTTTTTATCTTTTGGTTTTTCAAGACAGGGTTTCTCTGTGGCTTTGGAGCCTGGGATTTTTTTAAATAATGATCAATATCTGAATAATAGTTGTATTAGGGTAAAATGCAAATCAAAAATACATCTTTTATTTATTTGATTTGAAGGCAATATTAAACATGAAACAAACAGTGTACAACCAGACAGCAGAACTTCTTTGGGGAGTTCTAAGTCCAACTAGAGTAAGGCTGGTGATTTGAAGTACTCTGGTCAATACGGAAAGTCTGAAGGAGCGGAGAGTCCTTAGGAGTTATACAAAGAGCCATAATGACTTTAGTATTGTTATGGGTTTGGAGAGGAGAGTGATAGCACTAATAAATGGCTGTTAGTTGGTGGAAAAGGGTTTCTAAGCAGAGGAGATCTGTTACCTCATTCAGTTTCTATAATCACAGTATGAAGTTGTGTTGTGAGTCACAAAAGGATTCAGTAAGAGATGAAGCAGTATACCCAAAGAACTTATAACTAGAAGGATAATGATTTCAGATCATTTGACTCCAAAATTCACATTTAACTGTAATGATTACAGTGGCATTGTAATTGCCGTATTTGGTATCATGTAGGCAACTCTAAAGAAATCTGACTTTTATTTGAAACATAGTACATGAAAGAATAAATACAATTCAGAATGTTAGAAGTAGAGTTTCTGTGCATCTTTTGTTTGTAGTGATGATCACAGCTCCTCACCCGGTGCTAGATGGTAAAATGTTTGTTACAGTTTTGATGCAGAAAGTGAGATTGGGAGGTTTTTAGTGTGGATCAGAAATCCTTACAATAACTTAAGTTACTGAACAAAGTTAAAATAATCTAGATTAGCTGGGTGTGGTGAGAGAGGCAGGCTGTGTTTGGGGATATAGCCTGATCTGTAGGGCAAGTTCCAGGACTACACAGAGAAACCCTGTTTCAAAAAAACAAAGCAAACAAACAAAAAGATAATAATAATCCAGGTTAAAAATTGTCAGGCAGTGGATGGTGTAAAAGAAGGAGGCTTCATTAACAAAAGATGTAAAACTATGAAGCATGAGTTAATTTTTTCTTTTCCACCATGTGGGTCTCAGGGTCAAAACTTAGTTCCTTAGTCTTGGCGGCAAGGGTCTTTATCTGATGAGCTAACTATCTCACTGGCCCCCACACTCCACAATCTTATTGACAGTATACTGTTATATAACTTAGACATTTGGTGTAATGTTAAGGGAAAGAGTCACAGAAAAATGGATTTCTTCTGTATATAGGTGCTGTGTTGGACTGACACAGGAATGGAGATGGAAAGTGTTTTGTGTTAGTTTAACATTAATAAAAATAGCTTGCTGGGTCAGATAATACTAGCTGGGCAGCTAATGTTTGAAATGAGATTTTAAGACTTCCTCATATAGTACTTATGCCAAGTACATTATTTTATACAAGATAATTTCACATAGTTGACTGTAGGGAGCTCAGCCAAGAATACGATCAAAGTAATGAATTAGGTACTATTTAAAAGATTTCTGGCAACTGCTAAAATGTTTGTAAGGATTTCTTCTGAATTTTATTCAGTTAAAGGCATCCTCTTTTCTTGGAAGTCAAAGAATTAACTGTCTGCTGAGGGATGTTTGAGTATATATTGTACATTTTGCAGTAGTTTTATATGACCTTTTAAAAATTGCTTATTTCACCACCACCCCCAAGTCTTGCTCTCTGAAGCAAGAATTAAGTCTAGAAGGGTCAGGCTGTGCACTATAGCTGCACACTCCTGAAACAAAACAAAGGAACTAATAAAGATGAATTAGAGAAAGTTACTTCTGGTTGTAGTTCCGCAAGCTATTTTGCTGAAAAGGATGAGGCAGGAGGTTCACAAGTTTGAGGACAACTTGGGCTACATCTTTTAGCATCAGGTATGGTGGGATATGCATGTGTTCCCGGTACACACAAGATGGAGGCAGGAGGATCAGAATTTCAAGGATGTTCCTGACTACATAGCTAGGCTGGACTTTGTAAGACCTTGTCACAAAAACAAAACAAAAGAAGCTCTTGAACGGTAAAGATTAAAGTTGGTTCAGTATATAGTCATATCATTTTTTTTCATTCCATTGTTATTTTAAAGAAACTCTTAGAAGCATTTGTAGTAATAGAGCAAAGTCCTCCTTTTCTTTTTGGAACTTAACTACAGTACTTGAAGCGTTTGTTACATTTTACTGTAAACAACAACCCGTGTTAGAATGTCTCCACTGACAATCCACTTGCGTGATACATAGTTTAAAGAGTGAAAACTCTGTTGGTTATGTAGTTCCATGTTTAGTTGTCTTTCCCAATCTCCCTCCCTGGCCCTGGTTCAAACCCAGGGCCTTGTTCATGCCAGGCAAAACACTCTACTGCTAACATACACCCTTGGTCCTTGATCTTTGGAGACAGGGTCTCTCTCTATCCCAGGATTGGCTTTGAACTTGCAATCTGCCTGTCTCTGCCTTTTGAATGCTGGGTTACAGGTGCATGCCACCATCTTATGCTCTCTGCCCAGCCTTTGATCAAAGCAAGAATAGAAAACTATACTTGGAGGAAATTTTGCAATAATCAAACTTCACAAACAGCAAATTATTTCTTACATATTTAAAACTGAAAATGAATCCTATTTCCAGAACCCTTCCATTTAGGACCCATGATTATGTCTTTAGGGATTTTTTTGATACATAGTTCTTTTTTGGCTTGCTGATATGGTAGAGAAAGCCAAATATTGTTGACAAAAAGATTTCACCCCATCCTCAAATTTATTTTTCTCTTGCATACCAGCTGAGTGGTCATGGAAAAAAGAAAAGTATTGTTATTCATAGTAACTCAGAAATAAAAATAATTGTTTATAATCTTTAAAGAAACATGTAAAAGTAGATACAGCAGATACAAATATGTAAACAAAGTTGTTCCACTCAAAATATTTTATTACTAGATGTGGGGTGTATCTAGCTCAGTTGGTAAACTGCTTCCTAGGGTGCACAGAGCTCTAGGTTCTGTTCCCAGCTCCATAAATCGACACTGGGGATGGAGGTCAGAGGATCAGACCTCTGAGAGGGTCCTCTCAGGTACATAGCAAGTTAGGTAACCTGGGCTACATGAAACCTTATCTTAGTACTGTTAACTACTGCTACTGCTTATATATAAGAGAGAAAACATTAATTTTGTTTTCTTCCTTGCTTTCAAAGATTTATCCCTATAAATCCTATAAGATATAGCGAAGAAATGCAGTGTTATCAGAAAAAGAAAATGCCGCAAGATTACCTCACAACCAATGAAAAATTCTTATTGAAGTATTAGCAGTAGGCAGTGTTTGTTTTCCTTATTTGAACTTTAAAGAAACATTTTTGTACTATTTCCTTTGTTAGTAAATGTGTATTCAGTATATACTGAGGAACTAGCTGAACAGCTAAAGAAATATCTCAGTGTCCTGGAACTTAACTCTACTTGGGAGATGTATACAGAGCCACACATAATAAACATAAATACTAGACATGGAGAACTGGCGCTGAGGGGTGGAGCCAAGGTTTAGTGTTCTGTCAGGCAGTCAGAGTGATGGAATTAAGGAGAAATTAGGAAAGCAGTCAGTTCTTTTCTGTTTTCTCCCTTTAGCTGGAACACTCAGATGATTTCAGTTCGTGAAGCCAAAGCCATCCCAAGGCCTGATGACATTGAATGGAGAAATAAATATATCTGTGTTGAAGGTAGGTTTCCCCTGACCACTATCTGTCAATGAATTATCATCATGGACTGACTAATTCCAACTTTTATTTCTGCTAAAATACCTGTTTATGTTCTCAGGTGATTTATATGGTTACCTTTACATTTTTAATTTGGAAAAGCATTTAGAGTTCCTTAGTTATGAGAAATATAAATGTGAATTTGAGCATTGTAGTTGGTATGATTTGAGCAATTCATGCATTCTTCATACTATAGTTGATTGAAACTATATAACTCTCGTGTGCGCGTGCACACACACACACACACACCTGCTAAAAAATACAAAATTAAGAGTTTTAAGAATTATGGGCCTTCTTAGATTAAATGACGAAAGTGAATGTTTCCATCATATTTCTTTGCTTCCTTCAGATTTTTTTTCTTAGCTACTTTACTTTTCAGGAGCCTCTTTGATTTTTACTAGATTCCTCATTCCTCCCTTTTAGCTTTAAGGCATGTGTAAGACTTTTGTTTTTTAAAAACAAAACCAAACTTCACTTGATCTGTATGTCCCATCTATGGTGCCTTGTCTCTCTGTGGCTCTTCTGCTGTGTACTGTGGGTGAGGGGTGCACAGGTTGAGGGTATAGACACAGAAGATAGGATGTAGTGGGCACACACAAGAACTTCGTTTCCTCCTGTCTTCTCTGTTTGGAGTTCTTCTTCTCTCTTCAATGCTGGAATTCTCACTGGATCTCCTTCTAAACATCCATTCATACCATAATGTGCTGCACGCTGCCCTCCATTCTCTTCAGTGTTCTCCAGCTGTGGGTTGCGACCATCGGGAAACACAGACTTTTATGATTCATAACAGTAGCAAGATTACAGTTATAAAGTTGCAACAAAATAATTTTATGGTTGGGGTCACCACAACATGAGGAACTGTATTAAAGGATGGCAGAATTAGGAAGACTGAGAACTCTACTTAAAGGCTCCTGACCTTTTCCGTCCTGGACAAGATCATTTTTTAAATTAAAATTGAGTTTAAGCTTACCCTTCTATAACACCTGGCATTGTGCCTCTCTCTTAAATACAGTGCTATATTCTTTATGTAACTTTTGATTCTGCTAAATATAGGTCCTTGACTGTCTCTAAATCCTTAGAGATTTTATCAACTCAATTGCACCTCTTATCATTTTTTGTTATCTCTCTGACTTGAATTCCATCTACCTTACCAGACAGCTCATAACTAGATCGTGGTGTGTGTGTGTGTGTGTGTGTGTGTGTGTGTGTGTGTGTGTGTGTACGTACATATACACATCTAGTATATATATATGTATATATGTATATATATACACATCTAGTAAATACACATCTAGTATATACATATATATATATATATACACACACACATCTAGTAAAAATACTAGGTTAAGCCATATGAACTTGCTGTTTTAATATGATATATTGGTAGTTTCATATAATGAACCTAATGTGAAAGTGTTCTTGGACTGGGGCATATACCTAGCATATATGAAGCCCTAAGATTGATCCCCAGTGCTGGGAAAAATTAAAAGCCCATTGTACTAATTTTTTATCTGTGCATTTCATGATGCAGAACCCTTTGATGGAACTAATACTGCCAGAGCTGTGCATGAAAAGCAGAAGTTTGATATGATCAAGGATCAGTTTTTAAAGGTAAACAGTGTATCATGTTGACCCTAAAGATGTTAGTGGACTAATGTGCTTTAAAAATGAAAAAAAAAAAAGAGGGCACCAGACCTCATTACAGATGGTTGTGAGCCATGTGGAAATTGAACTCAGGACCTTTGGAAGAGCAGGTATACACACAGACAGAATATTGTATACATAATAAATAAATAAATAAATAAATATTTTTTAAAAACCTCTAAAACATGAAAAAAAAGTTAGAATACAGCCACTAATGTGACAGAAAAGAAGAGTGTAGTGTCACTTGAACTTAGAGGCACTTTTCCTCCAGAGAGAGCTAGGAAGCTTATTAAACTCAACAGATGACAAAATAAACCTCAGAGGATGTCTTTATTAAAATATTGGGGCATTTATTAAAGAGAAGGGTTTGATGTGTGACTTGTACCCTTTTTTCCTTTTTCTGCTACTTCCACTATGACATTTTATCTTTGATATGTTTTGTGTTTGTGTCCACAATGTTAATTTATTCATCAGTAGCTTTGCTAGATGAGGTACCTGTCAGCAATGACTGGCAGTGTGAAAATGCATTGATAGAAATATGTAAGTTCAAGTGATACACTTTTTCTGTCACATTAGTGGCTTTACTCTTCTAACTTTAGGAGGGAAAGATTCACAGGAAGGACAGGTCAGAAAAATGAAGCTACGTTAGAAATACTGTTTTCATTATTCGGATAGACAGACAGACTTTGATGTAATTAAAATGCGAGCAGTGTGCTGCAGGCTCTCTTTAGACGAGGTCTTCCTCACAGCAAGCAAAGTGGAGCATAGTTTTCCTCTTGCTCACTTATTCTTGGCAGTGGGTGAACTTCTTTTAGAATGACTTAGCAGTAAAACCAATACCATTAGTTACTTGAACACTTAATGTTTTCATAAAATTGTGACCTGAACTTTTAGCATGAATAAGAATTGCAGTATCTTTTATGAATGCTTTCACTGGTTCCCAGGGGCTTGCCTTCCTAAAAATACTGGTTTTCACTTAAAAAAGCTACAAAACAAAGTCATTTTCCCCTATTAAATTCAAATTGAATACTTTGCTATTTTAGATGAAATAATTTAATCTGTAAGTTATGTTTATTATTGTCACTTGTAGTTTTTTCACCACCCATTTTTTAAAAAGTCATTGCATAGAATATTAAATAATTGTTTCTTTTTTTGGTGATTAATAACATACCTTGGGAAATAAAAATAAGAAAAAATCTAAACGTATACATAGAAAGAACCACTACTAATATTCTTTTAAATGTTTCGAATTCAGTCTTTTGTTCTGTATATAGTTTGTATTTTAAGATTGATTTTTAATTTATTTTTTCCTTTCCTAGTCATGGCACAGATTGAAAAACAAGAGAGATCTGAACAGTGTTCTGCCTTTGAGAGCTGCTACCGTGAAGAGATAGCTGCCCTCTAATTCTTAAACTCTTCCAAGAAATAAAGAACAATAGTTACTTCACAATGCATTTGTTTACCTCCATCATGGTTTATTTTTAATCTTGTTCTTGTTTTTGTTTTATTTTTAAAAGGACATACTTATATAAAGATTGCATATTTTATTATGACATTTCCTAATAAACTCTTTGATTTAAAAATGTATTTTTGAAAATGTTTACATTGATGATTAGTAGTATTATGGCATGACTTTTCAGCATAAAATATATTTTGAGAAATTACCTGAACTAATAAGGTTTTGATATAATTTTAAGTAATTGTACCACATGCAAATGAAGAACCATGTGGAATTTTGCAAAGGGTCTAAGTAATAAATATTTACAGTGTAACTGGCAGTAGACAGTTGTTTAACTCAGTTCTAGTCAAGGGAAGATTCAAGTCAGTTATTCAGTTACTTGAAGCAAATGAAATCTTTCATTCAGTGAAGTCACTGGAGTCTTGAAATACTGGACAATTGCCTTAAGTCTCCACTTGACTCCCGGACAGCCTGTCTTTGACATGTGTCTGTGTTCGTGTTTCATTAGCACTTCACACCTCGCTTTGATCGACTCCGGAGGTTACTTTAGATTTGTGTAGAAACAATACATTTTGCACTGTTGTTACAGGACCACTAACAGCAGTTGGTGACTTGCTAATGGACTGTTTGAAAGTCTCGTCTTAGACACTTTGGAAAGATAACGTTTCCTGTGTTTTCTGATAGCATAGCGCAGTGTACACTGTTGCTTTACCTCTGTTTTCCTGATTTTTTTTCCCTCATGATAGAAACTGAACATCTAAGTTAAGATTATATCCTATTTGCAGAATCAGATTTCTATGGATTATAATCTAAACTGGAATTTTTAGGCAGTAAGCCACTATAAAGTGTTTTAGATAAGACAGTAAAATTATAAATAAAAGTTTAATGTTTATACAAAAATCTTTTTTAGTATTTCTTTTCCACATGAAAGTAGTAGCTTCAGATACAAGCTATTCTGTTTATTAAGATTGTTTTTAGTTCATGTAAATATTTATAAATTGGTCAGTACCTGTAAATTTAAATATAAAAAGTAATCTTTAAGGCAGTTTTAACTTTTTCTAAGATTGCAGACTTCTTGTAGGCCTATGGTGGTACAGTTTGTACCACTGAACTATTTTTTGCAGACCAATTAAAAAACTAAAAGATTTGCTTTCTTTGACTTATAAAGGGTGCATATTATCTTTTTCTTTTAAGTTTAGATTTTTTGTATGCTGTCAAAGGGAATAAAGTTTATATCTGGAAATTTTTGAGGTATAATTTTTCTGTGAAAGTCATTGGTTTTGTAATAAGATTGAGGCTGTAATTATCTGAACTGGTCTGAATCCAATTCTGTGGTTAAGTCCTCAACCACTGTATTTCTCTGGCTTTATTGGGAATAAACTTTCCAAGTGGGTCAGTTTTTTAGATTACTTATCTGTAGTACTTTTGATGCAATTAAGCGTTTTATATATGAATTCTTTTTCTTGGAACTATTTCTGAGATTTACTGCATGCTGTGCAGCTCCTTCTCAGAATGTATTGAGTATGATGGTTTAATGGGGACCCGGGTAATGTTTGTAAATAGTAGTCGCTTAGGGATGGGTGTTCTGCTTCACAGCATCATGATGGTAATAAAGCCTCAGAGCTAACCACAGTGTGGACTCTGGCATTGCTGCCTGTTCTCATTTTTCTGTGGCCCCACCCTACTACTTTTGAGCCAATTTGTTGTTAATAAGTAGGCCAGAAAGCTAATACATTTATATCCTGGAACTAATGGGTTAGCACCTAAGATCATGTACTGGTAACAGTCCAGCTACATCAGGTAAGTGGGCTGTTAATATATGAGACTTTTTTAAAAATTATTTTCTGTGCTGGGGATTGAACTCACCTCATCCTTGCTAGGCAAGTGCACTACCCATTGAGCTAATATCCTCAGCAGGAGACAGAAATTATTTAATTTTATGTGAATACTACATTTTGTGTGTGTTGATTGCTCCATTTCTGTATGTTTGTATGTATTATTAAAGTATTGTTAGTGTTAAAAGTGTGGACTCTAAGCAGTTCTGTTTTGGGTTATTTAAAATAGGATTTTAGCAAAATCAGTGGTAGAAAGCCTGCGGCTCTACCCCTTTGTCCACAGGCTCACTGTACAGCACACAAGCTGTCGTAGCTGGAGAATAATACCGCTCTACATGTCTCCTTTACAAACTAAACTCTAAGTTGAATCTGCTATGGTTAAAAATAAAGGTTTGGAGTTCTAGTCCAAAAGCCCTTCTCAGAAAAGAATACTTTCCTGCCTGTTGTACCACTACGTAGGTCTGGCCCTTTTAGAAGCATTCATTAAATACAGTGGTTTGCCCTAGGTCTTTGGTCAGCCCAGTAACTTCTGAGAACTGGGTGGTGGGACAAAGATGAGCATAAACAGTCTGCTGGGTATCAACATACTTAGTAGGTGCTTTGAGTTCCTGAATAGGAGCAGTGAGTTCGGGCTTGGGCATCTCAGAGAAAGGTGGTGATCTTGGCTAAGTAAATAGGCTGGCTTTTCAGGCAGAAGGCGTTCTATTTGATATGGTGTAAATACCTGATTTCTGAGAGTGGATTAGCCAGGATTTGATCTCGGAGAATCTTAGGCTTTAGTCCTAGAGCTATGTTGAGAGGTTTAGCACTGGCTTTACTGGCTCCAAGGAGATCTCAGTCCCTAACACACCCAGTGTTTGGTTAGTGTGGATTTAAGATAGAGATTCTGTGAACACTTGGGCCTGATATTTGGAAAGTGAGCCTTTGTATCGACTAACAAGTCTAGCAAGTACCCCATTGTCAGTCACCGTACTAGCAGTGAGACCTTAAACTATCTACAAGCTATGTCTATCAGGAATAAGGGAAGCAAGTTCAGTTCCTGGCTGCGGGTGCTGCCTCCTTTGGCATAAAAGGACCATCCAGCAGCTCTGCTGAAAGTGTAAAACCCGCCAGATCACTGGATGGAAGGTTGGGCTAGCAGGTCGCTTGATGCCCAGGTGCAGCCCTCAGCACTGTAATCTGCCCTGTTCCCAAGGTCTGCCAAAATGGGCGGGACAGTTGGCAGGGGACCGGTACCAAGGATAGCCAAGCCGGGCCCCAGAAGCTCAGTGGCGAAACTTTCTTGACGCCTTCTATTTAAAGGCCTGGGGCGCCCCCGCCCTGCGTGCCGGGAATCCGAGCAGCCTCGCGGGCCCCGGCAAAGTGCAGTCAGAGGGAGAACACCGGGCGCGGGTGGCGTGGGTAGTTCTGACTCCGGCCGGGACAGGCGCGATGGCGAGCGGTGACAACAGACACGCTGCTGAGGGCTTCCTCCGTTGGGGTGCAGAAGAGGAGGCGACCCAGGAACTGGAGACGGAGGAGTCGTCGGAGGGTGAGAATGAAGAGGAGGGAGAGAATGAAGAGGCCGAGTCGGAGGAGGAACCGGACGCCAGGTAGCCTGAGCCTGTTGTGCTGGGTCCTGGGCATCGCCCAGAGCCTGGCAAAGCTGCCCACCCCACAGGTGTCTCGCTGGACCGCTGGCAGCCCCCGGGGTCTTTTCCTTTCTCTTTACAGCCTCAGGAGTTCATTTCCCTGGAGCCAAGCTCTGTCTGGGGCTCGCTGCCTTCTTTAAAAACTTGAAGGTGTAAGGTTCTTGCTGTCAGCTGGAGTGACAGGTCCGCCTGCAGCAAAGTTCACAGTCGGCCCCCACCCCAACCCCCGCCTCCCAGCTCCTTGTGACTTGCTCGTTTATTCTTGGAGACTTACTTGGGGTTCTGCCTAACCGCAAAAACTGTGTTGAAATGCTTGCCGCTGGCTCCCTGTGCCTGATCAATCTTGCCTGTCTGAGCGAGCGTGGGGAAGGATCTTGAGGCAGAGAAAGCTCTGTCCATTACCTTCAAAGGTATGGCGGCCTCCTGGAATTCTAGCACTGGGCTAGTTTGCTGTATTTGTATATGCAAATACCCCATACATTTCTTAGAGGAAAGAATCATGAAGGCCAGGTGTGATGACCACCCCTGTGATTCCAATAATAGAAAGGCAGAAGCAGGAACGCCATGATTGTAAGGCCGGCTGGTCTGTATCGAGAGAGATTTCAGCAACTTCTGTCCTAAGAATCGTTCTGGTCCTAAATATCTACTTATCAATAAATTGAATGAAATTAAGTAATACTATATTTTTTAAGAATGGGACTCGCCACTTTGACCCTTTTTGTGCAGGCCTACCTAAAATGAGAATAGTGATATGGGTGTCAGTCAATGATAGCTCTGGCTAGGTGCTCCTATCGGAAGACTTGGGGGCGGGGCCAGTTAATGTGTACCATTTCAGAATGCCGCACTCAGGCCAGAAGAGCTGAAACTGAAGTAGCCCAAGAGTGGCACAGGAGGCTGGGGAGGTGGCTCAGCTGGTCAAGTGTTTGCCTCGTATGCACAGGAGCAAAATTCAATCCCAAACACCGATAAAAATCCCAACATGGTGGCTTGTGCTTGTAATCTCCATGTTAGGGAGATGGAGACAGAATCCCTCGGGCTCACTGTCCAGTCAACCTCATCTAGTTAGTGAGTTCCAGAACAGTAACAGCAGTCAGGAGAAGGAAAGAAAGGAAAGAAGGTTCTCACTTGTAGTTAGCATGACAAAAGTTATATTATGCTGAAGGTCTTCACACAAGATTCCTAACTATAGTCCTAAGCCCATCTCCCCAAGGCTGCTCGCCTGTGTGATGTATCTTAGCCGAAGGTCAGGTCCAGTCTCTAACAGAAGTCTCTGATTTGAGGGTCAGGACCTTGGTCTCTCCAGATGTGCAGAGCAAAGCATTGCTCTTGGTCTCTGCTTAAATACTGTCCAGTGGGTGCCATGAAGTCTAGGAGGGAGTGATGTCACTGGGTTCTGGTTATCAGGGTGTAGTGGGGTAAGAATAAGCCATTCTTACATGTCTAAAAGGCTTTTTGTTTTGTTTTTTACTATGCTCATTGCATTGAATGTGAGGAGTAAGTCTCCACATGCATATACATGTAATCCCATGTGTACACATAGCATGACACTGATAAGGTAAAATAGTCAGTTGGAAATCTTGAATCATGGGCTACATGCTTACCAAGCCAACTACCAAGAAGAAACAGCTTCTGCTTTCAAGAACTTTGAGGGAAAAGAGAGAAATTATGAGGAGTCTCTGACTACATGCTAAAGTTAGACTTCAAATAGAGAATAAAGCGTGGTGTCTTAGTTATGACCAAAAGGCAAGCTGGGGAGGAAAGGGTTTGCTTGGCTCACACTCCAGCATCGCTGTCCATCACTGGAGGAGTCAGGACAGGAACTCACACAGGGCAGGAACCGGAGGCAGGAGCTGATGCGGAGGCCATGGAGGGGGCTGCTTACTGGCTTGCTTCCCATGCCTTCCTTAGTCTGCTTTCTTATAGAACCCAGGCCACCAGCCCATGGGTGTCCCCACCCACCATGTGCTGGACCCTCCCTCATTGATCACTAAGAAAATGCCTTATAGCTGGATCTTTTTTTTTTTACACACTTTATTATTTAACTCATTTTCTATGGCCAATAAAATCCTTCTTATTATGCTTATTACATAAATCAACATATTAGTCTCTGCCTCTTTGGTTTGTTTCTTAGGCAGTTCATAGATTCTTCTATGATTTTTGTCATTTTCTTGATATTTTGCTTTAATGTATATGGAAACCTAAATATCTGAGATGATTGCACTGTACAACACTGACACAGCATATAAACTTTTGTGTAATTTTGATTGATAATTTTTCTGACATCTCAAACTAGTAAAGGTCAGAGCTAAAAGGCAATCTCAAATCATATCTCAAATCTATTCAAAATATGCTGTCCTGATTATATTTTTTGGTTTTTTTAAATTGTTTTTATTGAGCTATAATTTTTCTCCACTTCCTTCCCTTCCTCTTCCTCCCATTCTGCTATCTCTTGTGACCCCATGCTCCCAGTTTACTCAGGAGATCTTATCTTTTTCTCCTTCCTATATAGATCCGTGTATGTCTGTCTCTCTTAGGGTCCTCTTTGTTGTCTAGGTTCTTGGGTTGTGGACTGTAGGTTGTTTTTTTTTTTCATTGCTTTATGTCTAAAAGCCACTTATGAGTGAGTAAATATTATATTTGTCTTTCTGGGTTTGGGTTACCTCATTCAATATGGGTTTTTTTTTCAGATTCATCCACTTACATGCAAATTTCAAGATATCGTTATTTTTTTAACAGCATAGCTAGATCTCATGGAGGCATTTTCTCAACTGAGTCTCCTTCCTCTCTGATGACTCTAGCCTGAGTCCAGTTGACACACAAAACCAGGCAGTGCACATGGGTACTGTGGAAGGTCAGTAGGGAGAGTAGAGCTTCTAAAATCATGGAGTACTGGCCACGGGCCGGATTTCAGAAGATGGGCAGGAGACACATAGAGGAAGGGGTTACAGAGACGTGGGTGCGAAGGGAAAGGAAGAGGGAGTGGGGGGGGGGATCAGCGACCTTCAGGCAGGAAGAGGAGACACTCTTCACTGTGACGGGTGCGGTGCTCAGATTCTTGCCCAGTCTGTGTTCTCTGAAGCTCTTTTACATTACAATGTGGCCATCGGAGAGTTCAAGTGGCACTCCAGGGGTTGTCCTTTGCCAAGAGCTAAAACCTTCAGGTGAGATTATAATTCATCTTTTCTTGGAAAAGAGCCTCTTCCTTCGTTCTGAGTGTAATTTTTAATCTCCGTTGAAATAATTTTTTATGCCAAACAACAACAAACAACAACAAACAACAACCCCCACCTAAAACAAGGACTCCAGCACAACTCTGTAGACACCGGGACTGGGACTGTCACTTGGGGATAGTTGTGTTGAGTGTGTGTCATCGGGGGTGGGAATGGGTGAGGAAGAGGAAGGAAAAGGAAGAGGAGGAAGAAGAGGAAAGGGGTGAGGAAGGGAGAGGTGTAGAGAGAAACAGAGATTATAATTCATCTGAGGTAAACTGCAGCTGTCCTGACTGTAGATGGTAAAGCAGACACGGCAAAGAAACAAGTCAGGATAGGCGGAGGGGACTAAGGTAGGTGGTGATGGAGACCTGGCAAAACACCAATTTTTGACCTATTTTTTACTTTATTATTTTTTATTTTTTGGTTTTTCGAGACAGGGTTTTTCTGTAGCTTTGGAGCCTGTACTGGAACTAGCTCTTGTAGACCAGGCTGGCCTTGAACTCACAGAGATCCGCCTGCCTCTGCCTCCTGAATACTGGGATCAAAGGCATGAGCCACCACCACCCAGCAACTAACTTCTAACCCGGATTTGAGAGAATAGACTCCTCTTGGAGAGCAGATCCCTGACAGGCAGACTGGCCAGGCAGATGCCAGCAGAGTTTCTAGAAGGGAGTCAGCAGAAAGAATGTGATTGCTAGAGCATGGGCCACGCTGGGCTGACAGAAAGGGCTGGGGAGCTCTGTCTCCCCTCACTGTGGTCAGGCATCAAACCGCTTCACTGTGTGTAAGTCTAGAAGTTCTGTGTTCCCCTGAGAGTGGAACTGAGAATTTGGAATAGGTGTGATAGATGGAAGGTGAGAATCACCTGTGCTTCTTCGGACTCCTGCACAGAAGTCTGACACTCAGAAGAGGGCCTTGTGGCGTTTACCTTTGTTGCCTCATGTTAAACCCTCCCGGCAGGATGACAAGGCCATTGTCCTGGAAGAGAAAACTAGAGCTCATATCATTCTCTGAGGATAAAAAGAGCAAGGAACGGTAAGATCCAGTGTGAGGCAGCCTGGGTGCACAGCAAGTCAGTGGGCTTTGACCAGGCTTTGCTTCCAGGAGGAGCCCTTCCTTATGCTGGGAAAACCGAATCCCCTTAGCTTTGACCTGGAGAAGCCACTAGAGGAAGAATTCGGAAGACTTTACCTCTGTGTCACAGTGGGGCTTCCCCCTGCTTAGGCACAGATGTTGTCTAGGTTTTCTAGAACCAGAAACCACAGCTACAAACCCACTGCGTGGGTGTAGAGGCCGGAGGTCAATGCTGGATGTCTTGGCTGCTCTCTACCTTATTCATCTACCTTATCTTAGGGTCTCTCCCGAAACCTGGAGGTCACTGATTTAGCTCGGCTGCTTGGGGTCCCCTTGTCTCCGCTTCTCCCGACCCCCATGCTAGAGTTACAGATGACACTGCTGTGACCAGCTCTGATGTGGAGCTGAGTGATCTGCAGCGAGGTGCACATGCTTCTGTGGCTGGCCCTTTAGCGACTGGGCCACCTCCCTCGCATTATAAGCTCGCTTTTAAAACTGAGAGGCACTTATGAGTATAAAAGTGAATGTCTAAGAAGTGTTAACAGAATGGTGGACCGTGCATCTATCTGATATAGTCTTACTATACGATGTGATAACTTTATCATACCGTACAGTAGTCTTATAATATAAAATGATGTTGTCACAGTGACACAAGGTAGGGTTGTGTAGAGAGAGGGAAACTCAGCTCAGAAAACCCTTTCCTCAGACCGGACATATTGTTGATTGATGCTTCCTGAGGGAGGGCACGGTGGTCCTGCATGGTAGGAGGTAAGCCAGTAGGCGGCATTCCTTTATGCTCTCATGCCCTGTCCAGGATGGAGTGCAGTGAGCTGCTGTTCATCACAGCAATGGAAAACAGAGTAGTAGGGCTGATGTCAACCATAAAATGATTATGCTCGAGAAAGCTTAACAGGGTAAGGCTTAACGAGGTTGGTAGTGATTGTTTCCAAGTCATGAGGTAGTAATCGAGTAGAAATTTATTTGAACTTCTCAGGCTTTTCTTGTTTCTTTCAGTGAATGCATAGCACATGGTATTATATAAAAAAGCCTTTACTATCGAAAATTCAAACAAACTGTAATCTAAATGCTTTTTTTTTACCCTCCCAGGTATAATATATAGAATTACTTACCTTTGTGGTTGAAAAAAAAATATCCCTTCTAGTGACAAAAATGATTTTGGAGTTCAGAAAGCTCATCTTCATCATTTCAGGAACCAATTCTTTTCCTGGTTTCTGCTTGCTGTCTCTCAAGTTAGGCAGGAGTGGGCCATACTGCTGGCTCCAAGTCAGTTCTACTTCCTAATTGTAAGGCTCATGAGGATTAAATCAATTGAGAAAGCACGGGAGCACAGCTGGCTCTCAGAGCTCCCAGCGACTTTTAGTTTCTCACCAGCCTTCAGATAGGGCATCAGCAGAAGCAAACCCTACTCTGGCCTGCCACTCACTAGAGAGGGGGAAGAGATGGTACAGGCTGAGCCGAGGTTCTGTCCCAGTGGAGCGTATCTATAGATACTTGTGGAGAGCCAGGGACTGTGACACCTGTTGCAGACAAAGTAATCAAGAATTTACTACTGTCCTCAAGGAACTCACGTTTGGATAAAGTGACAGAAGACCACGGTTATGTTACCATCAAAAGGACTGAAGAGAAAGTTCTGTTTGAAGCCCCAAAGAGTGGAGAGAATCCCAGGCTCCATCCTAGCAGGAAGGACTTGAGAAGCTGCACCCCTGGAAGAGGACTTTGGAATAAGGTGTCCCAGAAGGCTTGCATTTCATGCTTATGAAAAGAAAATTGTGTTGCCAAAATCTTATCCAAGATCATCTGCCAAAGCAAATTCGTAAAACCTACAGATCTTAGAGCCAGGAGAGGCCATAGGAACAACTGTTCCTGATCAATCACCTCACAGATTCAGAAACCTAGTGGAACCAGTTTTCCCTGGTAGAACTCAGACCGGATGGCAGGTGTTTGGATCCCAGCCTAATGCTCACGGGTTTGTTCCATCTGCAGTCAGTTGCATTGTGGGACTGACTCCCATAGTGTGCCAGGTACTTCCTGGGCCCAAGCGAAGAAGCCGTGGAGAGAACAAAGCACACACCGTCTGAAACTGGCTTTACAAAATGAGCAAACAGATACTATATAATGTCCCAGGTAGATGCACGGTTATGGAGATCAACACAGCAGGAGAACGGTGGTGTGTTTGGGATAGGGCCCTCCACCAGGCCACATCTGAGCAGAGCCTGCAGGAACGTGTCTTTGGCAAGTGGACGAGCAGGTGCAATGGCTCTGGGGTTGGCGAATGTGTGGCTGGCATAGGAGCACAAGGAGATGAGGCTGCGGGACCAGAAAGGAGGTCAAGGGTGAGTGCGAGAAACCTAGGCTGCCATCTGAGGCTGCAGAGATGGCTCTGGCTAGGTGGGCTCCGCACTTGTCACAAGAGTGTGAGGAGGGGGTTGGGCTCTCCAGCATGCATCCATGGCCTTCCTGTAATCCCAGTGCTCAGGAGATGAGTCAGGGAGTCCCTGGGGGCAAGCTGGCTGGCTAGACTAGCCAAATCTTTGAGCTCTGGGCTCAAGTGAAATATTCTGCTTTAATATAGAAGGAGCAATTAAGGAAGATAACGAATACGGACTTCTGGCTTCTCCCCGAACACGCATGTGCAACCACCCACCCCCACATACACAGACCCCCACCACCACCACCACCACATCCTCACACCACACATATCCCAGGTGGCGGCCAGGACTTAGGTTTTATTCTCAGTAAAACTAAAAGGCTGTGTTCTCTCTATCATGCCATTCAGGAGTCAAAACAAAGCCTTTTTAGAAGCAGTGGTTGCAGCAGTTCCTTAAAGACTAAACACCAGTGGGTTCACATTGTCATCCGTCTGCATTCTTAGAACACACGCCAGGCGCAAGCACTGTTCTAAATGTTCCAAGCCCACAGTCGTGTCCCCCACCCCACCCCCGGTCGTCGTCGTCTGTGTCCGTCCTCCCCCTCCTCCCCCCGCCCCTTGTATGCAGAGAGATGTGGCAACACCCGCAGTTTTCTTTTTGTTTTTGCTGGTTTCTGACTGGGTCCCTTTCTTTCGGCCTTTCCCATGATCACCTAGGAGCCTTTGGTTCTTTTTTGTTTTACAACAGTTTAATTTTCTCTATGTAAGCACGGGGTGGTTGGGGGGGTGGGCGTTTACAGCAGTGCTTTCCCTTGGCGGGCGCGTTAGCAGGGCCCGTGTAGGACACGCCAGTCTGGACTGACAGCATTTTGCTTCCTAAGGGCTCTCTGCCATAGCTTATCCTAGGGAAGCTAGCTTTCGGGAGATGAAGGTTAGCGCTGCAGGGTACTCTGTGTCCCATGTCTATCTGTGTGGTGTCTCTCACTGGTTTGCTGTTCAGGGTGCTCTGACAAGTGTGTTATTTGAGCTAGCCCTCTTCTGAGGTCAGTGGAAAGCACTGGGGGTAGGAGTGCCCGGCTGCCTAGGATGCCAGAATGCTAGGCACTGCTGAAGTGTTGGCTGCATGACTGCTGTATGCCCTTGGTGAGACTTTGAACAGCGAGGAAAATGCAAGAATTGCAATGATCTTGTTTTCCTTGGAAATAGCAAACCTGCTAAAGTGTAGGACATGTCGAAACCATGCGAGCAGGAGCGTTATGCTGCCTGGCTGTTAGGAGCATGGACTTAGGGAAAGCAGGGGACCACTCAGACATGGGACAAAATCCTTCTTCCGTGTCAGGAAATGTAGAGTCAGTTGCAAGAGACCAGCTGCGATCTGTGGATGAAGAGAATCTTCCATGTAGTCTAGTGTCAACCAATAGAAATACAATGCCAACTGCACAGATTATTTAGCTCCCTTTTTTTCTTTTCTTTTCCTTTCCTTTCTTTTCTTTCTTTTTCTTTTCTTTTCCAAGACAGAATTTCTCTGTGTAACAATCCTGGCTTTCTTGGAAGTTGTTCTGTACACCAGGCTGGTTTCAAGCTCACAGAGACTCACCTTCCTCTGCCTCCCTAGTGCTGAGATTAAAGGCATGTACCACCACCACCCAGCCATAATTTAACATTTAAGTAGCCACTAAAGTTTAGACAAAAAAAAAAAAAAACAAATGGAAGCAATTTTAACAATGTATTTTGTTTAATTCAATAGTCAAGGTCCTATTTGTAATGGACATTTGTAAAATGCAGTCACTAGGTTTACATTATCTTGAACTATGTCTTGGAAAGATGGTCAGGCTTTACTTTAGAGAACGTCTCTGTGGTCCTTCCCTCTCCACACACATTCTTAGGGCTCTGTAATCACATCGAGCAGGGGGCAACCACATAGAACACTGACAGTGTGTAGAAATTATCTAGCTTCAGGGAATCCATGGGACAACTGCTTCACTGACAGTGAGTTCAGGGGCTATGCCAGAGCCCATGCCAGTTATCAGGGACATTAAAATGATAGCGTCGAGGAGTTCACAGTCTGGGGATGGTAGGGGAGGACCAGTGACCTTCAACACAATGTCAGATTCATCACACAAAGGTAATTTTTCATCAAAGAATAGGTAAAGAGGCTCTTTTCCTAAGTTAGAGTTAGAAAGGTTTGGTAGCGCCACACCAGCGAATGAGGAAGATCGACCAAGCATGATGGGCAGCTCGATACACCTCAGATTCCCACTTGCACCTCTTGTGTTGCTTCTGATCGCTGCTGTAAACTTTATATCCCCCAGAGTCCCTCAGAGCAGCCCAGGGGTGAGAATGTCTGTTGACCGAGCGAATGCATAAGTGGCTGAGGGAGTGGATGTCATTGGGATACTGAAGTTGGACCCGGGAGAATATTGCTGGCTTCTGACCACTTGTTTAACCGGGGATTGATAATGATCAGCTGGGAGGGGGATGCTTCAATTCTGTTGTCTGCAGGGAGCATCCACATCTTCTGTGACTGGTCCCAAAGCTGCCTCTAGACCACCCACTCTCAATCTGTGTAGGCAGTGAGTTCTTTAGGGGATCACCAATCAGATGTCCTGCATGTCAGGTATTTGTATTATGCTTATTATGATGATTACTATGATTATTATTATGATTCATAACAGGAGCACAATTACAGTTGTGAAGTAGCAGCACTATAATTTTATGGTTGGCGGGGCTCACCACGACATGAGGAACTGTACTACAACTGTATGCAGCATTAGGAAGGTTAAGAACCACTGCCCTAGACTAATCTATAAGCCAGACCACAGATGAGGGAGAAGAACAACATTTGCTTTTCACTCAGAGAAGAATCCTCTATTAAGCCAACTGGAATGTCTTCAGTTCAAAAATTCAACCCGTTGATCTGGCAAATTCCAGTACCTGTGGGAAGATGGATCAACACTGCTCTGTCTACCAAGCTAACCCTTAAGATCCACTCTCCCACAGCCCTCCTAGGCCTCATTTGTATGTGCTTTCTTTAAGAAAACCCACATGCTAAAAGTCACTCATCATTCGGAACCACAAGTATTTCTAATTTTTAATTGCAAATTTAAAAGCTTAAGGCATGTACACTCACCACAGATTCTCTCCTAATGATTGACCTCACTACACTTAGAACTGCTGATTTGTAGGTAAAATAGTCCCTTCCCCTTGCAGAAAAGCACCCATAGTGAGTGAAGAGCTTTATCCTTCTGCAAGTGTTTACTGGGGGTAAACTCTGTGCCAGGCACAGAAACACAGAGCGAGCAAGAGGCAATGTTTCTAATACATCTACTCTAGATCCTGGAGGGGAAAGATCGGTGTCTGTCACCGACGTCACTGGACAGTCAAGTGGGTTGATCCTAGGAAGCTGAGATACGGGTCTGAACCCCTCGTGGTTTTCTCTAAGTCTCTAAGTCTCTGGTCCCTACTACCAGTCCTTCTCCCTCCACCTACAGCCAAAGATGGTCACTGCTTTGTCATCGACTTGGCAGGAGAGCCTGACTGCTGACAGCACTCACCCTACAGGGACGCTTTGATGTCATCTCCCAGACCCTCTTATGTTTGGGACACGTGACAGAGGCGCATGGAAGGGAAGGGAAGTCAACACTGGCTCAAGGAACACCTAACTCGTTCTGAGTGCTGTCACTTGTTATCTGGATTCTTGTGTTTTCAAATAATAGTTCAACAATACTGCCTTTGCTTTCACCCTTATTTTGTGAGAGAGAAACTGGGGTAAAGATGCTAAATGATTTACATAATTTCAGCAGCTTGCAGGGCATAAAAAGGATGCTAGCGTGGCCTTTGGAAGAATAAGTATTGTAACTCTCCTGTTTTTCTTCAGACCATGTACACACCACATATAAGAGGCCGTAGATGTAAAGACATATAGTCTACATAGTGCTTAGTAAACAGATGCCTGCTCATCATTAGCCAACTTCTTCTTGTTTGAGCATAACTTTAATAGTTTAATATTTATTTCTTTATTATTTTAAAAGATTACATGTATATGTATTTGTCTGCTGTGCTTATTCATACATGTACGTGGGTGCCAGCAGAGACCAGAAGAGGGTGTTGGAGCCCCAGGAGCTGGAGTTACAGGTGGTTGTGAGCCATCCGACCTGAGTGCTAGGAACCTAACTCACGTCCTCGCTAAGAACAACGTGTGCTCTCAACCGCTCAGCCCTCTCTCCAGCCCCAATTTTACCATTTTAAAATGATTATTTAATTTTTTTTTTTAAAAAAAACAAAGGTGTAAAACGCCTGGAAAGTTGTCACTAACCCTGACTGGCACTTCTGCTGTATTAGGTTTCCTAATGTGTAAGAGCGTCAAACTATGTTTAAAAATAGACATTAGGCAACCCAGTGTACTTGGGTTTCGTAAGACCAAAGCTGGCACACCCAAACACTCCTCTGCATGCCATATAGGGCCACTTGATACACATCCAGTGGGAACTTACCATAATATCCATGAAATTGATACTTTCTTTAAAAGACAGAATTTATGTTAAGTGTAAGGTGGTAAATTTCTAAGTTTTTCCAATCTAGCTTTCTTTTTCTTTTGGGTTTAAAAATACTTTTATAATTTCTTTGAGAATTTCACATAAAGTATTTTTTTCATACTCACCCCCTTTCCTCCCCTAGCTCCTCCAGATCTGCTCCCCACAAGCTTCTTTCTGAGCTAGGGTCTCATACTTTAGCTCAGGTTGACCTAGAACTCATATGTAGCCCAAGATAGCCTCAAATTCATAGCAGTTCTCCTGTCTCAGCTTGAGATAGGATAACAGGGACACGTCACCTCACATATGGTCCTGGGACAGGGGGCCCTCGGAAGGGGGGGTGGCACTTAGCAATGAGTGGCTCCATTTGTGCAGTTGTGTCCCGTCTTTCTCGCGGGCAGGTGTGCACACAGGGCACCTTCCAGGAAGCTGCAGGAAACAGCCTCCAAACCCTTGTCCTCGGGTCCCCGGGGAAAGTGATAGTCTTCCTAGGCTCCTTTAAAAACCCAAGGTTAGACAGGAGGAGATACAACATGAACAGAGTTAGTTATGTTGAGATGTAAACTAAACCCGCCTGGCAACCAAATATGTGGTTAAATTGATTGGCTGATAATTAGGACTCCTACTTTACTTACAAACCTGACTTTTTGGGGAAAAAATACTAGTGGAGCCTTTGGACACCTAAGCTGGCCGAGGGTGAGGTCACAGCTGGGGGACCAGAGCAGAAGAAACTGAAGGAAAAGTTGTTAGATCAGTGGCCTCTCTCATTCCAGAAGAAAACGGCAAAGAAAGGCCAACTGCTTCTTAGAGTCTTCTGTTCCTCTCTGCTCCAGTCCACAATCCTGCCTCGTCCTGCCAGTTCCCTAGGTTTCCTTAGACTGACCTTCGCCATTTAGCTGCTTTGGGCACAGAGCAGCTACTGTATAGATTTCATACTGCTAGGTTATTGCCCTCCCTAGGTTATTGTCTTTTTGTCAGCTGGGGCTGTGAGTCACAAGAGTAGCTAACTGACCGATGTAAGAGGAGGAGGATCTGGTAGACCAGAGGCTCCTGGGAAGGGTAGGAAACAGTCTTTTAAAAAGAATGGAAGCAGTTCCTCAAGCCATACCACAGAACAGGTCAGACAGTACTGTAACTCAGTCAGAAAAAGACAAGCCAGTTGGAAATTGGGGAAAGGATCCAAATAGATGGGTTTCCAAAGAGACTATACAAAGTCCAAAGAACGTAAGAAAACATGCTCGTTGTTGCTACCCTTAGGGAAAATGTAAGTTAAAACCACAAGATAATGGGCATTGGTGAGAGCGGCAACTCAAGTGTACACCAACCAATGAACAGATGACGGAAATACAGCCCATACGGGAGGCTGTTACTCCATCATAATCAGGAACTAAGCATTTTGACATGCTACAACACGGATGAACCTCTGGATCATCAGGCTAAGTGAAAGAAGCCAGACATGGAGGAGCATATATTTTATGATCCCATTTATATAAAATACCCAGAATGGCGACAGAAAGGATACTAATGGTTGCCCAGCACAGAGAGAAATGTGGTGCTTGCCACCTCATTTGTAGGGAAGTAATTGAAGAAAACATTCAAAATCAACCCTTAGCCTCCATGTGTGCAAACACACGCGTGTGCATGCACACACACATACACACACATGCGCGCGCTTGCACATACACAGACACGGGAGTGTGCACACACGGTTAGAAGTTTGCTAAAGAAACTTTCAGTTATTACTGGTCACTAGATGCCTGTTGCCACTTCCGCCTCCACAGTCCAACACTGCAGCAACTGTAACCTCCACTGTTACCCTAGAGAACATGGAGAGCCACCAGGCATCCCCTGAAGTGTGAGTGGTGTGCAGGCCACCCCTGGGGCGGCATCCAGCACTGCCAACTGTCTCCCCAGAACCTCCCAAGTGAGGGATTCTCTGGATAGAGGAGGAATCAGGTGCTAGGCGCCAGGGAGGACTTGAGGGGCGAGGGAAACAAACTTTCTTCCAGCTCCTTACTTGGCCCTCAGCTCCTTTCACGTGGGGCCTAGAAGAGTTTTCTCTTTCTATAAACATGTTGCGTTTTACTGAAACAGTGGCACAAACTGGTTAAAGCATGTCAAAGTTGCCTTGCAAACCAGTCAGCAGCAGACAGAGCCTTATCAAGTGCCTTTCCCAGTGCCAGCAGGTTCTGACTGGTCATCCTGTGTGTTCTAGCATGGGCTTTCCATGTCGCAGTGAAAGCACCCTGGAGGGGGTGCTCAACACATTTTCCTGTACACGATGGGTTCTGCTTTGTGGTTTCAGAGCTCTAACAAAACCCCGTAACTATCTGGTATTGTCAGAAAACTAATCCCATCTAATCCGCATAGTTAGATACCAGACCGGTCCCTTTCTGGAGAATGGCACCTCAGCTCACAGTGTGGATAACTCCAGGGTTATGTAAGATCTGCATGGGGTAGAAATGGGGTTCATGTGGTCAACACAGACATAGAAAGTCAGGGCCCATCTTGTTCGGTGTTTGAAGAGGGGACATGGGACGGGCACCAACATTTGGGAGACCTACTCAGCCATATTTTGCCTTTCAGGCACTATTGTATTATATGACATTTGTTTTATCTTTGAACTTTATCAGTTAATTTTCCTAGTAAAAAGTAGTAAATATAGCCGGAAAGATAGCTCAGTGGTTAAGAATTCTTTCTGCTCTTCCAGATGGCAACTTTGGTTCCTGGAACCCATGTTAGGTGGCTCGTAACTGCCGGTAACTCCAGTTCCTGAGGATCCAATGCCCTCTTCTGGTTTCCATGGGCACCCACACACATGTAGCATATACTCACACAGATAAATGCGTTCATACATACATACACACAAATAAATCTTTAAAAGATACTAAATATGTTCTTTAAGCCGTTCAAAGTGGGTTTTCAAGAGAATCACATTAGATAATATCTCTGGGAATAATTCGGCATATGAGATGGTGTCTAGCAAAAGAGAAGGTATTTAATGTCAAATAAAAATTGTTGGGGCTGGAGAGATGGCTCAGAGGTTAAGAGCACTGACTGCTCTTCTAGAGGTCCTCAGTTCAATTCCCAGCAACCACATGGTGGCTCACAACCATCTGTAATGTTGTCTGGTGCCCTCTTCTGGGATGCAAGCATACATGGAAGGAATGTTGTATACATAATAAATTAAAAAAAAATTGTTAGTATGGGAATTCCAAAGCACAGAAAGTGTGTGCGTGTAGGAGATAACACCAGACAGGGTCTGAGTGAGGTCTCACACCCAAGTCTATTTATAAAACTATAAAGCAGCCTTCCTCAGACAGGCTACCAACAAGGTGTCCCCCCCCCCTCACCTCCGCTCAGAAGTCTGCAAGCAAACCCTCTGGTGTCAGGGTCTGAGCACTACTCGACCCTGTCCTACCACCCAGGCCAGGCTCCACACCCCACACAAACAAGGCATGGCAGCACATGGCACAGGCTTGGATTGCTTCCCTCACCCGCTCTTCTCCTGTTCTGGGAGGCAGAATTATTCTCCGTTGAATAATTTGCTATGATAAACAACAACAAACAAACAACTCCCACCTAAAATCAAGACTCCAGCACAAGTCTGTAGACTCCGGGACTGGGGCTGTCACTTGGGGATAGTTGTGTTGAGTGTGTATCATCGGGGGTGGGAATGGGTGAGGAAGAGGAAGGAAAAGGAAGAAGAGAAGGAAGAGGAAGAGGAAAGGGGTGAGGAAGGAAGAGGCATAGAGAGAAACAGAGAGGGCAGCTTTCTTAACTCCTTTTGGGTTTCCAGCACCCCACCCCCATCTCTGCCATGAGGCCTGGACATACCCGTGGTATTTGGATTCTATTAGAGATCTCTGTTCTCAAATGAATGAATGAATGAATGATGAATGGGTGCTATCTAGAGGAGTAATATCAAACATATCAGTTTGCTTAGCTATGCTTTCCAGAGGCAATCATTATGAAAGAGATGTTGTCTGCCTTGATTATGGCCTTATTAATTAATCAGAGTGGATGCTCAGAGTTGGGACTGCACATTTGAATTCAACGGTGAGAAGGGAAAAGGAGGAGGAAAAGCATCCAGAACATTTGTTAGAACAGGACGTTCAGATGTCCCTCCGCTGATGCTGGCTTTAGTGTCCCGATAAACCCCTGGTAAGCTAGAAACGTTACACGTCAAGTGCATTTAATGCAACTCAGACAGTGACCATGATTGCTTAGCAGCAGACTGTGCATGGATGTCAGTCCTTTGCCCTCGTGGTACCTAGCCTGGCTGACTGGGAGCTGCAGCGTGCTGTTTCTGCCCAGGATCAGGAAAAGATCAAAATTCAAAACGTGAAGTATGGTTTATAATGAATGCTTATTGCTTTCACACATTCATATATTTGAAAAATTGTAAGTCAAACCACTGACAATCTGAGACTGGGGCGGTTTCTACTTACTGAATAATAGTGTTAGCCGCCTGTTTAACTTTCAAGCCCAGGAAAGGGAGGAGAAATGGAAAACTTCATTTGCACAAAGTCTTAGTCTGCTTTCCCCACTCTAGCAAGATGTCTGAGACTGGGTAGTGTTTAATCAGCAGAATCTTACTGTCCACAGTTCTGGAGTCTGGGACGCCAATAAGCAGAACGCCACAGATGTGGGGACCAGAAGAGACTGTTCCTTCTTGCTGAGTCGATACATTCCGGAAGGAGCAGGAAGCCACCCCCACCTCGGGTTCGGGCCCCTGTTTGTGATTAGTCCATCCGCAGGGCCTAATTATCTTAACCCTCTCAATATGATCAATTGCTGACTAATTTTCTTGAATTTTTGGGACATATTCAGACTGTACACAACTGTTAGTGGTAAATCTAGTACTCAAACCCGAGTCTTTGGGAAGTAAAGATGTTATTTCTTACACCATCCCATGTTGTTTCTGTTTTTTCGAGACAGGGTTTTTCTGTGTAACGGCTCTAGCTGTCCTGGAACTAGCTCTTGTAGACCAGGCTGGCCTCGAACTCACAGAGATCCGCCTGCCTCTGCCTCCCGAGTGCTGGGATTAAAGGTGTGCACCGCCATCGCCTGACACCATACACCGATTTTCTAAAACCAGCTCTCACAGGGTAGGAAGTGTTGACAAGGGCGTAGGAAGAGTGTGGGGCTCCTCCTCACACTGCTGTTCGAAATGCTAACCAGAGGGAAAACTTGGGAAATATGTCTAAAAAGCCTGAAAAATAATTTTGATTTTGGTTGTCAATTCTTTTTCCTAAAGCATTATTTCATGAGAACAAGCATTAATCCATGAAAACAAATGTTTATTCCATGAAAATAAAAGTTGTGTCTATAGGGAGTTTTTGCTAGAGCGCTTGTGTTTTTAAAAACAAGAGTTTGCTGTGTAGCCCAGGCTAGCCCTGAACTTATGATCCTCTTGCCATGGCCTCCCTCGTGTTGGGAGCATGGGCAGGTGCCTGTCTTATAACATGGAAACAATCTAAATGTCCAGAAAGGTATTGAGTAAATCAAATGTCATAATGTATGTAGAGGGAACTGTGTTTCTCAAAGATTGTTCTTTCTATCATTCACAAGGTCAAAAACATTTTCACAGTGGTCTAGGCCTTATTCCCATTTCCTGCTTTTACTCCCGTATGAATGTAGAATGTAGGAAAAACTCATTGATAACCTCTTATGTTCCATGTGGTAGCTGGCTGGATCATTAGTTTCAAGTTCTGTGTAGGGTAATGAATATGCCCATAGTGACCTGAAGTCAGAGGGGAAGTAATTCCAAGGGTCTGTGTTAGCTCTTAAAAAACATTTCAGTGGCC
>JAQHUG010000582.1:504022-517904 GCA_028555095.1 Dicrostonyx torquatus | reverse complement strand
AGATCCGCCTACCTCTGCCTCCCGAGTGCTGGGATTAAAGGCGTGCGCCACCACCGCCCGGCGAGACAGGGTTTCTCTGTGGCTTTGGAGCCTGTGCTGGAAGCTGGAACTAGTTCTTGTGGTCTCGAACTCACAAAGATCCGCCTGCCTCTGCCTCCCGAGTGCTGGGATTAAAGGCGTGCACCACCACCGCCCGGCACACCTCCCTCCTTAAGACTTCCTATTTGGACATAAGTAGTCCTTCTCTCTTGTTTCCTATGTTATAAAATAAATATATGTTTTTATATAGAGGTGTGTTTTGCCTACATGGTCATGCTTGATTGTTGCAGAAGCCAGAAGAAAGTGTCAGATTCCCTGGAACTGGAATCGTGGACAAGTGTGAGCTGCCATGTGGGTGCTGGGAACTGAACCTGTGTCCTCTGGAAGAACAGCCAGTGCTCTTAACTACTGAACTACCTCTCTGGCCCCTGGACTAAGAAATATTACAAGACATCTTTTCATTCACAATTCTTTTTTTTCTTTTCTGCTTTTTGAGTGCGACATCTGTGTGTACACATGTGTGTGCTGGTGCATGTACCCATGTGTATGCATGTAGGGGTCAGATGAGGATGCCAGGTGTCCTCCTCTGTCACTCCAAGACAAAGTGTTCCTCTGAACCCAGAGCTCTCTATTTTATGGCTACGCAGACTGGCCAGCAGACCCCATCAGTCTCCTGTCTCTGTCTCCCTGGTACCGTACCGATGTACATGACTACATCCAGTTATTGTATTGGTCCTGGGGATCTGATCTGATCTGCATGCTCTTGCCCACTCAACCATCTCTCTAGTCCTCATGATGCTTAATGATTTCATTTAAAATAAGCTACTGGTTTCTGTTTGAGCTAAGGTGAAAGGAAAAGAAAAGGCAGAAGGTAAACCCAGGAAAGGCAACCAAAACCTCAGCAGAGAAGGTAGAAAGTTTTGACGTGATCTTTTTATTTTTTTTAAATTTTTTTTTAAAAAAGAAAAAGATTTTATTTTTTTTTCATTTTACATACCAATCCCAGGTCTCACTCCCTCCCCTGCTCCCATTCCCTCCACCTACTCCTCCACCTCACCCCCACCCACTCCTCAGAGAAGATAAGGCACATTGCTTTGGGGGAAGATCCAAGGCCCTCCCTTCTATATCTAGGCTGAGCAAGGTATCCGTCCAAAGAGAATAAGTTCTCAGAAAGCCAGTACATGTAGTAGAGATAAATCCTGGTGCCACTGCCAGTGGCCCTTCAGTCTGCCCCAGCCATATAACTGTCAGCCACATTCAGAAGGACTAGTTTGAACCTATGCTGTTTCCTTCCCTGTCTGGCTGGAGTTGTTCATGATCCCAGAGAGGCTAAGTAGCAAGGTGAACCCATCTGGAAAGGGGATATAGACAAGATCACCTGAAAAATTGGGAGCATGGGGGTGAGAGGAGTAGGGAGGATGGAAGGGGAAGATGAGCGGAGAAGGGGAGGGGGGAGGAGAACTTGAGGGAACAGGATAGTCGAGATGGAGGAAGGACAGAGATAAAAGCAAGGAAAGAGATATTTGGATTGAGGGAGCCATTATGGGGCTAGCTAGAAACCTGGCAGTAGAGAAATTCCCAGGAATCCACAAGGATGACCTCAGCTAAGATCCTAAGCAATAGAGGAGAAGGTGACCGAACTGGCCTTGCCCTGTAGTCAGACTGATGAATATCTTAAATATCACTATAGAACCTTCATCCAGCAACTGATGGAAACAGAGGCAGAGACCTACATCAGAACACTGGACTGAGCTCCCAAAGTCCAGTTGAAGAGTGGGAGGAGTGGGAATATGAGCAAAGGTGTCAAGATCATGATTGGTTCACCCACTGAAACAATTTACTTGATGTGATCTTTATATCCCAGACCTGATCATTTTAGAATGTCAGAAATTGCATATTTTGCAGCTTTAGTGAAATCCATGTGATTTAAGTTGATATTGCTTACAAAAACAAAATGATAATAACAGTGAGATACAAGGCTATTGCCAGCATAATTCAGAGTGACAGAAGAGTTGTTCAAGGGAGGCGTTGCTGATAGTAGAACACATCAGTCATGACAATGGAGGAGGAACACTGAGGTCAAAACAGGGAGGTGGGAGGACAGAGAAGAGGAGAAGAGGAGGAGGAAGCACAACCAAGTCCAGGACATATGAAGAAGCCATATAGAAACCCATTGTTTCACAAGCTTACTGAAAAATACAATCTGGGGGATGGGGGATGCTGCAAGGGTGAAGGGTGGGTATGGAGGGACTGGGAAACGAGTGGAATTGGGATGTATAATTGATTCCCAAAGAATCAAGAAAAAAACTGTTTTAAAAAAAATACAACCCCCAAAAAGGGGTGGGATTTGAATGGGCAAACCCTCCAAGTTGGATAATGCTCCTCCCCAAAGCCTTGGGCTAGTAAACAAAATCCCAGCATCAAGTGTGGGGTATTTCTCTATGAGTTGTGGAGTAAGAGAGGTCCCCAAAGCCCTGACCAAACAATATAGGACGTTGGTATTTCTCTTGATTGACAGACCCCATTGCTAAAAGTATCACACACTTTGGTTACAGGTCATAGAGAAGTGAAGCTTGTGCTTAGCTGGAAGTTTCTTCTATAACAGCCAGGCTACATGGTTCCAGAAGTTGCCATGCTAAAGGAGAAAAGCCATCCACACTTTTGCTTATCTGTCTACCCTGTGAGCCACGATAATGACCTTCGAAGGCAGATGTGCTCCCTAGTACAATAGTGGAAAGACTGTTATGGAGGTTACCAACCACTTCCCAGTAGGGTTGAGGCCTGCTCCATGGGACCTCCTACCTGTTTCTGTAAGCCTGGTCCAGAGCCTTTGGTTTGGCGGTCAAAGGCCCTAGAGATGACCCTACTGCAACTGTGCTGCTAAACTGCCTTCTGAATACTCATTTATACCCACAGATTAATGCTGTGACCAGACTTCATCAGAGAAGCTTCTTACTGTAGCAGGCTGTGGTTAATACAGAAACCCACAACTGGGCAACGTGCCCAGAATAGTGACACGAGGCACTCTGCCCCAGCTGGGAGCTGTAATACCCCACAAAGTTCAGACAATATTGTGGAGGAGAATGCAGAAAGAATAAGAGCCCAGGATGGGGAGGTAGATGACATGGAAGATGTCTTCTGGACATGGCATAGCCTTGCACTCACGAACTCACTGAAGCTGTGGTTATCTCCTCAAGGCTCGCACAACACTGCATCTGTCAACATTACATCACAGATGAGGGAAGGACCCATTAGACCCGACCCTTCCAAAGAGACTGTTAGCAATTAATACTAGCTAGGGGAGAGATGTCACTGTCCTCAGTGGTAATCCACAGATACATTGCCTTCCTCCATGCTGGAGTAAGTAAGCCCACAGACAAAAAGACAGGAAAGTAGGAAGGGGGCTCACCAAAAAGAAGAGTGTGTGCCAGTGGGAGAGGTAAGGGCCGATAATGGAGGTGAAAGGGGCTAAAATTAATTATATACATCTATAAAACTGTCAAACAATAAAAAAGTGAAAAATAGCAGCAAATAGATAAAACACCATTAAGAGACCAACATACCTTTACTTTTAAAAAATATTATTTATTATGTATACAAGGGCACCAGACCTCATTACAGATGGTTGTGAGCCATCATGTGCTGGGAATTGAACTCAGAACCTTTGGAAGAGCAGGCAATGCTCTTAAACACTGAGCCATCTCTCCAGCCCCCCAACATACCTTTACTCTATGGGGAGTGGCCACATAAAGTACAAATGGTTCATTGGGGGAAAGTAGAGCATGCTCAGTCCTTCAAGCGGTCATTTCACAAAGAGCAATATTCATTCAGGCCAGAGCTAGACTGCTATAGGAAGGGAGGGCTTTCTGCAATACAACGATACTTATGCAATGCTTAAGTTATTTATGGAGCTGAGCGAGCAGAAATAAACCACAAGACAGGACTTTGTCAGAGAACTAGAAGCAAAGAAACGGAAATTCTAAAGCTGAAACGCGTCAGAGCACACGACGATATGTTTGATGATTTAGTGAACAGTTCAGACACAATCAAATACAGACTTAGCATGCTGGGTGGGAAAGCAACAAAACTAAGCACAAATAATATTATAAGGAGAATAATGAGGACATAATTTGTGGAAAATTTGAATATTAGTAGAGATGAGAGATAATACAGCAAAAGTAGTATTTGAAAAGATACCGGAGCTAAGAATGTGTCAGCAATGATGAAAGACATTATTGAACATAGTTGAGAACTCATACAAAGCCTAAGTAACACTGCAGAGTTAAGCATATAAAAATAACTTCTGAAAATGAAAGACAGTATCAAATTTTCTGAAAGGAGTTGGGGAAAAGTTCACATTGCTTACAAAATTAGCAACAAACTGTTTATCCACAGAAATAACAGAAGACAGAAGATACTGGGGTGATGATTTAAAGCGCTGAGAGAAAATACCTAATAATCTAGAAAATGTCTTTAGGAGGAAGGGTATAAAAGACCATTGATGAAAAGTTCAGAATTTAGTTAAGAATTCATCACCAGCAAATTCACAACAGAGGAAATCCCAAGAGGCATCCTTCCGGGAGAACAGAAATGGTTCCAGACAGAGTATTGGAGATGCAAAGGAGGCATGCTCAAAGGTTTAGTGTGTAGATAAATCTAAGTAAATATTGGCAGCTTTAAAAAGCAAAGGTAATGATGTCTTGTGAAACTTAAAAATACATATAGACTTAAAATATACAATTACAGTGGCCTATCAGTTGAAACTAAGGTGATTCCTGGTATGTCCATTGCTTAGGAAAAAGTGAAAGTACCGATTTGTGCTAGACATTAATTAGTCATGCAGGCACGCTGCAATCTCTAGGGTCATCACTATAAGAGTAGTAAAATAGAACATAACTAATAGAGGGGAAATTTTAATAATAAAAAATTCAATCCAAAGTAAATCAAGAAAGGAGAGACAAAAGCTCACAGGTAATATAAATAGTAAACGGTAAGACGGTGAATTGAGCCTCAAATACACTTAAATGGATCAGTGTTCTAAGTGAGTTATCAAAAGGGATTTTTAAAAAGATTTATAAATTTATTGTAGGAGATACATCTAAAACAATTGCTGTGATAAAGACACCATGACTAAGGGAACTTATAGAAGAGTTTATTTGGGGCTGATGGTTTCAGAGGGTGAGGCCATGACCATCTTGTCAGGGAGTATGGCGGCAGGCAGGCAGGCAGGCATGGCATGGCACTAAGAGCTCACATCTTAAAACACAAGCACCAGGTAGAGAGAGCACACTGGGAATGGCATGGGTGTTTGAAACCTCAAAGCCCAGCCCAAATAACAAGACCACATCACCTAATCCTTCTCAAATAGTTCCACCAACTGGGGACCAAGTATTCAAACATATGAGTCTATGGGGCCATTCTTATTCAAACCATCACAATAAGGATGAAGGGCAATTAAAATTTTTTTAAATGCAACAAGATAATCATGCAAACAATCAAAAATATCTCTTATAGACTTATTAATGATCAAAGCAGGATTTATCAGTATCAATATTTTGATAGATTAGGAAAAATACACACAAACAAAAGGGACATTTTATTAATATTAAATTTAAATTTCTAGAATAATACGAGTGTTCTAAACTCATTTTTATCTGTCAATACAATTTCAGAACACAAAAATTAAAACTTAATAGAATTATAAAGCTTGAAAAAATCCATGCAATCATAGTAGAGGACATTGACATCTCTCTAGAATTAGAATAAGCAGACAAAACTACCACTAAGGGCAAAAACAATTTGGTAACACAACAAAATAGACTATTTTGTTGACATATAAAATGCATTGCTGAAAATATGTAATACATAAGCTCTTTTTATTAACACAGAGACATTTCGATATGACCATAAAGAAAAAACTATAGTTTCAACGAAGTTAAAAATATACCATAAACAAAAATGAATCATCCAACCACAATGCAATCAAGCTAGAAAGTAGCTAGAAAAGATGGCGAAGAAATCTTCATATATTTTGAAATTGAGAAACAGATTTTTATATAACATATGGACCAAATAAATCACAGAGATTCTGTACAAACCGTCTGAAGCTATAAAGTGATGGGTAAACTCTGACTGTACATGTTAGAAAACAGGAAAGCTCAGAAGTTAATGATACAAGAATTTGTTTTAAGAAGTTAGAAAAAATATTGTCAATCCAAGGAGAGTTGAAGAAAGAAATAGAAGGCAGTCATAAGATAGAAAACACCAACAAAGCCATAATTTATTTCAAAATATGAATAAAATTCTCCCTTTAGCGGTGCATCCCGTATTTCAACTAAACCTATCTGGTTAGTTGTCTTATCAATATGTTTTTATCCACAGTGATATTTTTGTTCACTTGCTCTAACACCAGTGAGACATGATATAGTCTTTGCTATAATTATACAGATTTTTTTCAAACCTTGTAGTTTTACTAATGTTTGGCTTATATATTTATGAAGAAAAAACTCTCAGAAGATAAATGCTAAGAATGAAAACAGAGTGGATGAAAATTTACGCCTTATACTTAAAAGATGCCAAAAGAATGGGCAATTCTAATTTCCCCAAAATTTGAAAGTTTGTTAAAGTGGATACATTTTAAGAAAATAAACTCCCACAGAGGTCTGAATATTCATTTATCTACTGAACAAGTTACTTTTAAAAAACTTTACTATGAGCTGGGCATAGTGTTATCCCAGGATGAGACAGGAGGATAACAAGTTGGAAATGAGTCTGAGTTATACAAAGAGACTCTGTTTCCAGAAACCAAAACAAATAATTGAATAAACACCTTACCATGAAAAAAAGCCTCCAGATCTGAAAGACTTCAACAAATGTTACCAAATATTTGAAGAAGAAATAATGCAATATATCCCTCCAGAATAATAGTGCAGGACGGAATAACTTCCAGGTTTTTTTTAAATGAAGAAACCTGATCTTGATACAAAATTTCAAAAAACACATTATAAGGATATTGCAGTCCAGCGTTATTCATGCAAAAAGCAAAATTCCTAGACGTGTAGTAGAACCAAATCCAACATTGTACAAAGAGTGTAACGTCACATCCATATTGAGTGCGATTCAGGAGTTCAAGGTTGGTTTCGGTATATTGGTCACTGTAAGATAAAAGAGAAAATATGATCATATTTGTAGCCACATAAAAGTTGTTTTAATTAAATTGGCATTAATTCATAACGTTTAGAGAGCAGTCTTGGCAAACAGAATAAAAACTTCCATAGTCAGATAAAGGCAGTCCTCAAAAGGAGCCATCAGGGCTCGTGTCTGACATTGGTCTATCGTCTTCTTGATCCGACTCACATCTGTTCAATCTCTCTTGTCCAACTCTGAAGGGCTGTTCACCCCACACGCTACCCAAGTCTACACGAGAAGCTGAGAAATGATCAGAAAGTTATTGTGCAAGAATGCAGTGGGGGAGAGATGATCTTCATAGCCAGTATCTCTTTGTTTAGTATCTTTAATTATATAAAAGAAGATGATACCCGATGCAAAAACTTGTGTTGTACAATGAGAAGCAACCATAGGGACATTGCGGAGCCATCTGGGGACAAGCTCTCTCCTGTTAACACAGTTCATTGTTTCTTTAGGTGGAGTGTGATGTGAATTTTAGGGGGTTATGGCTTAATACATGCTAAGAGAGTCATTCTCTGTTGTTGCTTATAGTGAGTTGAGTAAAGCCCCCATAGGCTCACAGATTTGAAGGCTTGGTCACTAGGGAGTGGCACTATTTGAAGATATTAGATGTGACCTTGTTTGAGGAAGAATGTCACTGTGGGTGGGCTTTGAGGTGTTTTGTTTCTTTCTTTAAGGTTTTTCAAGACAGGATTTCTCTGTAGCTTTGAAGCCTGTCCTGGATAGTTCCAGCTCTTGTAAACCAGGCTGGTCTCAAACTCACAGAGATCCATCCACCTGCCTCTGCCTCCCGAGTGCTGGGATTAAAGGCATGCTTTGAGTTTTTGAAAGCCTAAGCCAGGTCCAGTATCTCACTCTTCCTGCTGCCTGTGGACCTGGATGTAGAATTCTCAGCTACTTCTCCAGCCTCATGTTTGCCTGAGTGCCAGACTGCAAGCCACCATTCTTCCCATGATGATAATGGACTAAACCCCTAAGCTTCTTTTCTAAGAGTTACCATGGTCTTGGTAACTCTTCACAGCACTAGAACAGTGACTAAGACATTGCTGGTAGTTCACCTCAGTCTCTAGTAAGCCAGGCTGCTCATTCACACACACAGTCCCCACAGCCCACACCGTATTCCCAGCACCTCATCTTCCCGTCCATTCCCGAGCCTCCATGACTTCGGTAAGATGGCTCTAGACACAAGCATCTTTCTTTTGTGAAACCTCCCCTTTCATCCTCACAGTACCTTTCCTTTCTTTCCTCGGAGTATTTATCACACTGTGGTAGGTTTGAATTTCTTGAGGGTGGTCCCAGGCTGGAGATGTAGGTTTGTGGTATCCTTGCCCAGCATACAAAGAGCCCTGAGTCTGACCTCTACAATTGGGGGTGGGGGCGGGGAGGACCTATGTCTTTATATTTCTTACTATCTAAACTTAATAAAAGTTTATTAAGTGTAGAAATAATTAGCAAATGAATGCAAGAGGGGTTGATTAGGTGGATCTATCTCAGCAGGGCTCTGTTTTCCCATTACAGCCTTTTGGGTGCTCTGTTCAGCACTCCTGAACTCATTTCTAGCTAGTAATGAAACTGTCTCTGCTTGAGGACACTGAATTTACAATCAACGATGAACTCCAAATTGAATTTCTAATTGATTTTTATAAGGCCACTACACTCACAGGTGTTCCCGACACTGACTTCCTAACTTGGGGCATAGCTTTCTTTTCTAATTCTTGCCTATTTCTGTTGAGTGACCTGTTAGTGAAAGAATAGCAGGAGTTGAGCGTTTTGAGGAATAACCTCAATGAAATATGTAAAAGAGTCTGAAAAAAAAATAAGGATTCACTTGAGGGACCAAAATTCCTAATTAGCTTAGTGGTTTAATACCAAGACAAGCAAAGAAGAACAGTTATCAGAAAAATGGAAAAAAAAAATAAAAACCTCTTCCCACTTCTTCCCAGGCTTTTCCTCCAAAGGAATTTGCGAAACTTAGTGTTACTTACAGCAGCCTGGAGCAAGGGGAAAGGCTAATGTCTCACTGTGTTAGGTGCTGAGGAGGTAAGAGCCCTCTGCAATCCAGACTGTAACATGAGGGCTGGCTCATTGGGGTTACTGTCCTACCCAGTACCCCACAGCCAGCAAGTCCCAAAGAAAATCACACAGAGAGTCTACATTAGGTTATTAACTGATTGGCCCATTATCTCAGGCTTCTTACTAGCTCCCATAGGTTATATTAACACATTGTCAGCCACATAGCCAGTACCTTCTCTCAGCTGGGCTGCTACATGTTGCCTTGTTGGAGATCTGCACAGGTATCCCAGGGAAGCTTCCTGCTTCCCAATTTCTCCAGTTCTCCTTGCTCCACCTCTACTTCCTGTCTGGTTTTCCCGCCTATACTTCCTGCCTGGCCAATCAGCGTTTATTTAAAACATGATTGACAGAATTGTCCCACACCACCAGACACCAAGGGGATGCGGTTGCCTGGGGGTGTAGGCACTTTCAGTCCTGTTCTTCAGCGAAGCCCAGCACATCAGGAAGGGGTCAGAGTGAGCAAGACTCTGTAAAGTTGCTGTGTAAGTTTCTGTGGCAGGGCTGTCCAGGCAAGGGTTTCTCAGCTCTGTGTGCACACTGAAGCTTCCCAGCGCTTGAAAGCAAACGTATAGCAGTGCCCGGATGCTGTCCTAACATCAATCCATTTTGTGCCCTGGTAGTGTCGGAATGTTCTCTAGGCTTCCTATAGGTGTTTCCAAAGTACTCCAGCGTCAAGAGTCAAGTCATGGAAGCAGAGACTAACAATGTTTTTAAAAGTTAATGAGGGGCCAGGTGGTGGTGGTGCACGCCTTTAATCCCAGCACTCAGGTGGCAGAGACAGGCGGATCTCTGTGAGTTCGAGACCAGCCTGGACTACAAGAGCTAGTTCCAGCACAGGCTCCAAAGCTACAGAGAAACCGTCTTGAAAAACCAAAAATAAAATAAAATAAAATAAAAGCTAATGAGGGGCCTAGGTTTGATTTGTCTTTCTTTTAAAAAGTGCTTAGCTTTACCCTTTGCATGTAACGGTTGTATAGTTTTGCTTCTTTTGCTGTAGAAGAGTACAATAGGCCAATCAGCATTTTGAGATTATCTCAAATTACAGCTATATTCCTAGGAGAAGCGACTCCTGGAGTCTTAATCTCCAGCTTAGTGTTTACGAAGCAATGGCCAATATCCAACAGAGCTGCTAAAATCAGTCAGGAGTAGCCGGAGCAGAAGTTTTCAAGATAAGTCTTGCTGGGTAGATAGGCTGAAGACATGCACGGGAGGTGGGGTATGGTGGAGGGAAGCAGTCCAAAGGACTGAACAGCAAAAGCAAGGACAGAAGAAGGAAAACCCAGAGAAGAGGACCACAGAGCCTGATGCCGGGCATGATGGCAGCCGCACGGGTAGTCCGGGCAGATCGTCTCAGAGGACACAGGGGAGCAGGCTGAGCACACAGTCCTTCCAAATATCTGTACCACTGAAAATAACTGGGTCTACGTTCATTTACTAAGTCAAGGATTGTATGGAAAACGTGACTGCAGACAGCATTTATTGAGTACCAGGATATGTTTTCTTAGCATTTGGTTTATGCATTAAATAATCCTTTGACTCCATAATGTATTCTATTATTATTCTTATTTTGCAGATGATGGAAGTGAAGTACAGTGGGCTGGCACCTGACTCTGTTATAACTGAGTTATAATAAATATTTACTAGATAGTGAATTAGATACACTACTACAGGAACATGTACCAAGAAACGCACTGGGTAGCGATTGTTCTGTAAGCGTCCTAGCATGTACTGGCACTAGATGGGAGAAGTCAATACTGCTTCTAGCCTCCAGATGCAGCTAAGGGGCACAGGAAATATGGGACAGGCAGCTGCTGGCATACCATGTCATGGCATACAGTCTTATATAAACTTTTCTTTATGGTTCTGGAAATCAAACCCATAGTCTTTCACATACTAGAAAAATGTCATGTTTTTATTTGTTTCTGTTGTTGATTTTAGAAATACACACCAAAATAAAGAGCACGTAGCATAACTAGTAACATAGCTTCTTCATTATTAAGCATTTTATACTTTATGTGATTGCATGTGTTATGAATATTTTTAAGATGAGCCTCTCCGCCAACACAAATAATCCCAGTCAGACCAAATTAGACCTAATAAAAGATGCCCATGTTTAATGCAGTGCTCCCTGGAGGCCGGAAGAGCATGGGGGGGGAAGCAGGGGAGACCTCATGAAACCCAGAGACCACGTGTTCCTTTTCTGGGTGGCAGCCTCAATAGCCTGTGGGAGTGGTCCACTGCTTGGCGGGCTTTTTTGGCCCTCCCTGGGGAGGGGTCACTGCTTGGCGGGCTTTCCCAGAGGTGGAGTCTGGACCAAGGCAATTCCTAGGGAAGGGACCTTAGGATGGATGCCAAGGGCTGGGCTGACACTTCCAATCAGTATGCTTTAATACAACTGGAAGTGTATTAGGGTTTTTTTTTTTATCACAAACGTGTAAGTAACTCATTCAGCTATGATGTTAGGATGGCTACAGCAACACTAGGCAAAAGGGAGACCCCAACTCCAGTCTAATCTCCTAGGACTATGGTTGTTTATGGGGCCCACACTTAACCACATGCCATTCTATGGTACATGACTGTATTTATAGTAGAAGCTAGTCATGTAAGAGGAGGCCATGACAGGTACTTGGAAATAATGGCAGATAGGGATTCGGGAACTGAGGATTTTGATCTTCCTATTTTGTAAGTATGAAGAGTTTATTGAGATTTGTTTTAATGAGAAGCATGATAATGAAACGCTACATAAGGCCTGTCTGGAAGGGAAATAGGAGGGGCTGAGACTGGGCAAATAAGAGGCAAGCATCACACTTCTGGCCCTTTAGGAAGCGGATGGAGTAGGAGGGTTCAAAGCTGGGTTTGATGGCAACTGTAGGAACCAAGAGCACTGATGCCAGAGACACAGTGAGGGTCCTGGTGAGTCAAGGGAGCCTCAGTGACTGAGGGACGAGGGAGGATCAGGGCAGAAAGCCAGCAAAGGGAAGATGCAGAAGTGAACTTCAGCCTCACTTTAGTTTAAAGGCTGTTGAGTCATTCTGACCTGGGATATGTTACTGCGTTGGCCATCCTGACTTTAACATTTTAACGTTACCTTATATTGACCCCTATAGTTGAGGCAGATGGCAATATTGACTTTTATATTTTTACATTAACTTATTGTAGTAATATGAATATTATTTTATTACTATAACATAAATATTGATATTATTCGCTATAGGTTATCAGATGAGGATGAAGAGGGCAAAACCAAGCAGGAGTGTATCATCTCTGACCCCTCCTTCTCCATGGTGACAGTCCAACGGGAAGACAGTGGGATAACATGGGAGACCAATTCAAGTAGATCTTCCACTCCTTGGGCTTCAGAAGAAAGTCAAACTTCTGGCGTATGTAGTTTGGAAGGGTCAGTTCTGAATTCTCCTCCAGGGAATGTTTCCTTTATTGTGGATGAAGTTAAAAAGACGCGTAAAAGAACTCATAAGTCCAAGCGTGGGTCGCCATCATTGCGTCGGAAAGGAAGCAGAAAAAGAAATTCTCTGGAATCGCCAGATGCTCTAGCAAACAAGGAAGATGGTCCTTTAATTTCTGAAAGCCCAGAACTCAATACTGAGAAAGAGAAGTCATCTATCAGCACTTACGATAAAACAAGAAGGAAGAAGACAACATCCAACACGCCTCCCATTACTGGGGCGATATACAAAGAACACAAACCATTAGTGTTAAGGCCAGTTTACATAGGAACAGTACAATACAAAATTAAGATGTTCAATTCAGTTAAAGAAGAATTAATTCCTCTACAATTTTATGGGACATTGCCAAAAGGTTATGTAATTAAGGAAATACATTACAGGAAAGGGAAAGATGCATCCATTAGTCTAGAGCCAGATTTGAGCAATAGTAGTTCTAACCTAGTTTCCCAAAAAAGTAAATTAGTAGCCCCAAGCCCAAAAGATGATACAGCAAGAGAGCTTGCTCCACCCTGGAGAGGTGCCTTCTCCAAGGGGTCAAAGTCCATGACCTCGTTATTTAGTCATGAAGAGCAAAAGAAAACGCATGTTGATTCCCCCTTAAAAGCCACGTCTGCAACAGAGCACACATTGCCTTCTTCTTCCAGAAATTTGCTTGACACAGCAGATCAAGAACACTTAAGACCTCCAAAGACAGTGCCACAGCAGCCAGCTGACGAACTGAAGACCCACAGAACAGAGACACCCAGCACACCAGCAACCACGTTCCTTGAACAAGCAAAGGAAGAATTTGAACCAGACTCACAAGGAACGAAAAGTTCAGAGAATGATGCTTCAGTGCTCTCAGGCTCAGCTGATGATGTAAAACAGGAAGGCATGGTTTCTGCCAGCCATTCCGTGTCAAGGGAGGTAGAGGAGTCTTTGGAGACAGGACCACCAATACTGGCGCCATCTATCCTAGAAAGGTTTGAGTCAGAAAAGGAAGAGCTAAAGCTGAATTCAGCAGAAAAGATAGAACCAGCCTTTGAGCACCTGACCTCATCTGAGCCCGTAGCCCACAGAGAGGAGGAGCATGCGCCTGAGCCTGTAGCTCCCAGAGAGGAGGAGCATGCGCCTGAGCC
>JAQHUG010000582.1:456579-503742 GCA_028555095.1 Dicrostonyx torquatus | reverse complement strand
TGCGCCTGAGCCCGTAGCTCCCAGAGAGGAGGAGCATGCGCCTGAGCCCGTAGCTCCCAGAGAGGAGGAGCATGCGCCTGAGCCCGTAGCCCACAGAGAGGAGGAGCATGCGCCTGAGCCCGTAGCCCACAGAGAGGAGGAGCATGCGCCTGAGTCCGTAGCCCACAGAGAGGAGGAGCATGCGCCTGAGTCCGTAGCCCACAGAGAGGAGGAGCATGCGCCTGAGCCCATAGGCCAAAGAGAGGAGGAGCATGCGCCTGAGTCCATAGCCCACAGAGAGGAGGAGCATGTGCCTGAGCCTCCTGTTTCTGAAGTATCACAAGAACTAGAGAAGGCAGGGGAAATCACGGATACCACTGAACCCGAAGATTCTAGCCTAGAAGAAGAGATCATAGAACTTGATTATCCTGAAAGTCCTCTAGTTTCTGAGGGGTCTTTCCCATCACCTTTGTCCCCTGAAGTGGAGCACAGAGAAGAGCCCATTCTGCCATCACAAATGGCATTCACCCCTGAACATGTCTCTTTGTCTGAGGAGGAAAGAGACGAAAGCGAGTCTGTTTCTACTGATTCTGCTTTTGTATCTGAGTATTCGGTCCCACAGGATTTGAACCGTGAACCAGAGAAGCAAGAAGCGGAGGCAGTTTCTCTCTCTGGTGTGAAATCCCGCTCTGAGCCTGCGGTTTTTTCAGAGGAGGATGACGATCGCGAGTCTTATTCCCCAGCTGTCGCATCTGAATCTGAGCACTCTCTCTTTGCATCCACCATCGAGAAGACTTCAGCATCCCAGTCCCCGCTCTTTCCCCCTCTTACCTCAGACCATCTGGTCCTATCTGGAGACGAGGCCTCAGAGAGCAGGTGTCAAACACCAGAGACTGCATCTGCTTCTGAGAAGTCAGTTCCAGTGCGGGCTGCGCAGGAGTCGCTGGCGAGAACAGGCGACTGTAAGCCCCCATTCAAGTCCCAAGATGTTCCTGAGCCCATGATTCTGGCAGAAGAAAAGAAAGAAGAAATGGGGCCACACCTCGCAGGTGTTGGTGCTATCTCTGAATACTCTCGTTCTCCATCATTAACTGAGAAGGCTTCTGAATGCCATGTCCCACCGCCATCCCTGGCTGCCACACTGAGACAAGCAGTTGTATCGGAAGATGGGAATCAAGAAAGTGAACATGCCACATCAGATTCGAAACTGTCATCTAAATCTTCAACTCCCCAAAATGCAACACAGGAATCCCCCCTGAAAGCAATTGATGACATGCCCCAATTCAGACCAAAAGGCATTTCTGAACCTGTGACTCTGTTAGAGGAAGAAAAGGGAGAGGTTGGGCCATCTCCATCAGATGTGGAGTCTGCATCTGAGCATGCTGTCCCACCCAACGCAACCGAGATGCTTTCTGCATGCCAGGTCCCACTTTCTTCAGCCACTGCATTTGAACATGTGGTCCTACCAAAAGGAGAGACCATAGCAGACCAGCGGTTCTCGCTGTCCTCCACACCTGCTTCTGAACGCTCAGAACCAACGCCGTCTGTAACACCAGAGTCCCAGGAGGAAGAGACTGTCCCCACATCCCCTCTGCTAGAACAGGAAGAGGGAAGCCTCGGGCCCTTCTCCCCCGATTCTGCGTTTGTGTCGGAGTTCTCCTTCTCCCCCTATCCGACTCAGGAGATAGAGAAGAGAGAGCTGGGGCGTGATTCTCCGCTGTGTCTGACATCGCCATCTGAACATGCTGTTCTGTCCGATGAAGACACGGAAGAGGCTGAGCTTTTTTCTCCAGATTCGGCGTCACTCGTTTCCATCCCACCATACAGACTCCAAGAAACAGAGCAAGGTGAGATCCAGCCAGACTGGTCCCTAGCTACAAGGTCTGCTCCGGAATCTCCCTACTTCCCAGAAGCAGATGAAGAAGAGTCAGGATCAACGGCGCTCACACCTGTGCCCGAGGATTTCGATTCTTCACAGGATCAGGAGGCCAAGCCCTCCCTTTTCATGCCTGTACCCGAAGACCTGAGCCTGCCACCTTCAGCAGAGAGTATCCCAGATGCTCCAACAGTCTCAACATCTGTATCCGAATATCTCATCCTGGCCCAGCAGCAGAAAACACAGGCGTCTCTTGAGCCTGAGGCAGAGAGTTTGGTACCACCACCCTTAGCCAGCAGAAGAGAGAAGGGAGATGTTAGGAGTAGTTCAGCTGCAGCTAGGACAGCCACTTCTTCATCTGCACTGCCCTCGGTGGCAAAGGAAGAAGCTGGACCCTTTTTGCCCACATCTCAGTCCTCAGTTCCAGCTGAGCCCGCCCGTGTCCTTAAGACAGAACAGGAACCCAAGGCATCACCCGCTCTAAAATCTGCACAGGAGCAGATGGCTCTGCCAAAAGTCAGGAGGGAAGAAACTGTGCCGGATTCTCAAGAAGCAGCAGCACACGCATCACAGACACCAGAGCCTCGGCGCCCAAATGTTCCAGGATCTGGGATGAAATATTCAGCTCTGTCTGACTCAATAGAGGAGCCAAAGGCGGATGTCAAACCCGATTTAGCTCCAACTGTGACTTCTGAACTAGAACGCAAAATGTTGTCAAAGAATGAGCCCGACATGGCAAAGTCATATTCACCTCCAGAGGAAAGGGCTGTTTCTGGACATGAGGTTTTATCTGGAGTGAAAACTGAAGTGAAACAGGATTCCAGAATAACCAGGGAGCTTCCTGCAGCCTCATTGGGAATAGAAAGGGAAGTTGAACATCATCCCCTTGAGCCACCAGCATTTTCAACTTTGTCAGAAGAAATGCAGGAAGAACCCAAAGCCAGCTTTTCTGCCGCCACAGTGCCAATAACTAAGCTTGATTCAAATGTAACCGAATCAGGCAGAGATGAAACCCTGACAGATTCATCTCTCACCAGCCCCGAGGGACACCAGGGCCAAAAGAGAGTAGGGAGGAGTGAATTAGGAAGAGACTTGCCACCACTCGTTACTTCGGTAGCCGGGCACTCAGTTCTCATAGGGGAAGAGAAAGAACCAATTAAAGATGCCGCTGCTGTCATTGACAACTCTTCATCTGGAGGTTCATCTTGGCCAGAAGCAGAGCAAGAAATGAAATTAGGTTCATCTCTGAGTCCATTACCTCTATCGGAGCCTTCTGTTCAGTCAAAAGTAAACACTGAAGATGTTAAACCTGAGTTGTCAGTATCCATAGTGGCAGCAGATGTGTCTGGGGGAGCAAGGGCAGAAGACAAACAAACCCTTCCATTCCCTCCAGATTTCGATTCTGAACGCTCAATTTCATCACAGAAAACGAACTTGGGGTCTGTCTCAGAGGTGTCAATGCCTCAACCCCAACTTCGCACCAAGTTGGGTGGTGAGGTAAAGAAAGAAGACAGTGAGCTTTCATCACAAGCTTCACCGGCACCCAAGCTCACAGCTCCAAATGACAAAACCGAGGGCATGAGGAGGTCTCCCGAGTCTGAAAATTCGGTGTCAGACGATTTAGCCCCGACGTTACTGGCCCACGGGGATGAGATAAACGAACAAGCAGAGGAGACATCTGTAGTCCTGAGGGGTCTCCTGTCAGGAAAGCAAGAGCTGGTAAAGCTGCCCCCAGAGCCTGAGAAAAAACACAAACAGTTATCAGAAGCAGCAGCTGCTGGGTCAGAACTCATTGGTAGTAGAGGTAGAAGTGGATCCTTAAGCATAGAACCAGTAAAGCCCCTTGTACCTGAACCAGGGTCTTCTGTCTTGGAAATGAGCCCCACTGAGCTTATGAGCAGAGGAAAAGAGCAAGAAGAAAACAGGACATTCCCTGTGCCTGCCGTACCTCCATCAGAGACTGCTTCTTCTGACCTCCCTGCAGGGCAAAAGGAGCTTGAAAAAACCCTGCATGCGGGGCAAGTTATTAAGGTGCCTGATGCGGGCAACTCTTTCACAGAGAAATCAGATCTGGATATCCAACAACTCTCAAACAGGAAAGAGAATTCGGAGCAATCCAAATCACTTATGAGAACGGAACCTGTCGATGTCATAGGAAGGAACGTGAAGGAGACTCTCTTTCCTCCTAAGGAAAACACCTGGATTCCGGAGAAGCCAGACGACTTGGCCAATCAGCATGAAGATAGAAAACCAGGGTCCAGGCAGCTGGAATCCTCTGCTAGCAATGATCGGATGCCAGGGAAACTTGAGGCTGCTCCATTGGATACAGACCACAAATCTGGAATCAGAAAGCAGGTTCTGTCCCAAGCTGTGGAAAAACCCCACTTGCCATCGCAAGACCACGAATCCACCCTTCATTTATCTAGTAACAAGGCAGAAACCTCATCCACTGAGACTTCCCTTTCAGAAGAAATAAAGTTGCTTCAGGAATCACAGCCTGTGGTTCCAGCTGGAAAGGTGGAGGGGGGCAGAGCAGAGGAGAGGCAGATCAATTCTTTCACAGAGAGTGAAAATTTGATATCAGAGAAAACAAATGCAGAACTTCCCAGGCCTTGCAAAGAAGAAACTCAGGAAGAAATCAAACTACCTCTTGAAAGAACTCTCCAGAAATCAGAGCCTGGCCTATCCGCGGAACAGGCAAAGGCAGAAGCTCCCCCGATTCCTACCAGGGCAGCTCATTTTCCGGCTGAAGTTGCAGAAACTACACTGGACAAAGACCAAGAGATAAGCACAGCACCAGTGTCTGGTGAGAAGCCATCTGGAGAACCAAAAGGGATTCAGTCAAAGGCTGTAAATGATGCTGATGAGAGGAGAGAACCAGCCCCAGATGTGAATGTGTCCATCCAACCTGAATCTGTCCCTGAAGTCACAGCAAATGTTACACCTCAACCCCTGAAGACACCAGAGGTGACACAAAGGCCATCTGAGAAGTCACTGGTGGCTGAACAAGGTCCTCCTGCAGAGAAGGGAAAGAAAGGAATATCATCCTTCAAATCATGGATGTCTAGTTTATTCTTTGGATCAAGCACTCCCGATAATAAGGTCAGTGACAAAGAAGACTTAGAAACGCAGCCGAGTCCCTCTGTAGAGAAAGCAACAACAGCCGTGGACCCGAAAAGTCGAGTTCCTGCTGAGGTTAACACAGCAGAACTGGCTGAGGAATCCAGTGGTGTCTCAGTTAAAGCCGGCAAAAGTCAAGACCTTAAAGAAAAACTCACATTGTTATCAAATGCAGAAATATTAAAACAGCCTGAATCCAACTCTGAAAGTTACAGGAAGAAAGAAGCTCCAGGCTATTTGGAGGGAACCAGTGTAGACTCAGCTACATCCGCTGACGACAAACATCTTGGAATTCAACCTTTTTCCCCCGTGGGTGAGAAACTGGTGATGGAAGAAGCCCCAAACACTGCTCCTCTTCGTGTTACTGAGAGCCAAAGACACCAGAAGCCACAAATCTCTCCTCCATCTATGTGGAATATTTCTCTTAAGGAAGACCCAAGCAGTGATCGCAAAGAAACATTGTTTTTGTCATCTGACATAGTAGATAAAATGCCACAACAGCCAAAATCAGCTCCATCTGACTTCACAAGGGTGAAGGAATCAGAGAAGCCAGCACCAATGATTTTGCCAGTGGAATCAAAAGGCAGTTTAATTGATTTTGGTGAAGACAGACTAAGAAAAGAAATGCCAAAACCCACTTCTTTGAAACACCGTGAAGAGGAAGTCGAACGCCCAATGGAGGAGGATAGCTGGGAAATGAGATCATTTTCCCTGGCAGAGAAGAGGGAGCTGGCAGAGACACAAGAAATCATGGCTCCCTTGGAGCTTAGGGAAGAGAAGGTGGCAGGAAAGTCACAAATGCTGCCGGAATCTCGACCTTTTAAATCGGAAGAATCAAAAGCTACCGAGAAGCTGGAACAGCGCATCTCTCCAACTGAAGAGCTCACGGGAAAATCCGGTGTGACTCTTGCTTCGGAGGAGAGGAGAGACGAGGAAGAGCAGACACGGGCATCTTCAGAAGGAAAGCAGGGACGCCGGCCCTGCTCTCCAACTGCAGCCATGCCTGTGCCCCGAGCATCAGCTGTCCTTTTGGGTGAAGCCCAACCACCTTCATTGGTTAAACCACCACCAGTTACTGAACAACCAGTATGCCTATTCACAGAGCTATACCCAGAAATTAGGGAGAGAAAGGCAGCAGAAATCCAACTCCATGGCCTGGAAAAAAGTACAATCTTAGTAGAAAAAACCAAGTCTTCCCATGTGGAGCCTCCCCATGGGGAGGAAATGGTTGGCCACTCTTTGACTTGGAGAGGAAATCTGGAGTTGGAGAAATCCAGGGAGGACAGAGTGGGCCTCAAAGAGGAGAGGAGACAGTTGGTAATGCCAGAGTTGTCCACTGGCCCATCAGTGGCTGCTGTGGTTGAAAGTATGCCGTCAAGGTCTCTCTCTGAGGATGCTGAAAGCGCACGGGAGCACACTCCTGATGAAGCAGAGCATTTGGGAGCACCGCCGACTCAGCTGTCACCTGTAGAACCACGAACTCTTGTTTCAGGAACTTCTCTAGAAGATACAGTGAAGAGACCAGAAACATGGTCGGAGAGGCCTACAGTGCACACCATCCAGACATCTACAGATGGCCTGACCGGGATGCCGAAACAGTCCGCGCTTGTTTCAAAGCGTCCCTCAGAAGCTGTGGAGGGTGTGCACAGAGACGAGCCACTCTCTTCAGCTGCAAGCAACTACACTCAGTTTATGCTTAATGCATCGGCAGTCAGTGCTGATGGAACCACGCCCACGGAAGGCTCACCCAAGGAGCCCGAAGGCACCGCAGTAAAAGATGAAGAATTTGCAGTAACCAGCAAGCCCGCTGGACTTTTGGAGGATCAGAAAAGTGCCTTTAGTATCATTTCTGAAGGCTGTGAGATACTGAATATCCACGCTCCCGCCTTCATCCCTTCCGTGGATCAGGAAGAAAGTGAACAAATGCAAGATAAGTTGCATTATTTGGAGGAGAGAGCCTCATTTCAAACCGTACCCCTGCATGATGAGAGTGAGGAGTTTGCTCCCCATAAGACACGGAAGGGCAAGTTAGAAGACTCTGACAGGGAAGTCACGTCGCTGGTGGAAAACGAGGCAAAGGAAGCTCATAAAACAGAAGAGGAGAGAGCCACCGAGTCAGAAACAGGCGACTTCGCTTTTATTCAACCCACGGTTTCCAGTGAAGAGGACTATTTTGAAAAATACACTTTGGTTGATTATAACCTCTCCCCAGACTCAGAGAAACCGAAATTAACAGTTGAGGGATTCTCAAAGGAAGTCACGGAAGCAGCGGCTTCTTTCCCAGAAAGTTCAGATGAACGCGCCCTAGAACACGACTATGACTTAGTAAAGTTAGATGAAAGCTTTTATGGGCCAGAAAAGGACTATAGTGAGTTATCTCATGCAGAGATGCAAAAGTCTTTGGTCATCCAAACGCCGGGCGATAGAAGTGTTCCGAAGGCTATCGGTAGAGATGTGGACTCCAGATCACCTGGGATGCCTTTGTTTGATGTGGATGAGGGGGTTCTACCAAGAAACCAGATATTCCCTACCACCGCCAAGGCTGTTAATCCCGAGCTTCTAGAGGAGCCGCCCGCACTTGCATTTTTATATAAGGATCTGTATGAAGAGGCATTTGGAGAGAAGAACGAAGAGGAGACGGCCTCTGAAGGTGGCAGTGCAGATTCGGAGGCATCGTTTCCAAGGAGACATTCTGACACTGATGATGGAGCAGGTATGTACTTTGAGAAGTACATACTGAAGGATGACATTCTTCATGACACCTCTGTAACTCAAGAAGATCAAGGCCAAGGCCTGGAAGAAAAGCGATTTGGCGAGGAGGATTCACATCAGCTGAGAGTTGCAGAAAGAGAAATTGGCAGAAAGCCTGAAACTGGTTTTTGGGAGAAGAATCTGGAAGAACAGCAAAAGGCTGTCAGCAGGGAAGGAGACTCCGTTGGCTACACGGAGACCCATGGTGAGGTGGCGGTGCAGCAGAAAGCTCCCATTACAGAGGACGTCAGAGCAGTCACCCAGAAGATGAGCTACGCGGTCCCATTTGAGGACACCTGTCATGCTCTGGAGAGTGTAGACGAACCAAGCATTCAGGGTAACGAAGCAGGAAATGCCAATCCGGAGGTCCAGCTGAATGTTCCAGTACAAGTGTCTTTCCCAGAGGAAGAATTTGCAGCTGGTGCCTCTCACGCTCCAGAAATGCCGCAAGCAGGGTTCCTCCCATCTGGGCCATGTGAAGAGAGGCTCCGCAATGTTCCTGTCCAGGATGAATATGAGTTCGTTGACTCTCTGAATCAAGACCTGGTCAGTCGAGGCATCTTATCAGAAGAACCATCTCTAGAATCCACACCCGAAGACGTGTTGTCTCAAGGAGCAGAGTCGTCCAAGCGCACCAAGGAACGTGAATTCATGAATGAAGAAGGACCTGGTATGTCTGCCCAGCAGAAAGAGTTGGACGGAAGGAGGATAGCAAATGACCAGCCTGCACCAGAGTCCGTTACAGATAAGACCCAGAAGGAACGGATGAAGGCCCAGGTTGACTCTTACTGCTACACCTGCAAAAGCCCGGTCTCCGAAATGGACAAGGTGTTGGGTGTTCACAAAGAACACGAGGTTTCAGCCCTTGACACAGCCATAAGTGCTGTGAAGGTAAGCCAACTCAACACACACAAATCATACATGTGCACTGGGTTGCTTCCACATATTCTTTAAAATGACCAATATTTGATATTCATTTTAAGCACAACGTTCTGGAAGAAGTGTGACCATTTCCCTAAGGATTTAGTTAAGACTGCCTTATCTATTATTCTTACAGGTATGTGGTGTGTCAGAGCATTTGTCTAGGTTCTCAGGATATCAAGAAATAACATGGGGTCATTGCCATCAAGGAGCTTACTATCCTGTAGCAAAGACCCTTAATGTCATAAAAAAAGAAAAATGCTTTTAATCTCAGTAATTCCACATTTCCTCACAAGACAAGTCACTGTCTGCCATCAATAATATTGTCCTTTAAATATGCATCTACGGCACAGACCAGTTCTAGCCTAAGCGTTAAAGCATTCTTGAAACCGTAGGGTTTTAATTTTGATTCTCCTCCTAGCCCACCTCCCCAGGGATGCTGTTGAGAAGCATGGAGTCTTTGTCCTACCTCTCAGTCAGCTGTTTTCACATCTCCATTCTACACAGCTCTTAAAATTAGCAAATAATAACACAACTTGAACACTTTCTCCGTGCCAGGCCAGTGATGAGCTCTTAGTATACAAAGTACATTTTATTCCCATAGATTCCCATCACAGTTTGTGGATAATGGCATGGGCTCAGAGAGGTTAAGTGGTTTGCTGAAGAGACTAAAGACAAAGCCAGGGCTGATACCCAGGTTGGCCTGACCTTGGGGCTTATGTTCTTGACTGTCTGTCTATACCGTTAGGTTCAGTGTCTGCCATCAGTGGTTCTCAAAGGATCCTTCAGTAATGTTGCTGGTAAATAATTGTCAGGATCATTTTGATTAAATATGATTGCATTTTAGAATCTGGGTATTTTTCCTTATCAACTTAATTCTCTTTTATTTCTCTAGGGTTAAATTTCATTGACATTTTTCTGGTTAAAGTTTGGAGGGAAGGATGAGGCAATCTCTGTTGTGAAATCTCACATATCAGGTGTATTAACTCCACAGAAATGTGCCCCATTTTAGGATTACGTTTGCTCTGAAGACTGACAGCTGCTACTGGTCACTGTTCACTCAATTTTCCATACCTTTTAATTATGTTTTGTTTTAATCTAAGTTTTGCCAAAATGTTGACAATTTTAAAAGTCCAAAATTAATATTCTTATCTTCTCAGACCATATAAATCTTTCAATTTTTTTAAAAAACAATTCAGAAGTAGAATGATGTTGTTATCTTTAAAACAACGTTTTAAAGGTTTGTTTGTTTGTTTGATGTTCTCTAAAGAATGTGGGAAGGATAAAAGTGAGAATCAGTGACTAAAGTCAGGAAAGCTTTCCTTTTTCCCCATTAAGTTACCCATGAAAATTAAGAGCTGGAGACAAATTTCAAAGTAGGAAAAGCCGGGGCCTAGAGAGATGGCTCAGCAGTCAAGAGCACTTGCTGCTCTTGCAGAGGATCTGGGTTTAGTTTCCAGCACCCATCTGGTGGCTCGCAGCCAGTTCCAGGGAACAGAATGCCCTCTTCTGATAAGGCAAGCATGTGTGCATATATATACATGTAGGCAAAACACACATATGACATACGGCTGTCATACATAACTGTGTCCAATCCATTTAGAAGCAGCAGCAAAAATACCCAAAATTTGATTTGTTAGTGAATATGGCATAGTAAATCTCTACAGAGATATTAAGGGAGCCAGAATGCCTTGATTGAAATGTTTCCCCCTGGTTTTATACAGTGAAGACACTTTAATTCTTCCCTTCAGGTTCAATTAGGAGAATTTCTTGAAAATCTACAAGAAAAATCTTTGAGGATTGAAGCTTTTGTTAGTGAGATCGAGTCCTTTTTCAATACCATTGAGGTAAGTTAGCATCCTTCTTTCTACTTGATCCTGCTTTATTCATTGTATCAACAGTAAACTATCTGGAATTAAATTGGTGTGTGTATGAAAATGTGCATGTTGTGTGTAGTATGTGTGTGGTATGTGTGTGTGGTGTAATATGTAGTATATGTGGTGTATAGTGTGTGCATGTATGTATTGTGTGGTGTATGCGCAATAGTATTTGTGTGGGGGAGGGGTGTACTATGTAGTGTGTATATACGTGTGTGTGGAGTATAGTATTTGTGTGTATGTATGCATTATGGTATATTTGTTTGCACTGTGTGAAGATGTATCACTGTGACTGGTTTAATAAAAAGCAGAATGGCCAATGGCTAGGCAGGAGAGGGTAGGCGGGACTTCCAGGCACAGAGAGGAACTTAGGGAATGAATCTAGGTGTGGAGATTAGCCAACGAGACACAGATGTACAAAATGAAGTAGAGGTAAAGAGTCACATGACAGAACTTGGATTAATAGAAATAAGTTATAAGAGCTAATTGAACAATGATGTAGGAGGGTTCTTCTGTATTTCTTTGCTTTCATTGGTTAAATAAAGACTCTGCCTGGCCTGTAAGATAGGACACAGCCCTTAGGTGGGCAGAATAGACAGAACGGAAGGCGGTGAGAGAGAAGGCAGTGCCAGAGACGCCATGATGCTCCCGCCGGAGATGGATTCAGGTTAGACTTTTCCAGTAAGTCACCACCTCGTGGTGACACACAGATTATTAGGAATGGGTTAGTTTATGATGTGAGGGCTAGCTAAGAAGAGGCTAGTGATAATGGGCCAGGCAGAGTTTAAATGAATATAGTCTGTGTGTAATCATTTCGGGCATAAACTAGCAGCCGTGGCCGGGAGCCAGGCGCAGGGAACAAAAGGGCCTGCGCTCCCTCTCAGGTGCAGGGAACACAGGCACTCCCTTTTACAATAGGACAAGTCTAAGCCAAGACCTAGCTTTCATAATTAATATTAAGTCTCTGTGTTATTATTTGGGGGCTGGAATCCAAATAAAGTTGAACAATAAAGACTAATTACATGTATGTGTATGCGTGGTGTACAGTGTTTGTGTCTTGTGTGGTATAATATGTCATGTGTATGTATGTGTGTGTGGTGTATAGTATGTGTGTGTTGTAGAGTGTGTGTTGTGTAGTATATATTGCATATCTTTGGTGTGATGTGGGGTGTGTGTGTTTGGTTTACATTGTTGGTTATCTTAACTCAAAGTGAGGGTTTCTTAGAGTCTCCCCTCCCTGTGAGCAGTGAGACTGCTTTATGTTTAAGAATGAAGGATTTTCCTCTAAAGATGCTCACTTCTTGGGGTCCTGGCATGTGAAGGCAGATGCTCCCTGAGAGTGAGCCTCAGACAGCTACTAAGATGTGTTACTGCTTCTACTGCATGGGTGCGAGACTAAGGTACATCATCTGCTCCACTTTCCTGCCTCTCACTGCGTGGCCTCCAGAAATGCTCTGCTCGCTGACTTGAGTCTTATATCTGGAGCCAATGGTGTCTCGGGCATCTCTGAACACACACACTTCTGGCTGTTAGCTTCTGCCCCTTACTTAGAGGTGGCCCAGATACCTGCAGCTGTCAATCAGGACTGCAGAAGCTGACTGTCCAATCCCTTGCTGACACTGTACAGCAGTGAATAACTGCTTTATTGTCCCCTCCCCGTCACTCTAGTGAGGATAGCCAATCACCAGTTGTGTCCCAATGGACAATAAAGTTCCTTCCACGGTGATAAAACTGCCCCTCCCAGAGAACACTGGTGCAGAGGATGGAAAATCACACAAGCCCTTTAAATGACAGAGGGCCACGAGCCTCCCCAGATGTGATTTTCTTTTCTTTATTTTTAAATTTTGATGTTTCTGGTCCTTTTTGATGGTATTCTTACAGTGAATTCCATTGCAAAGCTAATTACAGCAAAGCTGATATAGAAGCTGTAAGTTTAGACCACGTTCTTCATGTTTGACTCTTTGGCTGGGATATCAGAGGCCAGTTCTTCCAAAGCAAAATAAGATGAGAGGCAAGCAAAGGCGTTACCTCTCTGTTCTGTAAGAAGTGCTTCTGTCCTGTCCCGCTAGGAAAACTGCAGCAAAAACGAGAAACGCCTGGAGGAGCAGAACGAGGAAATGATGAAGAAGGTTTTGGCACAGTATGATGAGAAAACCCAGAGCTTCGAGGAGGTGAAGAAGAAGAAAATGGAGTTCCTGCATGACCAGATGGTCCACTTTCTGCAGAGCATGGACACGGCCAAGGATACCTTGGAGACCATTGTGAGAGAGGCTGAGGAGCTAGATGAGACAGTTTTCCTGGCTGTAAGTACCACGGGAAGCAGGCCCGATGCTTGGTGCTGATGCTGAAACAAGGCTGCTTTGAAAACTCGTCCTAAATTTGTTTATAAACTCGGTCCAGAGGCACAGTCCTGTAATCACAGCTCTCGGGAAGCCGGGCGGCACAACGTCAGGTACAAGTCCAGTCGGTTCTATGCCTCAAGACTCTGTCTCAAACAACAAATAAAGCAGTGGGGGTGTGGTGATGCATGACTTTAGTGCCAGCACCTGGGAGGCAGAGGCGGGCGGATCTCTGTGAGTTCAAGGCCAGCCTGGTCTACAGAGTGAGTTCCAGGACAGCTAAGGCTATACAGTGAAATCCTGTCTTGAGAAAAACTACAGGAAATAAAAAAAAAAGCAAGAAATTATTCCAAAGCAAACCCAGAAAGATCTGTCTCTCCAGGTGACATGTATACAATTCTGCATTTCAAAGTTCTCTGGTCATCTCTGATGCTTCCACTACAGAAAAGGCCCAGAAACTCTAGTGGATGATTTCCTAGATCCTGGTGAGATCCATGGCAGGAGGCTGCGCTATTATCACGTTACAGAAGGTTGACTGCTCTCAGCCTTATCTATGCCTTTCCTGCCCAGCCTCCTGTGATCCGGCATCCTCATGCTGGTCTCTGGGTCTGTCCTATGAATTCTGGCATCTGAGATGACCTCTCACATGGCCCATTCCATCTGCCCTTACCCAGCAACTGACAGTAACATTTTGGTTCCCTTTTGGTGTATAAGGGAGACTTAATTGGGACACCTTCCTCAAATAGGACAGGGATATTGCTAGGAGCAGCTTCCTCATGACAAGTTTCCTTAATGCAAACAAGGCACTTGTGGAGAACAATCCTCTCTTGGATGCACCTCAGGTTGTTCCTCATAAATCCCTAGAATGTTCCAGAAGATGCTAACTCTCTGCACACTCATGATTGACCAGGACTAAGACAGACGTTTTCCCAGAGAACAGACACAAGCCTAATTGTCAAATAGAAACTCTCCCTCTGTGCTGAGAGGGGGCTCCCCTTTCAAAGCTCCCCATCTTCCCAGAACTCCCCATGAAGTTGGGAGACAGACTGAGGCAAAAACAGGCATTATAAAATCTCATGATTGGCCCCCCTGGAGACACCTCTAGCCAGGGCAAATTCAGATCAAGTGAATATGGCCATTCTCAAATTCAGATCAAGTGAATATGGCCATTCTCAAATTCAGATCAAGTGGATATGGCCATTCTCAAATTCAGATCAAGTGAATATGGCCATTCTCAAATTCAGATCAAGTGGATATGGCCATTCTCAAATTCAGATCAAGTGGATATGGCCATTCTTTCTCAAAGGAGAATTTAAAATCATCATGTGGCTTTCTGTTTAATTAAGGCAAAGCTTTAATATTTTTAAATTAGGACCCCTTCTGAAGTACAGCTTAATAAGGCACTTTGTGCTTCGCAGTAACCTTTGTTTGACGAGAATATTTCTTTCTCTCTAGGAGAACAGATTAGGAGGGGAAAAACATTTGTTTCTGCTTTGGTCATATTTATCTATCCTAGAAAAATTGGAGAATATTGGAAGTAGAGAGAAGATAGCCCTTCAAGATAACTGCTAGTCCCATTATATGTAAAGCCCACACCGAGCAAATTTAAGTCATCGCTTCCCCGCTTTACAGAATTCTAAAATATTTGTCAATAAATAGAAGTAGACTACAACAGCTCACCGTCTGCCTTGCCTATCAAAGAGAGCAAGGCGAACTGCTAATGAAGGCCCCTCCCCCACACACCTCTCACCCCCTCTGAGTTCCACCTTCTAAGTCCCAAAGACAAATGGCCTCAGGAATCTTAGGCAGAAAGATTGCTTAGCATTTTTGATCTTGATGCTCCTGGTTGCTTTTACTTTCTGTTGTTAATTAGGCTCTCTCTCTCTCTCTCTCTCTCTCTCTCTCTCTCTCTCTCTCTCTCTCTTTTTCCACCTCTTCTCCCAAACCAAGTCGTTTGAGGAAATCAATGAAAGGTATATGCAGCATGGTGCTGTGCAGGAGGGCTGAGGAGAGCATGGTGGGATGCTGGGGTGTGTGTGTGTGTGTGTGAGCTGCCAATTACAAACACATCACTGGAGCTGCTGGGTTTTTGCTCTTAGACATAGTGCTTTTAAACACTAAATGACAGCTTCAGGAGAAAATTGCATGTGCTTTGGTTAAATAACAATTATCATAGTGTAGATTTTTAACTGCTTCCCTGAGATGTAGTCTGTATTTTCGATCTAATCTCAACCATCTTTCCTGCTACTGAATACAAAAATAAAACTTATAAATGATTAGACTTATTGGCTAAATATGAGCATTTGAAGCAATCATTCTTTGCTGCCATGGACAATTTTAGGACTTCTGTTGCCCTGATGGCATGTTCACTCATTTTCTCTTCGGAAGATAGCTCTGCTCTCACTCTTCTCTTTCTGCTCAGCTAGTCTAATAGATCTTACCCATTGGTTGCACTCTGTTTTGATGATGCTCCTATCACTGGTCTAAGAGATTCTTCATTCTTCCGAGAGGCAAAGCGTCAGCATGATTGAAAAGCGGTGTCTGTGAAGACACAGACACCAGGTTTCTGTTTGTCTCCTGGATCACCTACTGCTGCCATCCAGACACTGATCTGACCCCTTTTGCTTTTGTCCAGCAGCAAGAACCTGAGCTGTCTCCTGCTTGTTGAGCTCAAGGTTTCATGATGTTAGTGGAATCGTAAATGCCCATTTCTGAGTTACAAATATTATCTTGAGCTTATTTCTGCTGAAGTTCAGTGGCAGAGAATAAAATAGCTGAGACTGAAATTGGAAATATTTATTTGGGATGTATATAAAAAAAGGAGTTTGAATAGGAAACCTGATATTTTTCAGATAACTGAAGCCACAGGAATAAATCTTATTTGCTTATAATATAGTGCCCATATACTTTATAAGACCTATTTAAGGGTAGTGTTGGCATTAGTTGGCCAGAGTTTAAGACCAGTGGCTGTATTGTAAATAGTCACTTGAGGAGCACCAAATCCCGCTGATGCTAAGCCGGGTGTGGTGGTGCATCCCTTTAATCCCAGTGCTCCAGATGGAGAAGTAGCAGATCTCTGAGCTCAAGACCAGCCCAGTCTACAAAGAGAGTTCCGGGACAGCTAGGACTACACAGAGAAACCCTGTCTCAGAAAAAAAACAAAACAAAACAAAACAAACAACCGAAACCTGCTGTTGCTGATGCTGTGTGATTCTTAAACCCTAGCATTAGGGCTTCTTTTGTTTGAAGTGTGTCTGGGCATTTTCAAAGCTTCTGGGTGACTACGGTGGAGAGGCATGCCTGAGAACCTCTGAGTGAGCACAGTCTGTTCTCAGACCCAGCGGGTTCCAGCACAGACAGTGCTTAACTCCCCTGGAGTCCCAAGCCCACTCCTTGGAGGTTTGTAGGTTAGTGTGGGGCTCCTTACTCATTCCCATGGATGCCTTTCAGGAAACCGTAGCCAAGGAGTGATCCACATATTTTTGAACTTAAAGATCAGTAATGTAATTATTGATTTTTAAGTTAAAAATAGGTGGACTCACAGGGCCGCTTTACATACACTGGATTATATAGATGCATATTTAATTAGTTTTATCCCTTCCATATGTGTAAGGTAATGATCAGGAAGAAAACTTGGTGACTGAAAATTTATAAATGCCTTTTCTTTAAAAATGCTGAAGGATGGTTTTAGTTTTCTGGATACTTGATCACCACTAATATGAATGACAGCCACTGCATACTAAACACCATTTCTTTGGTTTTATGTTTTGACTTGGTAATTTACATGTCATCCTAATTAATTTCTTTTTCACTCCCAATTGACAATGAATTAATCTTTACTACTGCTGCATATCACAAGGGAATATACTTGGGATAATCAATATTTTTCTTTTTATTATATTTTTATTATATAAAATAACCTTTAAATTTAAATATACATCAATCATATTATTGATCTCCTTCAAGTCCTTCCAGATCCTCTCCTCTCCATATCCTACCCACCTACCTTTAAGTTCTTTCTCAAACAAACAAACACACAAGCAAACAAACAGAAAACCAATGTAACAACCTCCCAAACAGGAAAACAAAACAAAATGAGCCATAAAACACGAAACTGCAACCAAATAAAAAGCACACACAAAAATCAGTGGAGTCCGTTGTATGTTGGTCAACTACTCTTGGACACGAGGCCTGCCCTGGAGTGGCTGACAGACCCAGTGTCACTCCATGGGAGAAAACTGATTTTCCCTCTCCCAGAAGGCGTACATGACAGCTCAGTTGTTAACTTTTACGCTAGTGGCCCGGTTTTCATTTATTTATTCACTCATTTAAAAAAAATAACAAAAATACAATAGAATAAGAAAAAAACAGAAACTATCACATCAAAGTTGGACATGACAAACCAACAGCAGAAGGAAAAGAGCCAGAGAGAAAGCACAAGAATCAGAGACCCCTTTGTTCACACACACCATGATCCCATAAAAACACTAGATTGGCAGTCATAATATACGCCCCGAGGATCTCATGCAGACCCACGCAGACCCCGTGCATGCTGCCTCTGTCCTGTGAGTTCATTTAAGCTTTTGCTCTTGTTGATTTAAAGGGCTTTGCTTTAGTGGCTTTCTCCTCTGGCTTTGAACTCTTTCTGCCTCCCTTTCCTTGGGTTTCCCTGAGGTTTGGGGGGAGGGATTTGGTGAAGGCACCCCATTTAGGGCTGAGTGTTCCAAGGTCTCTTTCACCATCTGCATATTGTCTGGCTCTGGGTCTCTGTATTTGTTCCCAGCTGCTGGACGAGGAAGCTTCTCAGAGGATGGCTGAATAAGGCCCTGATCTATGAGGATAGCAGAATATCTTTAGGAGTCATTTTATCACTGCATTTTGGTCTTGTTTGTTTCTGTTTTCAGACCAGCGCTATCTGGTTTTATCCTAGGTCTCTAGGCTATCTGGTCACTGGTTCCTGGTCCCCCAAGCAGTGTTGGGTATGGGTTCCAGCTCATGGAGTGTGTGTGAAGTCAAATCAGATACTAGTTGGTGTCTCCCACAAACTTTGTACTGTCATTGCCCAAGTATATCTTGCAGGGTGGACACCTTTATGGGTCAAAGGGTTTGTGGCTGGGTTGGTGTTTATGTTTCTCTTTTGGTACTGTGCACAGTACACTGCCGTACCAAAGACACCAGGATGTAGGGGTGGACACTCTAGGTAGGCATCGGTTTGATATCTCCATGTTCAATGAGTTGTGTAGGTGTTGGTATAACCAATATTTTTATGTAGCGAATTAAAGGCCAATGCAACCTTAAATTTGGTAGAAATATGAGCAGCTAAAGAAAGCACTATGAACATGGGCATACACAACTGTAAGTCTTCAAACGACTTCTACTTCCTCTCTATAGGAAGTGCGAAGTCTGGTTTATTTTCTTGTTTTCTTACTTGTTTCTTCCCTGCTTTTTTTTCCTCGCTCCATATCTCTGAAGACAGGGCTTTTATATTAATTGATTTTTTGGCACTAAAATGCTTCAATTAAGGAATGCTGTCAAGCATATTTAGACCCAACATTTGCATATCTCGAACACCACATTTTTGCTTTACAAATGCTGCTGTGTTGAGGGGATGCATTCCCCTTGACGCTTTGTTCTTCTATCCTATAATAGTGAACAGGGGAGTCTCCACCATTGTAGGACTGACTTGTAAAAGGATATCAGCTACCAACTTGCTGTTAAAATTGGATGGGTCGGTGTACAAGAGAAAACTCAGACATTTTACTGTGGTTTCTACAGGCAGCTTCTGTAGAGTTAGTCAGTGAAACATATTGAGAAAACTTAGTGTGCATATGGTCCACAATTTTTTTGTTTTTTTATTTTTTTGGTATGAGTGTTTTGCCTACATGTATGTTTGTGTATAACGTGCATGCTTCGTGCCCAAGATCAGAAGAGGGCACTGGGACCCCCTGGAACTGGGTTGTGAGCCACCATGTGGGTACTGGGACTTGGACCTGGCTCCTTTGCAGGAGCAACCAGTGCTCTCAACCGTTGAGTCTCCTCTCCAGCCCTGGTCACCACTTAAAAATTATAATTTTTCCTAGTTTATTTTCCTATTCTACACCACAAAGCCTTACTATGGGCTTTTAATCTCTTCTGTCTAGGTTGGGGGAGGGCTGACAGCGAGGCCTCTCAACAAGGTGCTTTGTTGTGCGCCCCCCCCCTCACCTGCTGGAGGGATACTAACTAAGCCTTCCTCCTGGAGCTGGTGTGGGAGAGGAGAGGACTTTCATGGGATCCAGCCTGTGTGGGGACTGCCCATCTTGTGTGCTGGCTCTGATCTTTCCTCAGTGGCTAGTCAGGGCTGTCTACACGTCCCTTAAGCAAACCATTCTGTGACTGCCCTTATCCTAAGAGATAAACGGAAATTTTCAGGGTGTGTGAAAGGCCCTTCCTCCTCAAGTCACAAAACTTCCCCTTTCACACCTGTCTGTGTTTCCCAACACCCGTGGGTGCTCTGCTCTGTAGTGAGCTGTACCCCTCGGCATCTCCGGCCATTTTCCCATCTGCAGTACCTTTACTGTCTCTCTGTTACCTCAGAAATCCCTGCTCATTTTTAATACCCCGAAGGCCTTACTGAAGTATTTCCCCCCAAATCAAATTATTGTAACACCAGATTTACTAAGCCTGTGAGATCCTGATTTCTACACAGACTAAACCACTGGCCTCTTCAGGTAAGGCACTGCACTAAATATTGAACGAGGCCACTTTCTCCTGCATGTAAATTATGTTTTTGTGACGTTGACAGTTACAGAACTAACTAGGCCTTGATAAATACCAGGAAATCAACCCACAAGGAAAAGGGCTGCAGGAAGGCTGGTGGGGACAGGCCTTGCCCCATTTGCAGCCTTTCTCCAGGGCGCCCCATTTGAACAGAGAGCTGACCTAGGTAGCAGACACTGAGCCAGCATATCCGGTGGAGAGTACCAGCAGCCAGCACCAAGGCCTCAGGCTGGTTCTCATGCTGGAAAAACAGGAGTCCAGGGAAGGGAGCCAAAGCAATTCCTCAAAGTTGACTTCCTTGCTAGAAGAGCATTCCAGGCCTGTGTGAGGCACCAAACGAGGAGCCCTGGGCCGCTCTGAGGCTGCTCTGGCTAAAGACGGGTCATGTTGGAAACTCCCCTCCCATCTCTCCCCTTCAGAGCAAACCCAGCTCTGTTCTTTATGCATGCACCTTCTGTGTGGTACCTGGCCCCAAATGCTCAGTGCCTGGGCGGGTGCGCATCTTCCCTGAGAAGGGCTTGGGTTATAGAAATCCATCCCCTTTGGACGCTGAGGCCTGTCTTCTAAAATGGCTGGCCTTGCTTTCACACGTAGACTCCCAGGCCCTAGAACAGAGCCTGCCACCTATAGGTGAATATTATCTTTTGTATGGCCGGAAGCTTGGTGTTAAGGGTTGAGAACAGCATCGGCTTCCCTATAGCATGGAAATTTCCAGACTGGCTTGGGCTATTATAGCGTTTAGGAAATAATCACTCGTGTGAAGCAATATTCGGGACTCGTTTATTAGAAGTGAATCCAAGACTAGCTAAGTTGAAAGTTTTCAACTATGAGAGTCCAGGGATGAGACCTCTCGTATCACCAGGTGTCTAAGCTAAGACTAAATGGATTTTAGATGCACATGCTTCCTGATGCTTTTGGATACCTAGGGGTGGTGGGACCTTGCCTCATACAAAGCGCAGTTGCTCCCATCGGCTTCGAGCTGAGCAGGAAGAGCTGCCTGGGCTCTGTGTTCGCGCTGTCCCGACTTAGTGGAGTTCTGTTCCCTCCCTCGGCAGACTGCTTTCTGCAATGGAGAGTACGGCTTCCTTAGAGAACATGCCTGCTGCCTTCTCGCTGTTTGAGCACTACGATGACAGCTCGGCGCGAAGTGACCAGATGTTGAAACAAGTGGCTGGTGAGCATGTTAATGTATTCCTTACCTCGATGGATCCTGGCAGCTCTGGCTTGGCTGTTCTGTCAGAGTTCTGTAACTGGGGGAAGATGGGCGGGGGCTGTCAAGGATGGAAGCTCGGCTCTGAGATGATGCGTGGGCCAGCTGCTCATCTCTGTGACGTCATCCTTTTCCCTTCGAAGCTCTGCGACTCTGCTGGGGCCTGAACAGGAGAGCTGAAGTGACTCGAACTGAAGGGCCCCCTCTTTTTTTTAATCCTATTTTTTTGAAAACTAGAGGGAATTTCTCTCCCTCTGTGCAAGAGAATTAGTTCATACCAGTGGCCCAGCAGATAGGTAAAAAGGAATAAAATAGTTTCACATGCGTTGAATGAATTTTACCTTATAAGTAGTTTTCCCCTCTTCAACTCAGCTCCTTCCTCCTCTTCTTTATTTACCCCCCCCAAGCCAAACAGATTAGCTTAGAGAACTCACAGCTCAGCATCATGGTCTGTAGCCAGGAGCCTCCCACTCAGCTGTCAGCGCATCCTGCCAGCTTTTCAAATTATTTTTTAATGTTCTATTTTAGCAAACAAGGCAAGGCAACATTTAAATGCTTAAAGCTGCCGTTTTCCTGGTTACTGAGTTCTGCTTACTGTACAAGGTGCTCAGATGTCCTCAAGAGGTACCCTTGTCAAATTTACCTCACAGACAGCAGCTGTGTTTAAAACTCACATTCCTGACAAAAGGGTTCTAGTTTAGGAACCAGCCAGAGTCTGCCCTGTCTTTTAAAAAGACAGCCTCCCCCCCCTGAAACACTCCCTGCAAAATAGTCAAACCTCAACACCTTTAATAAAGTAGACAGTTCAGTCATTTACACTAATGAATTTCCTTCAGAGCTGTCCCAAATGGAAGAGTGTTTGCTGTCCTTTTTAAGGTTTCATTATACACACATGTCCATTTACAAGACTAGTGAGTGACGCTCAGTAGGAGGCCTTTTTACGTATTTTAGAAGCCACAGAACCACACAGTCACAGGCCATCACCCCAGGAAGTGTGTGTAGAGAGGCGAAGCCCTTCTGGGGAGAGAGGCCTGTGAATGGCCCACGCTGCTGTGTGTCTGCTTTGCAGAGTAAGTGGCCCAGGGCCTAGATGCTTTGTTCTGTGACCAATGAAACCACTCAGATATGAGGCCCTTGAGGATCAGGCTCCTGTTGGCTTACACAGAAGGCAGGCGGTACCACAGAGGCTGGGCTGTCGGTCTTCTCATCTCCCACATCAGTCCCAGGAGGAAGGTTTAGTTAGTTTCCCTCTCGACAGGGAAGGGGCAAGAGGAGCACAAAACATCATGTTGCTCAGGACCACATGACTGGTTGAAGATGTGGGGGAATCGGGCCTTGAGCCTTTGGACCTCATCCGATGCCACCATGGCAGGGGAAGAGAAGAGAAACCCCAATGAAGTCACAGCTAGGTCTCTTTGACTCTGGATCTTAGATTTGTTTTTAACTGTGGTAAGATACAAATATAATTTGCCATATCAGGGGCTGGAGAGATGGCTCAGCAGTTAAGAGTGTGTCTTGCTTGCACTTGCAGAGGACCCGAGTTTAGATCTGAGCTCACAACTGCATATATAACTCCAACTTCAGGGACTCTGAGGCTTTTTTTTTTGGACTCCATGGGTATCAGTTCTCATATGTACACGTGCCCACATAGAACACACATGTATACCATAATTAAAAAACAAAGTAACTTTTTTTAAAAGAAAACTTTTTCTTCAGAAAATAACTTACCATATTACTACTCATTTTTATTTTACTTTTAATTTTTTTATTTATTATTTATTTTGGTCTTATCCTTAAACCCTGGCTGGCCTGGCACTCAACCAGGCTAGCCTAGAACTCAGAGATCTGCTTGCTTACCTACCTACTGCTAGGATTAAAGGTGTATACCACCACACCTGGCATATTAGCTATCTTTAATTGTGTACATTTAATGTGTAAAGTATGCTCATGTCTTGACAATTACTACTACCGTATATACCCCAGAATTTCTTCTTATTACACCGAATCTCTGCATACCCTAAACCACTAAACACTAGCTCCCTCTTCCTCTAGACACCAGAAATTGCCACTCCTTTTCTTTTTCTCTGAGTTTGATGACTTGCGATGCCCTGAATAAGTGAAATCAGATAATATCCTTTTGTAACTGGCTTATTCCACTTAGCTTATTTTCCTCTATGTTCACTCCTGTTTGTAACGTGTGTCACAACTTTGGTGTTTAAGACTTAACTACGTGCCTATGCCATGGCCTTTATCCATCCATCCACCCATCCATCCATCTATCATCTGTCCATCTATCCATCTACCCATCCTCCATCCATCTTCCATCTATTCATCTATCCCATTCATCATCTACCCATCCATCATCTATCCATCCATCATCTGTCCATCATCTATCCATCCATCATCTATCCCATCCATCATCCATCCATCATCTATCCATCCATCATCCATCTATTCATCATCTGTCCATCTATCCATCCATCCAACCTCCATTCATCCATCATCTATCCATCCATAATCCATCCATCATCTATCCATCTATTCCATCCATCATCCATCCATCCACCCATCCATCATCCATCCATCATCCATCCATCCACCCATCATCCATCCATCCACCCACCCATCCATCATTCATCCATCCACCCACCCATCCATCATTCATCCATCATCTATCCACCCATCCATCCATCATCCATCCTGGATGACACTTGGGTTGTTTCTACCTCTTGGCTATTGTGGCTGATGTTGCTTTCCTGGAGACTTGTATTTGCTTTTTAGAGATAGTGTCTCACTACGTAACCCAAGTTGGCATCAGACTCATGCTCCTTCAGCTTCAATTTTCTGAGTGCTGAAATCATAGGTGCATGTCACTGTGACTGTATCTTCTGTGGAAATTTTGGAAACCAGGCTGAGTGGAATCTACATCTGGCCCCAGGCACTGAAATCCAAGCAGATTAATGTTTAGGTCCCTGAATGTGAAAACTCTCTCCTGGCACATTCATTCAATCAGAGGGGCTGCACAGGGTGCTTCCTCTTCTGGCATCCAAGCTCCTGGAGAAAAAGCACCAAGATTTCCTTTGTATCTTTTGACATCACACTTACTCAAGTTTACTCCTGTAAAAGTGTAAGCATAATTACTAACATGTAAAATCTGGGTTCCTGTGTTCTGCCAAATATGAATTATAAACGTAGTCATGATTGTTAGGATTGTGTCTGTGAGATATTCTTCTTCCCCTTTGGCGCATTCTCAAGAGAAAATGTATTTCCTGTTTGGAGAAAAGGATATTTTAACTTTAATTCTTTGGATGGAGGAGCATATGTGGAAGCAAAATTACTTGAACCTACATGCTTTGCTTAATTCCCTACAATGGCTTTACCTTAAAATTAGATGATGGGGCAGAGTCGGCTATCAGTTTTAGGTTTTGCTAAGCTGTGCTAGGGAGGAAAGGATATAGAAAGATGTTGCCATTTTTACAAGATTAGCTCCAGCTTCACTTGTAATTTATAGTGGGAAAAAGAGCATTCGCATTGTTCATGCTCCAAGCCCTCCACACTGCTTCAAAGTAGACTAATAACAACTGAAGTGTTTTGTTTGGCTCGTCCATAAACCTGGGTAACTCGGAAACCTGCTGGATCGCTTCTCTTTGGATTGGTACCTTTTGAGGGTTGTTCTGATTCTCTGTTGGAAGACACAACTGTCAGGGTTTGGGGAACGGCTGGGCAGGTGGGTTTGCACCTTCCCATGCAGCCTGCTCAGTGTGTCCTGTGTCTGTGGCTGCTATGACCTGCCAGGTACGGGAACTCCAGTTCAGCCTTCACTGTCAGGAGTTCCCTGTTCTCTTCTCCATTTGCCATGTTCCTACCAAGGCTGTCATGCCCTCCGGATGCTGCCCCCAGCCAGGCACATTTATTAAACACTTGATACACATTGTCTTGCTTCATGCAACAACCCTAGGATGGAATGGCGTTAGTCATTCAACTTTTTTAGATGGAGAAACTGAGGCTAATATAATGCAGGTAGCTGGGGGTCTTGCAGTTAGCCTAAAGTAGGCCTTAGTTGTGAAGCCCTATGAACTTGAACATTCTCTTTGTCTGTTCCTCACTTTTTATAATTGCATTATTCTTCTACCTCTTTATCTCTATTGAATCATTTCAATTTGCCTTTTTATTCCATTCTTTAAATCCATTTATTTTCTTTCTCATTTTGACCTTATTGCTGATCTAACCTTTGTTTTCTTTTCTCTGAGTGTCAACTTATAAATTTGGTCTATATTATTCCGGTAAGCTTATCTTTTAGGAAATTGTTGGCTGGAGAAAGCACATGCACAAATCTTAAAAGTATGACATTCTTTTCAACTGTGAGAATAACCTTTTTCTATGATGTATAAAATATGTTCAATGATCATGTCTAATAAACTCAGAAAGATAATTGCACAGAGATTGGTTTGTATTACATTAATGTCCAATAGACATAATTACAAGTTTCAAAAATTTCCAGTAAAACACTCAAGAATATTGTTGTCTTTAAAATTCAGAGCCACATAATTAGATTAGGCATCTAAAATTTACATGGAATTCCATTAAGAGGTTACTTCTACCCCCTGTCTAACCTTTAAATATTAATTTAAGAAAGTCTGTAGAGATATCATGTTAGAAAGAAAAGATACACTGTAGCTTTAAAAATTCTAGTCTAATATTTAATGCAAGTCTTCCTTCACCTTGAAGATACTATAACAATGTCGGGAAAGGACCCACCACTTTTTATTGCTATAAACTACGTCAATATAGAATAGTATAGCATTTCTTATCTAAAAAAAGCACATCGGAGGGAATTTTAAGAAGTAAAACCAAGTTTTTGGATAATCCATTAGTCACTGCCAGTTTCTCTAAGTGTAAGATACAGAATAGTGTTACGTAGTTAGGGGTCCACTTTTGTTCATTTCTATTTGTGTTGCGTATGCTCTTGTCCCCGGGAAACATCCCGGAGAGACATACAGACAGTCCTAACACTGACTGTATCCAAGGAATGAAGTCGGGCTGTATGTTGGAAACAGGGACTCCGCCTGCTTTTATCACTTAAGTTTCTATGTTGTTGACATTTTGACAACATGTTAAGCATATTTTAAACAAATCAATTGATCAATAAAATGGCACTAGTCATAGGGAAGTGTGCTTCTGCTCCAGTTCCACAGCCTCCCAGACTAGAACCTCAGGAACCAAACTCTGCCACCAGCACCACAATTGCGGTGTACTGGAGCATGAACAAGGAGGATGTTGTGGACTCATTCCAGGTGTACTGCATGGAGGAGCCTCAAGATGACCAGGAAGCAAACGGTAAGATTACTACGCACTGACAGATACAGGCCTGTGTTTCTACATCTTAATGTGAAGTGCTTAAGTGCATATACATTATACCTGCATATAAATTTATGTATAATTTAATTATAATATATAGTATAATTTCAATACATACATATTGAAATGTATACATTTCCCAAAGCATTTATAGCCACTTACAAGACAAGAATGATAGCAAAATCCCTCAACAACCACACAATAAAATATTAGCAGAAAGAACAAAGTATAGAATGGCATTTGGAAAAAACATAAATATCATCATAATGGTCAACATGAATATTATAATTAAGATTCAGATTAAAGTTAGACTTTGAGCTCTCAAAATGACCGGATCCAAAGCCTCAGAGAGATGGACGCTTAGCCAGTGCTGAAGTCTGAAGAGGGGCATGATGTGTCCTTCTCCGTAAAGGGGAAGTGAGCCATGCACAGGCCAGTGTCCTCCACAGTCAGTCTGACACAAACACAGCCCTGGATGTCAGCTTTGCAGGTTCAAAGAAGCCTGTACGTTAGTTCATGTGCACAAGCCCCAAGGCCTGGATCAAGGATGGTATAGTCATCAGTGACCCAAAGTAAATGGGTCGATAGAGGGGATATCGTTTGCTGTCGTAAGCAGATGGCAGGCCTTACAACCTGAGCTTTTGTGAAGATCTCTCTGCTCAGAACTTCCGGTAAGACCTAAGAGCCAGGCAGCTTGAGGCTGTGCTTCCTGATGAATCAGTGTGGGGAACGCTGGCATTCCGTGTTGCTTGTTGAAGACAGACTCACATACTTGGGAAATCAGATGAGCATGTGGCAGCGTCAACACCCATTACAAACGCAGGAGCCCAGTCTGTAATGAGGAAAGAACTGTAGGCTATTTCACTCTTGTGGAGACATCAAAATCACTTTTAAAAGTTAATTATTTTTTTCTTAAAGACAGAGTCTCCCATATCCCAGACTGTCCTGAAATCGCTTTGTAGCTGAGGATGACCTGGGTCTTGGCAAAGAAAGACAGCTAGAGTCTTAAGTTTCTTTTGGGAAACAAAATATCTATTCTTTTAAAGGTATGACTAGATATGGTAGGTAGCTTGCACCTGTGACTCCAGACTCCAGAGGTGGAGGCAGGAGAATGGAACATTCCATGCCAGACTGAGCTCCAGAGTGAGATCCTGCAACAAAGAGCCCAAATCCCAAACGACAACAACAACAACAACAAAATAAAACCAAAGGGGTGGGCATTCGTAATAGTATTTAACATACTTGCTATAAAAATATTTAAAGTAAAACCATTCAAGAAATTTTAAAAGGAAAAAAATACTTTGACTGAACCAATTTCAACTTCTTGTAATAGCTCATCATCCTATCAAATTTAACTATTTCCTATATAAGTAGAGGTTGATAGTTAACAGAATTCTGAAATGTGGGATGTGGAAGACGACCTGGGTGAATATGTAAGGAAGGAATAGAACCCTGAGTGTTTACATAAGCACCACCATGCCAAGGACCGCGCTGCCTCAGACCCATAGCGATGGCCAAGTCTGCCTTCCTCTGGTCCAGGTATGAGTGATTGGGAGTGACTGACCAGTGTACATAGAGACTATCAACCCTAGGCTTCTTCCCGACATTTACAGCCTGAGGCGGCTCCCCTATAAAGACCTGCCAAGGTTAGCTGAGCCCACCTCCTTGTTCAGTTGTCTGCAGTAAACCTGCCTCCTTGTTCAGCTGTGTAGAATAAACATGCTAAGTTTCTAGCTGCTGCTCGCGGTGGTGCGTCTCCATCAGCGTGGATGCCCAACCGAATCCAAGGTTTTCTATATGTGGTCATGTGCCAGTCATTTCTGAATCCCCAAAGCTTGCAGAGGGTGGCACTGAAGTTCTGGAGCAACTGTGAGGATCTGAAACCTAGAAAGTCCTACTGAGTCGCAAACTTGTGTTCTAGTCTGTAAAGATGTCCTACAGAGTCGTAGGTAAAAACCCAGAGTGGGGGGCTGGAGAGATGGCTCAGTGGTTAAGAGCATTGCCTGCTCTTCCAAAGGTCCTGAGTTCAATTCCCGGCAACTACATGGTGGCTCACAACCATCTGTAATGAGGTCTGGTGCCCTCTTCTGGCCTGCAGGCAAATGGAAAACAAATTTACTTATCAGCAGACTACTGAGAATACTGTACACATAATAAATAAATATTAAAAAAAAAAACCCAGAGTGGTCTTTTCTAGTGATGGACTCCCATGGCAAGATGGCACTGAGTTTTGAAGCTTTCCTTAAGACTACATTACTGAAATTTAAAGTGACACAAACTCTATACAAGCTTGATATTTTCTTTTGAAACAGGTTGCTTTAATTGTGGGTTATGAATCACAGACATGTACTAGCATGTTATTATTTTGTGATAAATGTTCACATATGTCATTCTAAGTATCAGTTTTTAGAGTGCTATTGCTTTCTTATGTATCATAAAGAGATAATTATCAATTATCACACAATAATATTTGTAAAGTTACCGGTTTGAGCTCTCTGCAAAAGTCATAGACTACATTCTTTTTTTCTTTTCTTTTCTTTTCTTTCTTTCTTTCTTTCTTTCTTTCTTTCTTTCTTTCTTTCTTTCTTTCTTTCTTTCTTTCTTTCCCTTTGTTTTTCGAGACAGAGTCTCTGTGCAACAGTCCTAGCTGTTCTGGAACTAGCTCTTGTAGACCAGCCTGGTCTCAAACTCACAGAGATCTGCCTGCCTCTGCCTCCCGAGTGCTGAGAATAAAGGTGTGCACTAGCAGGGCCCAACTTAGACTACCTTTTCTAATAATTAATTTTTAGTTTACTTTAGAAGTCACCTTTGAACTCATAGTTGTGTCTCCTGCTAGAACTGGTGGAAGAATACAGACTGACTGTGAAGGAAAGTTACTGCATTTTTGAAGACCTAGAACCTGACCGATGTTATCAAGTGTGGGTGATGGCCATCAACTTCACTGGATGTAGCCTGCCCAGCGAAAGAGCGATTTTTAGAACAGGTAAGCAGATGCTAAGACATTATTATGAGGTACTATTCAATTCTTCACAGACTCTTGAGGTCAACCAATGTATATTTAGGAAGGACTAGCTCTGTATTGAATGTTGGGCAAAACGATGGTATAAAATAAGACCGAGGTGGGGCCTAGGATAGAGCTCAGGGGTAGAATGTCGATCCGGCAGCATGAGGCCACATGATCATTCCTCAAGCATGATAACAACATGATTCAGTTCCTATTTACAAGACAATCAGAGTTGAGCTGAACAGCTAAAAAACCAGAAGATCATTGGGACTGTTTGGTAAGAGTCTAGGTCATCTTGAGCATCCTCAAGGGAGTAACCAAAACAGATCATCGTGAGCGCCCTCAAGGGAGTACCAGAACAGATCATCGTGAGCACCCTCAAGGGAGTACCAGAACAGATCATCGTGAGCACCCTCAAGGGAGTACCAGAACAGACAGGGCAAGGGACTGGCTCCCCATAGCTGATGGTACCTGCAGAGAATGCTTTACATGATCAGTGGGACATAATGTGTTAACTGGAGCAGATTCTTCTTGAGCAAACAATGAGCAGACATGAAGTATACATTGGGGCGTGAGACTCTATAAGATCCTTGCTTTTCCTTAAGCTTGAGAATAAGGGAAGACATCATTTTTAAGAGGGTTAGCATATGGAACTTTTAATTGCAAGCTAGTAAGACTGGGCTTCATTATACAGATGGAGGAAAACACATAATGGTTGAAGCCATGATGTTCAAGTGGGAATATAGTCTATTGGTGGAATCTTTTCACACGGGGCTGCAACAGAAGATATAGTATTGACCAAGGCTGTCCTACCTTTACGATCATTACAGCTGTCTCAGGGAGGAAGCAGCTTATTCCTCCCTTAGTCCTGTGTCTTCTTCTTGCCTTTAAAAACAAATATTTGGCTCAGCATGGTGGTTCATACATATACTCCCAGCATTTGGGAGATGGAGACAGGAGTTCAAGATGCATAGCAAGTTTCAGGCCAACCTGGGCTACATGAGACCCTGTTTCAATAACCTGGAACACAAAAATGGACAATCCCCCCACCCAAAACTGTACTGACCACCTACTGATGACAAAATCATGTCTACCTTTTGGGTAAAAGGAGAAGGGAACGAATATTTCGATTTGTTTATGGAGCAGCTACATAAGAAAACAGGGTAGACTTTATAGAAAGCAACTGGACTGGGATGAGCTAGAATCTGACAATATGTAATGCAGAGGAGGGAGAGAGACATTTAGCTATGTAAGTGATCTTTTGTTTCTTTTCTTTTATCTCTTTTGAGTTTTTAGCTCAGGATAATTTTTTGATGCAAAAATTAAAAATGAAACCATACCCAAGTATTGCCCCGAGTGCTGGCTTTGCTCTGTTACTGCCTTGTTTCTGTCCCGGCAGCGCCTTCCACGCCTGTGATTCATGCAGAAGACTGTACTGTGTGCTGGAATGCCGCCACCGTCAGATGGCGGCCTGCTAACCCCGAGGCTACAGAGACCTACACTCTGGAGTACTGCAGACAGCACTCTCCTGAGGGTGAAGGCCTGAGGTAAGGTTCCCTCTCCATAGGGAGACTGCCAGGAGCCCAGAAACCATGCTCCAGACCTCAGGCTACCAGAGCAAGTGCTTAGCCAGCAAGAATAGCATCCTTGAACCCTGCTGAGCCAATTAAGCTGCCGACTTGATTTGCAGCCCCATCACTATTCATCAATGAACTCTGCGTTCACAATAAAGCAATGCTACAGTGCAGAATAATAACTCCCTTGTAAGAAAAATGTATGCGAATTTTAATAAGATAGAACCCTCTTTGAGGTATATTTAACTTCAGTCATTAGTCAGAATTTATGCACATTTTGTGCCATTTTTACTAGTTCTATGAGAATAGGTTCCACCTATCTCAGGGAACTAATAGTGAGCTGATGTGTAATGTAAATCAGAATGTCTCCACAATATACTGGCAACATAAAGGAGCTAATAACACATATGTTATCACAGAGACAGGCCTGCCTCTCCAAGAACGTGAAGAAAATAGAGATTCTTCTAGAAAAGAAATGTGAGGCTCTCTCACTGGAATGATGAAGCTAAAAATCTATCAAGAAAGGCCCATACATCCGTTGATCAATTAGTAAATATTAGCCAAACCACGAGGTGGTATTTCCTTAGCCTCTGAAGCCCCGGATGTATAAAACCCCTTCACATGCCATGATGAACATTCGGATTACTTTAACTGATATTTATATTTTGATAGGAGACATTCCTGGTTTCCTTCCTAGCCATGTCGATTGAGATAAATTATTTTGGCAGGAAGTTGGGAGTAATGGTATGAAATCAGGCAACCTTTTAATAAAGTACATTCAAGCTCTTGATTAGCACTGCGATCGAGCAGCTGTTCGTGTGGTTATGATATAAGGGTTCGTGTGACTGCACAATAATTATAGTTTCTGTCTGGCTCAAGGCAGGCGTTGCTAACTAATGATCAGCGTGTGTATTGGGGCTGGGTGCGTGAAGAGGGGTGGGGTGCAGGCATTTCTGCAGAAGTGAAATGTGGTCAACATACAAGTAGCGGCCCGCCTGCTTGTGTTGTAGCTGCTGGAAGGCGAGCTTCAGGAATCAGCACGCTATCATACCTTACATTTTCTTTCTTTTTTTCGAGACAGGGTTTCTCTGTGGCTTTGGAGCCTGGCCTGGAACTAGCTCTTGTAGACTAGGCTGGTCTCGAACTCACAGAGATCTGCCTGCCTCTGCCTCCCTAGTGCTGGGATTAAAGGTGTGAGCCACCACCGCCCGGCCATACCTTACATTTCCCATGTTGGTCAGTTGATTGCTATGTAAGGCCACTAATCTGTGTCAGTCTGTGAGCCAAGACAAGCATGTTGTGATCTCAGTATGCTTACAGAGTCACCTGAGAGAGCACTGTGCTGACAGCCGGAGCCTTAGTTTAGTCCTGCTTTTCCCTCGGTTCTGATTCTTATTGGCTGTTCAGCCTAAGTTGGTTAAGCCTTGTGCAGGTCTTACACACATTATCTATCTCAGCAGTCATTAGTTAGCCAATCCCTGATACAGGTAGGTAGGGTAGAGGCTTGCCCCGCTACCTTTCGGGGTTATGCCAATCACATGAAGTCAGGGATCAGGAGGAGATCTGGCATTGTGAGATGCTACCCAAATGCAAGGCTTTAAAAAGGAAGCCTTCCTTTGGCACTTGTGCTGCCAAATTCCCAGAAAAGGTTGCCAGGTGTCAGCCAACATCTGAGAGGTGAACTCTGGCCAGCACAGAGGGTAAGGGACTCGAGTCGTTCCTCTGTAATGGCACTAGCCCGGGTGCTTCAGGTGTGTTGCTTCAGGTCCCCCTCACAAGGTCGCTAAGAAGTTCCTCAGCTGCTGAAAAGCAAGCAGAATTCAATCACAGGCTTGTCAATTTAAAGATCCAAGCCCTCAACCCCTGGGAGATTGTTTAGGGTGTCTGGGACCCTCTTTGTAAAAGCGTTGATGCTCTGGGGATGATACCTCAGGAATCCCTGAGTCCTAGGGTGATTTCTCCCACCATCCATGACCATCCATGAGGAGGCCCCATTCTCAGGGAAGATCAGCCCGTTCAGAAGTACTTTGAAATGACTCATCGGTTGTGGCATTTGTCCCCAGCTGGCATGCACATAAATCATTTCCGCACAGGTGGATACTTCAATCAGCAAAATCTGCGAACCCAGGGACCCGGCAGTGATCTCAGCTACTGATCGTGTATATCACGTTTATATCCCAGGCTGGCTCCACTAGATTCTGAAATAGCTCATCCTTGATCTTGGACACTTGGGATAGCATGCATCTTTTGGTTTTCTGCTCTAAGAATCTGAGCGGCAAGGGAAATTCTGTTCTTCGGAAGTGGCCCTGTGTCTTAGATCTTCTGACAACAACACTTTAGAGCATGGTATTTTAAAACTCTGCAAAATACATTTATCTGTATTATATATAGATTAATCTTTATGGTGCCAGCTATGGAGAACTAGTGAGGTGATGTACTCAATACATAAGGAACATCAATTGTTTCTGTTACCTCTATCTAATAATTCCTACTTTTTTTTCTATTGTATTAGAACCTCATTTGGCTCCATGCATAGAAAGCAATAGTTAAGGTGGTGTTGTCTGTTGGACGGAGCTGTGTTGCATGTTGGCTGGTCTCCTCCATTTGTTGACTCCTTGAAGGAATTAGCGTGTACAACTGCAGCCCGGGTATCTGAGGCAGTACCTGGCACTGTAGCGGCACAATGAATATGTGTGTGATCCTGAAATGGATAAATTATCAGTGAGCGTCACATACGTGATACTGGTCATAAGAATAGTTGAATCAGCTTAAGGATAATCTCAAACTAATAAACTGCCAACAAAGAGGAGAAGAATGGTAAATGAGTTCTCTCCAGAGTTCAGATACATAGGAAAAGATGAGTCTAATTTGCTAGCAGAAAACCTTTCTGTGGATCACTGATAGAGAAAAGCATGTAGAATTCCATTTAACCATTGGTTATATAACCCACACATGTGTTCCAAGTTTGTAGAAAAACTAATTTAGAGGTTCCTGAAGAAGAATAAAGTAGACCAGAGATGGCAAATTTCTCATGTAGTTCTGTTTACTAGAGCCTAGATCATAAAGTGGATGAGGATTGAAAATTCATCTGTATAGACATCTTCAAAGGTCTGCTAATAAATGAGGATGAATAGGATGAGTCAATCTCTCTTGGTCTTTGACCACTTCAAGTCATCTAATTAGCTGGAATCTCTGGCAGAAGAGAGGGAGCGAGAACTATATTTATTTCTATCTTTATCCTACCCTACATCCTTGGGCGGTGGGGAAGGAGCCTTAAAGACTCTGGAGTGCTGTAGGAGAAAGAGTTGAAGTGAAAAAAAAAAAAGAAGAATGAGTCATATGGATTCATGCCCACCCCCATGCCCACACATGCACACACACACATTGGCACTCGTGGAAGGCGGGCACTGATTCATTGATTGTGCTATAGGCTGGGCACTCTCGTTTTAGCTGCCAGAATGAAGTCATCCATCCGAGAACCTGTGCTCCTTCTCCCAGTGTGATGACCTCTTAGATATTCTCTTTTAAGATCAAAGATGCTGGTTGAATTGGGGGAGGATTGTTTGAATGGTTGAATTTGGGGGGCATTGTTTGAATTGAATGAGTGATCCTACTGTTCCCTATGATCCATGACACAATATCTAAAATAGCTGAGCAATGGAGTCTCTTTCATATTCTGCAGGTTTGTTTTTTTTTTTGCATGTGGGCACCAAAGCTTGGTCCCAGCAGTCGGTCCCTGTTGGGACTGGAGGTGGGTGGGAGGGAGTGACAATCCTTGGCTTGTGTGTGAGATGGAGGGTCTCCTACTCTTCCTGTTTTGCTTTGAATGCTCTCCTCGGGTTGGGTGGGCCCAAAACACTTTGAATTTTTTCCACTGCTCTGCTGTTTCCTCAGCTGCTCCGTCTCTCCTGTGCAGAGAGAAGTCAGCAGAAGTGTGGGTGGAAGAGGATAACTGAGAGAAATATAGCGCAGGGACAGGCTGTGTGGGCTGTGCAGAGAAGTTGTGCGCTGAATGGCGAATCTGTGAGACGCAATACTCCACCGATTAGCTGGGGGTGAGCTTCCTGTCCTGCCTCTGCCTTAGCCTGTGGCATCCAGAGATCCTCTCTGGACCATAACCTTGAGGGTGAATAATATCCTTTAAAAGGTCTTCATGGGTGCAGGGTCTGTGAGTTCATTATCCTGTATCCGGCTGTGGGACCAACCATACAGCAGGAACAGAATTGTCCCTCAGAGGTAGGTGCTCCAGCTGGGGACTCCTGCTGCTCTGTCCTTATGGACAGCAAGGAGGAATCACTTTAGAAATCCCTTTAAAAGCTTTCTTAGTATGTTTCCAGGTATTTTGGTGATGGGTGACTAACCACTAGCCAGCAGCGAATATTTTGACCTCCTCTGTAGCCTGTGGGTTAAAGGGGTCCAGACTTGCTTCACCTGGCCATAGGACAGTCACAGATACGGCAGAGCCCACATTCACTGAGTGATTAAGAGCTAATGGGCTATGTTCATGTGGAATTGTTTTCCTGGTCCCTTTGCAGAGGCCTTTGGGAGGGGCGTGACGTGATGGTTCCCCCTAGTGTTCTTGGCATTCAGCATTTTCTAAGCAAAGCCTTTTATCTAAAAGACTCTAACTTAACTGGCCACTGGGAACCTCACGTCCCTCCTTGCTTGTGCACTAGAAACTCGGATAATGGGATTGGAACCTGTCTTCCCGGAACATATGTTGTATCAGTTTCCCGGAGAGCATACCTAGTGAAGGACCCTGACGTCACAGAGCCCCTGAGAGAGTTCTGTGAGTATGCCAGGGGAGAGAGGACTGTTAGGAGGATTAGGCCGAGCACGGAACCTCGGCGAAAGATAAAATTCAAATCTGAACTTCCTGGCAGCTCAAATGAAAACCGGAGAGAGGGGGAGAGATTGAGAGAGAGGATGAAGGAGGTTACATAACTCATTTCTCTTTAGAAAGGAAGTACAACATTTCACTAAGAGAGACAATTATATTCTATGACATTCAGCTCGGAGATGAATTTTTCATAGAGATCTTTATATAAGGGCAGTTAAGATAATGGTGGTCGCCTTTAAGAGCCGTTTTACAAAAGATGTGCACACAGACCTGCTGGAAAGCATAGTGTTAATTCTCAGTGCACTGGCCTGGGGACCTCAAGCAACTATCCACATAGATGACCAGGGGGCAGTAAAGGAGAGCTTGGAGGATCCGGAGAAATGAATAGTACAAGACTCCGAGGAATCTCTGTCTGAAATATAAAGAGTATCATCCAGGCTTTGGAGAGTAAAGATAGGGAAAACAGAAATTTAGGACCCTTCTTCCGGACCCTTTAGCTCACATTGATTTTCTGACAGATTTGAGCCGCAGGGAAGCTGATGCCCTGTGGTGTCAGCGTGCAGTGCCCGTGTTGTCTTCTGCACTGTTATGAAATAATGGTGCTATTTAGCATCACAGAGTCTCACAATATTCTTATTTATCAAAAGAAAAATGGTTCTATTAAAATTTTATTTACCGAGTCTTTTTAATCATGGAAAATTAGTATATAAGGAATTTTATTCTTAACCCCGATTTAACTGATTTTTTTTCATCTTAAAAAATTTCTATATTTATGATAAGTTAAGGGTTCATAAAGAGCTTGAAACACCCACTGACTAGTTTGTCTTTTGTGTTTGTACTTAGTTTTCTTGTTGTTTTGAGAGAGGCTCTCTTGCTGTAGCTCACTGGCTGGAACTTACAGCAATCCTTAGCCTTCCAGACACATAGGGTATATAGCCACAGGCCACATTCCATCTTGTTTTTATATTTAATGTTATGTAATTTTTCCTTTCCTTCTTTTTCCCTCTCCATCTCCTATCAGGACTGTGTTTCCAAACCTCAGTGATCATAAAAGTCAGCTAGGATATTTGTAAACAGGCAGATGCCTGGGCCCTTCAGGAGCCCAGCTCCGAAGCTGGGTGTGGCGGCTAATGCCTGGGATCCCAGCACACTGCAGTCTGAGGCCAAGAGTTTCAGGAGATGGAGGCCAACATAGGTTACACAGTGAAGGCCAGGCCAGCTTGGACTGCAGAATGAGACCCTGCCTAAAAAAGAGTTAGTTAAAAAGTGAAAATTTCAAACTTGCCAGTTTTGGTGTCCGGGCAGGTTGGGAGATGCTGCTTTGCTCCCTGCTCCCACGGACGGGCCTGCGCTCTGTTCACGGCTCACAGTCAGTGGTATTGACTGGCTGGTTGGATGTTGGTGCTGCCAACACGAAAGCCAGTAAGAGCCAACTGTGTTTTGAAACAACAATTCGTACTTAGCCATCTGCTGTGCACTCTGGTGATGGCACCATCCCTAGGCTGCTGGCGGGAGCGGTGGCACTCTGTTCCTCCATACTGTTGTACCCAGGCCACCACCTCGCCAGGACACAGCAGGAGGTGTCAGCCTCTCTAGTCACCTTGAGTACGTGTACTTTCCCTCAGGGTCACGTCATCAGATTAGCAAATGCGTGAGAAGCTACTTCAGAGTGCTCAAAGACATATATACCTCGAGATTCTCTAAACATGCTCTATAAAGACATATATACCTCGAGATTCTCCAAACATGCTCTATAAAGACATATATACCTCGAGATTCTCCAAACATGCTCTATCTGTTCTTGGACTCTTTGCTGTCTAGTAATATTGCTATTAAAAGGTTTTTTTTTAAATTTTGCGTCCATTGCATGTACTTATGGTACAAATTCAAAAGACCAAAAGGAAGATAGAGAACCTTAATTTTCTCTGGATCTGTCCTTCATCTCTTAATTCCCATCCCCAAAGGCAATGATTGTCACTTGGTTCATTTTTAACTTTTCAGATAAAAGCATCTATAGTTTCCCAACCAATGCTAGCAATCCTGCATGCATTTCTGCCAGTTTGCTTTTCTTGCTTAAGCGTGTACCTCTGTGAGCAATCATACTCAAGGGACTGCTGCAATTTTAAAAAACAATTTTATTGTATTTTATTCCAGGATGTTATTTTAACTTACCGGACCAATTGAAGAGACACTTCCTAGTCTCTTGCCGTCCCCAACCACACTGTAGGAAACAACCCCATGCATAGACAAGCTCACTGATCTACAATTTATTTGTAGAATGAATTTCTCAAAATAGAAAGGCGGTATCTTTTGAATTTTGAAAGCTATGGTGAACTCCGTAGGGATTGCTGGGGCTTGATCCCTGGCCAGCAGTGCTGGGAATACCTGGCTCTCCACACCTTGCCTGAGTTTGGGCAGTTAGCCGGAACACACAGCCACAGTTTAAGTGCACGATTCTGTTGTTTGGCTGGCGCCTTCTCATACGGTTTGAGCTGCACACTTCCTTTTCTACGGCTGTTCACTTCTCTTCCTATTTCTCCTCCATTAGATTATGGCATTTTCTTTTTTATTCATAGTTCCTCTTCTTTGTGTTTTTTTTTTAAAGGAAGTTAGCTTTCATGTGTGAGTTTGGAATCTTTTGAAACATATTTTGTCATGAATATTTTAAAATGCTAATTTAGTTGAATTTATCAATTTCTTTTGAAAAAATATTCCGTTTTTTGTAATATTTTAAAATGTCTTCTCTCTGAATATATGCATGTATATATTATACATTTCCTCCCATTTTCTTAATTTTGTTTGAAAAATCTGTTTTATCATTTGGAATTACTTTGGTAGGAAGTATGAAATAGAGATTCCAATAGAGATTATTTGATTGGTTGACTGATTTTGAGACAGGATCTCACTATGTATCCCCTTTCTGGTCTGGAACTTGCTATATAGACCAGACTGACCTTGACTTTACTGCAATCCCCCAGTTTCAGCCTCTCAAGTGCTGGATTGCAAATTACAGGTACGTACCACTAAACTCAGTTCTCTTTCTCTTTCCTTCCCTCCCTCTCTCCTTTTCTCTCTCTCTCTCTCTCTCTCTCTCTCTCTCTCTCTCTCTCCCTCTTTCTCTCTCTCTTTCCCTTACCCTCTCTCTCACATGGTAATCTGGTTGTCTCAAAAAGAAGTTCTTATGTCTTCTTGTGATCTGAAATGCTTACCCATGAGTCTGTGTGCTTGGCTCCATTCCTGACCTTGACTTCTGACCTTGAACTCTGTTCCACCGTACTGTGAGCATCACACTGCTTTCAGTGCAGAGCATTCCTATCTAGGGTCCTTGGGGCTTAGGTGGCCCACTCATGATGCTTTTTCTACTTCTAGTTTGAATTTTATTTTTAGAGTTAGCTTGTGTAGCTTCCTCCACCAACTGACTCTAGACAATTGGTTGTTTTCAAAGAGCACGCTGAATTGATAGATTATCTTCAGGGAAACGGAAGGTTTTGTGGCCCCTCGTTTTCCCGCAGAAGAAATGGCGTGTCTCTTTCAGTAGTTGACAGATGCCCCTTAATGTGGGTCTCACATATTCTCCTACACACTTCACATCTGCTGCCGTTCTCCCAGCTTCAGTTATAGCTTCTGTCTGGTTGTAATGTCTTATGAAGGTGTTGGTGGTACTGGGGTTGGAGCCTAGGGCTTCAAGCTTGCGAGGCAAATGGACCCTGGTTTCTTACATTAGTTTCGTATCTAGCCATCTTACAGGATCCTCTTAGGGAAGAGTTTTTCAGCTGATTTCTAGATGACTAGGCATCTCATCTGCAGATGGCAGTAGTTTTTTTACCTCCTACCTCCCAGTTTAGTTTTTAACCTTATCTTTCTCTCCGACTTAGTGGGAATGCTTTTAGCAATTTCCCTCATAAACATGACGTCCCCAAAGATTTCTCCCTGAAACTTCATTTTCAAGCCCTACCTGAAGTGAACTTTGCTCCAACATCAGTCATGGGGCAGAACTCCTAGTCTTTTCTTGGAAAGAGTAAAGAATTACAGGGCTCCAGTTGGGTAAGTCTTCCTTACCTTAAAACCGGTTTCCACTGGCTTCCACTCAGCTGCTCTTCTGCGCTACAGAGAAGGACAATGTCCTCCATTTGGGAAGCCACCCTGTCGTAGGCCTTTTCAGTCTCTGCTCTATGGCCCAGGAACCTAACAAAGAATTGCCCTTGGGGAGATGAGCAGGTGAGAGTCCTTGGAACACTTGCTGGGCGCAGAGTTAAGTCTAGCTCCAGGCTGCCTGCGATTCTACTGTAGTCTAGGTCAAGGTCAAGCTCCTCGTGGATTCAGCTGAAATCCTGACAAGTTTTTGGTTTTGAGGCAATAGAGTCCTAAGCCATGCAAGGGAGTGGCTCTTCACATGGCAACCTTCGTTTTCATTGGACTGAAGAACGGTCATAGCTGACTCGAGAACTTGGGTGACATCTAGGTAAGGAGACAGGGCAATGCGCATTTGTATCTGCTTTTGTCCTGGTGGATAAGCAGAGGACAGTGACTCGCGACATCTTCCATTTTTTTTTATGCTTGGTGCTCTTATTTTACAGACAGGGTGAGGGCCCTGTTCACATCTGTGTGGCCATCTTGGGTGATGAGGGCCGGATAGGATGCTGTGGTTTGAGTTCAGCCTCACACTTTACCCAAGTAACGGGACATGGTGTGAAGTTAATGATGTACGTGGCATTCGCTCTCCTCGACAGACTTCAGAAAACAGCCTTGATATATAGCACCTCTGCCATTACAAAATGAGGCCGCTCTATGACGTGTAGTCTCTAGGGCTAAAGTGTCCTCTCCTTCCCCTACCCCTTCCCCCTCAGGCTTCAGGGTGGCAGGGCTGGCAAAAATGATAAATGAACAATCCATAGTTATTTAATGAGCAGATGAAGTGTAAAATTCAGTTCATGCTGAGTGTGTGTATTAAAACAATAATTTTATTACTGATTCTTATCAGTGTTTATTTAAAACATTCCTTTGGCTGTCAACTTAAATAAGACAAGCAATGCATCTGCCATGGACTAATCTTCTCGAATATTAGTTGGGAATTACACTCGCCGCTGTAGGACATGTGTTTTCACCAATTAACTATAACACAGTTAGTCATTAGCGGTCAAATGGCTCAAATTCACCCCTCCTTTCTCAGCGTAGCTAAATATACTGCTCTCTGGAGGCCTGGCGAGGTGGCAGGGTCCAGAAATAACAGCCAGTATCATTTGAGGAGTGTGTGCTGACCTATTCCAGGCACTGCCCAGTAGAACTGCAGAACCAACCTGCTCCCTACCCCCATTGTCCTGAGGACCATCCTGGGAGTTTTGTGTTTGCAGTCATGGGCCGGAGCCAGGATCGCATTCCATACATTGCTTTTTTCTTGAAGACATTCTAGTCTTCAGATGTCTGAGCCTAGAATCTTAGCACTTGGGAGGCCGTAGCCAGGAGGATTGTGAGTGGGTTTGAGGCCAGCCTGGGTTATGTGGTGACCCTCTGTCTCTACAGAGCAAGGGCTGAGAATGCAGCTTAGCTTAGTGCTAGAGCACAGGCTTGGGGCCCTAGGTTCAACCCCTAACGCTGACAATAATCTAAAGTAGTTTATTTCCTGAATCCACAATGCATTTTCTCTTCTTCTGGTTCTCCATGTTGTTCTTTCCAACAGGTATTGAGGAAAGAAATATCTAGAAATCTCCTTGGGCGGAAAAATCTTCTTTTAATGCTTTTCTACCACATTTCTTTAGTAACAACAGTAACAGACTCCATGGCCCCGAGATGAGCTAGAACAGGGTGCCTTTGTTTTCCCTGGCCACTCAGAGCAAGTCTTCCAGGAAAAGCACCCCACTGCAGCAGCCAGGCTAAGGGTAATTGCATCAGCAAGTAGCCTAGCTAGCAACTCTCCAGGCCACTCCAAGAGTGTTCTGAAGGAGAGAGGCCCTCTTGTATCCATGCTCTAGGTCAGATCATCACACAGAGAAGGGATTGGGAAAGAAGCCCACAGCCATTCCAGGTCATTGGTAGGTCCAGAGAGCGCCACCTTCAAACTCAGCAAGTTCTCTGCTTAAATGGTAGGGCTATCACAGTTCACTTGCGGGCCAGTGCACTTAGGCGCACTTCCCCTTTAATTTAAGTGGGCAATTTAGGAATAATAGCAGCTTTGAGAACTTGGGGAGGCGGCAGTTAGAACCCTCTTTTCTTGCCAAGATTGTTTCTTTGAAAAGATACTGTCTTCTTTGAAGAGCTGCTACAGCCTTGCTAACCTGAGGGGCCCTGGTGCAGTCAGGTGCAAAATCATCACACACCCTGAGGTTTTCACAGTTTGCATCTAATGATGAGATAATTGGGGTCCTTTGTGTCGTAAACAGACTTCCCATCATCTTACTCCAAAACTGTCACCTCATCCAAAATCAATTAAGAAAACAACATGTTCTTGGGGCTCATTAAACACCAGATCACTAGTATTCTTTTCTCTCTCTCTCTCTTTTTGAAGTTTTTCAAAACAGTGCCTGTTTTTGTCCTGACAAATATTCTAGAAAATATATACTGAACAAAAGGTGACTAAAAATAGAAACAATTTAGTGAAGTAATCTCAGTGGACAACGGTGATTTTTCTGTTTTTTTTTTCAAGTTTTGCTAAGTCATTGACTAGAAAGGGAAGAAAATAAGTCATTTGTTGATGATGAAAGATGTCCATTACCTACAGAAGTCAAGTATTAGTCACGTGACATTATATTAAGACTCATCTTCCCTTTGTATCTAGATCTTTCTCTGGAATTAAAGGACTCCAGCTGAAAGTTAACCTTCAACCCAACGACAATTACTTATTCTATGTGAGAGCCATCAACGCATTTGGGACCAGCGAGCAGAGCGAAGCTGCCCTTATCTCCACCAGAGGTACTTTCTGCTTAGCACAGAGCAGGGATGTCTGGGTGTTTCCATTCCTCCCCTTCTGCCATCCAGAGGAGACCCCTAAGGCAACTTCATGAGGGTACAGCTGCTGTCAGTGAGAGGTTTTGCCACAAGGCCCCCAAGCCTGATCCAGCAACAAGATGGCTCCTTTGTTTGCAATCTTCAGAGGTTCCCAAGCTTTGCTGTGCTTAGTGATCAGCCAGGGTACTAAGATACCGATCTCCTGCTCACACCCCAGAGAAATGAACGTATTTGATCTGGAGACGGGTTGGAGCATTTGGGGTCTTAGAAATCTTCCCAGGCGCTTTGTGACTCACTCAGAATGCACTTAATTTGTAGGTGTGGGATGTGTGTAACGATTTTCTCGTTCTGTTGTCCTTTGAACTCTGTGACGGGTTTCTAGTTTTGTTCTACTTACCCTCGTTGGTGCTCATTAATGTTTGTCAAATGAATGAACCAACAAATTAATGAGCAAATGAATAATTCAAATACGTGATAAAACAGTTCAGTAACATTTAGGGGACATCCCCAGAGAATGTTAACCGAAAACACTTCGCAGTTTTCAATTATGAGGAATGAGGGGTGGGAAGGTGGAAATTATGCTACCTCCTCCTAGATCCACAGATGGCACAAAACTGAGGGGGCATGTTATGTCACTGTGCCATGCCTTGTTTGTGATGGTGGTAGGGCCTGCCTGAGTCGTAGGCAAAGATGGGAGAGCTGCCTATCCAGGGGTGGTTTCCCCACCATCTCAGTACTCTACCTGTGCCTTCCATTGTTGGAACCTCTGTGGGCTACTCTAATATGCCCCCAATTTTAAAGCATACTCAGATCTTGGAGCATTTTGTTCAAGTAGACATTCTGATTCAACAGGTCCAGGTCTTCATTTCCAGGGGATGAGGATGCTACAAGGAGCAGACATTGCCTAGCATAGACCTGACCTGTGGTCAGCCCAGGGCATCCACTAATGTTTGCTCACGAATGGAGTCGCAGCTGTGGCTTCAAAGCACAATCAGGACGTTGACTTTGGGAGAATGGGAGCCTGTGGTTTGACGTGTGGATTGGCCTAGTGCTTGGCATTGTGACAACGCTGTCATCATACTTTCTCCCATAGGAACTAGATTTCTCTTGTTGAGAGAAACAGCTCACCCAGCTCTCCAGATCTCCTCGAATGGGACGGTGATCAGCTTCTCTGAGAGGAGGCGGCTGACGGAGTAAGTTGAAGCAACGATAGCTGGGCTGATGCTTGGCTGTAGATCGGTTTCCCCAGGACTGTATCAGCTGAGCACATTCTTGGTTTAACAATCTTGCCCAGTTATGTGATGAATGTATGTGCAACAGGCACTGTTCACTGTGAGGTGTGCAGTGGCACGCGTAGCTCACAACTTGGAGCAGTGTCAATATTTTTACTGGGACTGTGAACACAGATGGTTTTGGTTGAAACACTGGCTACTTTAAGGTATTATCTTTGGTTCAGTGAAAAACAGAAGCCAGGGATGGTTCTGTTATTTTCTGTAGCAACCCAGGCATTGACCACTTGGATAGGAACGAGATACTTTGTTGAGTTCTTAGTTCTGGCCACGGAATCTTGCCCTCCAGTTGCCCCCACAAAAGGCAGTAACATAAAAGAAAACAGGAACCAAAAGCTTGGGATGGGTAGGAGACTGCCTCGCAATTTACCTGCCCTCCATCTGTCTCCATCTCTATTTCTCTCTGTCTCTGCTTCTGTCTCTCTTTCTCACTCAGCTATCTTGAGGGCTGAAATGGACAAATGGAAGAAGGTATGAGCAGAGTGTAGGTGGAGTTTCTCTGTCCTGGCAGCCATTCCCAAACAACCTCACTGAGACTTACCGATTATAAATGCTTGACCAATAACTTAGGCTTCTTTTTTTTTTTTTTAGCTAGTCCCTATAACTTATTTTTTTAATATTTGTTTATTTATTATGTATACAATATTCTGTCTGTGTGTATGTCTGCAGGCCAGAAGAGGGCACCAGACCTCATTACAGATGGTTGTGAGCCACCATGTGGTTGCTGGGAATTGAACTCAGGACCTTTGGAAGAGCAGGCAGTGCTCTTAACCACTGAGCCATCTCTCCAGCCCTAGTTCCTATAACTTAAATTAACCCATTTCCATCAATCTATGTGCAGCCACAAGGCTTGTTTACCTCACCTGCGTACCTTCCCATCCTGCTTGCTCTGTATCTCATGGTGTTTCCTGGCAACCTTGAGATTGTCCTTCCCAGCATCCTCCTAGTCCCAGCTATAGGCCAACCAGGTCTTTATTGACCAATGAGAGTAATACCTATTTACAGTGTGCAAAGATTGCTCCCTAGCAGCGAACTTTTAAGACACATGCTGCAGACAACACTGATATGCCCAGGTGTAGGCTGCCAGCAGGAACAGATCACTCCAGTCCCTGGAAACTTGCACGCGCTCTGGTCCCATCTCGATGCTCGACTGTCCACTGCCAGATTTACATGTGACTTGTTTCTGGAAATGGCCAAGTCTTTCCAGGCCCCAGAACCCTTTGATCTGTATCTATAAGGCTATTCACCCACTATTTAATCATGAATAATTTCTGAACAGCAGCTCTGCTTTAGGCTTCTTTGAATCACCAGTATCTACCCTGAGGATTGGAATGTTGTAGGTGCTGAAATTATACCCATTCATGGATTGAGAAAACAGGTTTAAAAAATGATTGCAGAGTGGATGTGGTGAGGCTGGAAAGATGCTCAGAAGTTAAGATGATCTAAATTAGATTCTCAGCACTCACAACAGCCTGCTACTCAGACTTCTCAGGATCTCATGCCATCTTCTGGCCTGTGTGGGCTCCTGCCCTCGTGTTCACAGATCCACACACAGAACAACACACACATATAATTCCAAAAAATAAATCTTAAAAGGGAGAAGTATATGGGGTTTCTTTTGAAAGTAACAAAAAGGAAATAGATTGGAATTAGAAGAGTTCACAGATGGAATCTGATGGAATCTGGGGTGTATTTTTATAGAATTTTGTTTATTTATTATTAGTATGAAAATTAGATTGTAAATATCAGGGAGCCTGGCTTTTCTCCAAGGAGTGAGGGTTTGTCAGTTGGCACTTCTCTGAAATGAAGTAATTGGGTAAAGACACAAAGCCTGTGAAATACATTTCCTTGTATTAATCCTTTTCTCATCTGCTCAAGGGCAGGGGGGAGGTGCTGACTGAGTGTTACCACTGAGAAGTTAAAATTTTCTCCTTGCTGAGTCAGCCATTTTCCACCAGCACTGAGCCACCCATGCAAACAAGGTCATGTGTCCATGGTTGCAGGGGGCTCAGGCTCATTCCATTGTTTTCTTTATCAAAATAACTACAGTCGGGCAGAAAGAGGCCTTGAACTCACCTCCCGGAGGCACCTGCTGCCACAGAGACTGTGGAGCACCTCCCCAAAGCCCCCGGTCAAGCGGCTCACTTCTATACTCTGCTCTGGCTTTGCCTGCTGTCTTGACATTTAAAAGCTGTGCCCCATGGGGTCATTGCCACAAGGAAGGTCAGCTCATGCTGGAATTCAGTTCTAGAAGATTTGAAAGGCTGAATTTGACTGTGCACACCTGTAACCCCAACATTCAGGAGGCTGAGGCAGGTGCATCACAGAGTTTGAGCCCAAGGTGAGCTACATAGTGAGCCATTGTGCCAAAAATCCAAAATGTGAAACATTCTGGAGATTCCATCCTTATTTTTGCAGATTCTGGAAGAGGAAAACTCTGTAAGCCACGTTCTCCCACCTGCCTCTGTTGTCTCCCTTCTGCTTCCCTAAGGGCAGAGGTTATAGCAGCTCTCTCCCTTCCTGCCATTGCCAGTCATCGCCTGGTGCCCAGACCCTTTAAGAGACACAACGTACCATATGTGCATGCATAAGACAGTGGGCATATGTCAAATGCATGCTGGAGGTTGGTGAATCCTGGGGCAGTCTGGCCAGGGTTAGGAGCATAAGGAACAGATGGTATCTTTAGTCAATTGTCATCAGTTTCTGAAGTCAGACCCCTGCCTAAAGGGCATGTAAGGTTGATGCTAATGGGGCAAGGGCTGGTGATTTCTGTGATAGCCTTGAGCTCATCAACTTTGTTCACAGGATCCCCTCCGTGCTGGGGGAGGAGCTGCCTGCCTGTGGCCAGCATTACTGGGAGACCACAGTCACAGACTGTCCGGCTTATCGGCTTGGCATCTGCTCCAGCTCGGCTGTGAGGGCTGGTGCCCTGGGACAAGGAGAGACCTCGTGGTACATGCATTGCTCTGAGCCACAGAGGTAAGCTGGGGCCCTGCCTTTCCTAACTTAATCAGAAGGTCACTTGCAGTATCTAGGTAGGAGATACTGCAATGGTGAACTTAACATGTCCTTGCCAAACTTCCAAACTAAGTAAGACAGCAAGCACAAAGGGAGTGGCAGTTAAAGCATCACTCTGATTACCACAGAAACTAGACAAGAGGGCTTTTTATATTTAGCCTTACAGACCCAGCCACCCAGAGCCTGGATGGGACCAGCCTTCCTGCTCTGTGGGGCACAACTTGTCTCTGAAGAGGCAGAGAAGGGTGTTATGTCCCCTTATCAGCCAAGATAAAGAGGTAGGGAAAGAAGGAACCTGGCAGTTTT
>JAQHUG010000582.1:426561-449501 GCA_028555095.1 Dicrostonyx torquatus | reverse complement strand
GAGAACACAAACCAAAGACTAACATCAAACCCTCCCATCACAAATTCCCAGGACTGACTTTGTAGGAAACACAATTGTTGTTCATTTTGTGACAAGTCACTGGTTTTTTTCAGGCCCAGTGTGGGCTTCTGGGAAGCCAATATTCCTACCTTTGTGGTTGCAGCACAGTGGCCAGTCTCAGGTGCCCTGATTTCATGCTCTGATGGTGCCACACAAGGCACTTGTGCCCTTTAGGATTCTGGGGGTGCAGCACAGCAAGCCTTCCTGTGGTTCTCAGTTTTCTAGTTCAGTGACTTTAAACCGGTTGTGTGGCTCTTGATTGAACCTAAGCATAAGATGGTCTTGGGAGGCACCAGTGGTTCCATTCCTTGTCCTTCACTTTGCTGTTTACCTCAAGGTCCCTCATCCTTTCCCAATCTCACGCTAGCCATGCTTGTCTGTGCCCCACCAGCCCTGCCTGACACAGCTAGACAGTGTTTTCAAACATTATTTCAGCACAGCCCTCCCTTTGAAAATATACCCACAGATATCTCTGGTGCTAACAGAACTTGGGGTGGAGGAGCACTTACAGGACACAGTGAAGAAGGGAAACCAGGAAATAATAACCAGGCAAAGGGAGGAGGGAAGTTGTCTGTTGTGTAAAAAGGTGTCAGCTTGTGTTCAAGGTGATTGAAGCCCCAGGGCAAGCAGTCTGAGAGACAGGGTCACAGTCAGGCTTCTGAAGGGTTCTTGTCTGAATAGACATCAGCAGTCCCAAGTGGGGATGGGCAAATGGGGGGTGAGGTCGTGCCCAAGCGAGCCTAAAGAAGACCTACTCGAGCAGAGAAATGCTTCCATTCAGCTGACAGTCACAGGGCCCAGTTGCTTTGGGCACATGACAGAGGAAAACTGCCTTTTAAGGCTGGTGTGCAAAAAGATGGAGGAAGGAATCACAGTCTCCCTAACCCCTTTGAAGGGCTCTCCAGTGGCCTAACTGCCCTCTATGAAGCCCCTACTTCCTGAAGGACCCACCGTCCCCCATTGCACAGGCTGGTGATCAGGACCGAAGGGGACAAAGGCTTGTGAGAATCACAGGTTCCCACACTGAAGAGTTCCACAAGGAATTGATGTGCTAAGGAAGGAAACAGCAGAAGTAGGAATATACCCCAGGTCTCCGGGGACTGATGAAGTCAAGGTTTTAAAGGGTGTCTTTCCCTCTTGTCTCCATAATGGGGATCATCTTGGGACTGACTGGTGTTTGGCCTTCTGAGATTAGAAACTTTCCAAACCACAGGTGAAGGTTTACTGGGTCGTTCAGAACCTTCTAGACCAGTGAGACTCACCATGTGAGTTCCAACCCCTGGGAGAAGGGTCAAATGACCCTTTCACAAGGGCACCTAAGACCTTCAGAAAACAGATAACTTTATGATTCATAATAATAGCAAAATTATATTTATGAAGTAGCAATGAAACTAATTTTATGGTTGGGGTCACCACAACAAGAGGAACTGTATTAGGAAGGTTGAGAATCACTGGTCTAGACTTGTGTTGTACATAGTACCTTCTGTAATAATAGAAAAAATGGGGTCACAGCTCTTCTTGAACTGTGGCTGGTAAGGCTGAAAACCTGAATTTTATACATCATTAAATGTTTGTTTTAAGTGGCCAGATGTAGTTAGTGGCTACTGTCCCTATTTGGGACAGCTGGTCTCTATTCAAACAAGAATCATCTGTAATTCCAATTCTTAATACTCATGTGACCCTGTGTAGTAAGAGGTGCAGCTGTGTTCTTGGCATCCTGCTCCCGGCCGCCGGGCTAGCTTATACCCGAAATAACCACATGAAAACTGTATTCATTTAAATACTGCCTGGCCCATTATCTCTAGCCTTTTCTTGGCTAACTCTCACATCTTAAGCTAACCCATTTCTAATAGTCTGTGTGTCACCACAAGTTGGTGGCTTACTGGAAGATTCTAATCTACATCCATCTTGGGCCAGAGAATCATGGCATCTGCCAACTTCCCTTCTCCACAGCCTTCCATTCTATCTACTCCGCCCACCTAAGTCCTGCCCTATCAAAGGGCCAAGGCAGTTTCTTTATTCAACCAATGAAAGCAATACAAAATACAGAAGAACCCTCCTACACCAACCCTGGAACTGCCTAGCCTGGGGTCTCTGCCACCTTGAATACACTATCCTCTCCAGCCTGCTGGGCAGATGGCGACTGCTCTTTCCCACGTTCATGCCCATTTTGCTCTTGCCACTCTGTCTACTGAGCTTTCTCCTTCCTCTTCCCACACACTCTGGTCCTGCCCATTCTTGATGGCCTAGTGTGAGCTTGTCTGCCCCCACATCCCCAGAGGGCCTAGAGAGGAACGAGGTACATGGTACATGGTACAGCAATACCGTGTGGATGTCTTTGTATTGGAGGGTAACACCAAAGCTCCCTCTGGCTGCTGAAAACTTAGAGATAAAAGGGGGAAATTGGTCTGGACAACGTGGGGCTCTATTCAAAGCTTGAAGGTGGCAAGAACTAATAACGGCATTGCTCTTGAGCTTCATAAAGGCCCTTACGTAAGCTACCTATAAATCTTTAAAAATGTAAAATTAATACGTTGTATGGAAGGCAAGCCCACAGTACCGTTTAAATACATGGCAGCCTCGAAGGAGTTTTGTTCGGAAGAATGACACACTGTGAATGCGGCAGTTAAAACATGTGGGCAGCTGGGAAAGAATTAGAAAGTGGAGAAGACTCACGGGGAGGCATACGCTGGTTATTCTGGGCCTGCCCCCTGATATGGAGGAGCAGACGGATGACAAAGCACCTCTGCTGGATGAGCTATGCATGCCAATGCCTAGAAGGGCTCCAGCAAAAGGCACTGAGGACAGCATCACTGCAACTCATCACTGTGAGCTAAGCTGACGAGCTGAGGCCTTGATTATTTCCAAGTGATTTTTTTCTTATCAAATCTTAAAGATTCCCAAAGATTTTGAAAAAATTGAAATTCTCATTCTGTTTCCTTTCAGGTACACGTTTTTCTATAGTGGCATTGTGAGCGAGGTACAGGCGACTGAGCGTCCAGGCCGAGTGGGTATCCTCTTGGACTACACCAACCAGAGACTTCTATTTATAAACGCTGAGAGTGGACAGCTGCTCTTCATCGTGAGGCATCGATTTAGCGAGGGTGTCCATCCTGCCTTCGCCCTGGAGAAGCCTGGGAAATGTACTCTTCATCTGGGCTTAGAGCCCCCAGACTCTGCCAGGCACAAGTGATCCTGGGTCTTCAGAGTTTGTGAGAGTAAGAACTCAGGTTTGGGGTGGAGAGCTGTCGCTCTCTCTTGGGTACCGTTATTCACATGGTCTCCCACACACCTGCTCTAATAATAGCTAAGGGAGCCACGGTCAGCAGGTGAGGAAAGCCAGGGGCCCGTGACCTTATGGGGTGTGTAAGTGGAGAGGGTGCAGACACAGCCTCCACCCTTCGGTTCACAGTGGGCCTTGTTTCCTAAATTCGAAGGCTTTATACTTGAACTGGGAAATGGACTGCTGCCTGTTTTATCAGTCAAACAAATCCCCAGGTAGCCAGGCTAGAGACGAGAGGTTTGTCAGTGGCGCATCTCCTCTGACAAAGAGACACAGGCTTCTTCCACAAGAAAATGTCACCTTACTTCACTTAAGGATAATGAATCCTAGGCATTAGAGAAAATGTTTTAGCTGATATAAATTACAACAAATTCTTTTATTATTGTATATGCTGTAGAGCATAAACCCCACTTCTCTGAAATTTTAAAAATAGAAAAATACTAAATAACAGAGATTTCCACTTTGTTAAATAAATGGCTAGACTCCTATAAAATAAAATCTATTGTGTGAACTTCTTGCACATGACTCCATCCAGCATCTCTGGACCAGGACATAGTGGAGAAAAAAATGCCTGTCACATCCCAGGGGGACAGTGCTACTATTGATTCTCATTAGGCGGTTTTGCACAGAGATTGTTTTTAGAAATAAAAATGCTCTCAGACCATAGAACCTGTATGGTGGTTCATAAAGTCAGCCATCAGGAGTTGTGTATCTCTCCATATGAAGAATATGCTCACGTATTTCTTTAGATCTTATACTGAAAGTTCTCAAAAATCTTCCTAAAGTATGTGTGCAAAATTCCTGGGCCTAGAAGGCATGCAGGGCTGATTGATTCTGCTCTCATTGATGGAAATGCTTTCATTATGTTTAAAGTTTTATTTTAATATCATACACTCAAGTTATTTTCTCTCTCTCCCTCCCTCGCTCTCTTCTTCCCTTTCTTCCTTTTCTTTCTTCCGTCTTTCCTTCCTTCATTCCTTCCTTTCTTCTTTTTTTAAAAGCTAGGCTCTAGTCCTGGCTAACTTGGAATTCACTCTGGAGACCAGGCTGGCTTCATACTCAGAGCTCCGCCTGCCTCTGCCTCCTGAGCGCTGGGATTAGAAGTGTGTGCCTTCGTGCTCGGCAGTTCAGGTATTTTCTTCTTTTTCTTTTTCTTTTCTTTCTTTTTTGGTTTTTTCGAGACAGGGTTTCTCTGTAGCTTTGGAGCCTGCGCTGGAACTAGCTCTTGTAGACCAGGCTGGTCTCGAACTCACAAAGATCCGCCTGCCTCTGCCTCCCGAATGCTGGGATTAAAGGCATGCGCCACCACCGCCCGGCTCAGTATTTTCTTAATTTCAGAAATAACATTTTACCTTTTTCTCCTGATACATTCTAAAATACATTATTAATACCTAAAAATCCCAGTCTGGACCTGTACCTACTCTATAGAGCCCCGTGAAAGGAAGAATAACGCTGTGGTTGCTCTCTCTCTCTCTCTCTCTCTCTCTCTCTCTCTTTCTCTCTCTCTCTCTCCCTCTCTCTCTGTGCATGTACACTTAGCAACATTAAGGAGGACACATTCTTCATCAAAGTTAGAGCAAAGAAGAACATGTTCCTATTGTTCTTCTGGGCACACTTCCCTAAAGCCTGAAGCATTGTCACCTTAAGCCCACAAACCAACACTGTACTTTAAAGACCAGGCACCATTCCTTTTAAACTGGCAGCTTGCTTTCGATCTCACAGGTTTCTGAAATCCCTTCTCAGCTCACTGCGTTAAATCCCATGAATTAACATGTGTCCAGTTGCTGAGAGAACCCTGGAGCCCCCAACTGTTCATGCTCCGGGGGCAGCTTTTTCTGGTAAAGGTGTATATATTGCAGTCATAGAGATGAAAGTTTGGCTCACAGGGGTCCTGACAACTCACATATTAGCATATTTACACCCCCCCCACCACACACACATTGTTGGTTCATGTGGTTTTCACATTGTCTCCAGGCTTAGGTCATCATAGCCATGTGCTGGAAGCTCAAATCTGGTAGTGAGGATGGTTTGTGGGAGACTCTAGCTCCGCAACTAACCCTAACTTTTAAAATTCAGCACTCTGACCCTCCCGTGCTCTGCCGAAACCACGTGCAATGATACCATTAATAAGATCAAGACAAGGGCACAGCGGTTCATGGGCTTGTGCTGAATCCGATGTCCTGAGTTCGTTCCCTAGACTCCACATGGTAGAGGGAGAGAGTCAATAAAAACTAACTCAAACAAGTTGTCCTTTGGTCTCCAAATACGTGGCAGGTGTGGTGTGCATGTTCCCACACAGACATATCCTCCCCCATACACCCTCTAGTGCATATGTGAATACATGCACCAGAAGAAAAAAGCCAACCAAGCAACAACAAATCCAACAGACCCCGGCTTTAGGGTCTAGATCCATGGCTTGAAACTGCTCCTGAGTGTGGGACGTCATTGCACAGAAATGCCTGTAGCCTAACGTGGCATCCAATGGGAAAGCCAAAGGGGGATGAGTTCAAACCCCTTCTCATTTCTCGGCTCACTTGTTATATTTTGATACATTGGGTTAATACATTTGATAAGAGGGCTTCTATGGCTAAATGAAGTCCAAAACGGATAGCATCTTCTGAATCCTGTGATCCAGGGTGACCCAAGAGGCTCTATTCTCCCATCCCTTTCTATTCCAATTCAGACATAACCTTGACCATACGATGTTTTGTCCCCTAGCCCAAATTTCTAGATTTCCTGCCCATGGTACGGTTTCCTCTGATTCTTCCTCTGTTTCCAGACTTCCCCTTCCTCACCTCTGGTCATTTCATCACTACTTCATTTTCCCAAGTCCATTTGGTCAGGATTGTCCCCAAACATGTGCATGGTGCCTTTGGGTGTCTCACAGGACACTAACATAAAGCTGTGGTTGACAGAACTTAGGTTAAGACATGGGGTACATATGGGCATCTTGGCTCATACCTTCAAGGCCAATGGGGTCTACATAGTGAGTTCCAGGATAGCCAGATAGACCCTATGTTAAAAAAAAAAGAAAAAAGAAAGAAAGAAAACGCAGAAAAAGAAAGAGTTGGGGCCTGTAGGGGACATTTTCAAAGCACACAAGCACGCAACCTTTGTTAAGTCCCTTCTGATCTGTCTTCTGCCCAGCCTTCCTGCTGCAGCGAGCAGGCTTGGCCCCCTCCGGTTGGTTTTGTCTCTTTACACTTCTAGCTTCTGCTCACTTGAGTTTCTTTTTTAGGGCAGACAGTGGAACTAGAAAACATCAAAACGGGCAAATCTCCTACTAGAATAGACATCTTTTATAACAGTCTGAGAGCAAATATGCCTTCCTTCCTTATCTCGGCCTCTTTTATCTCGCTCAACTCTGGACCTCGCAGAACTAAACGGTGCAGTGAAGAGATTCCTCATACGCTAGGACTTTCTTTTCCCCAAGATGAATTTGGCCCTTACCTCTTCGAATGGTTTACAGTTCCCTTTGCACCCTCCTTTAACGGATTTTCACAGAGCCAGTGATTGACTAAAAAAATCTGTTCTCGACCCAAGTGAACCTCCTCGGCTGTGCTGAGCTTCCCCAATACCTCGAAGGATTTTACTCCTTGGAAGACGTTAAACAGAAATGACAGGCCTGCAGGACCCTGTGTGCTTCGAGGATCGCTGTAACTGGGATGAGGAGGAGATGGGGAAAGGACGGACACACTGACACAATAAAGCTTGTCTCTGGCGGGCTGTGCTTGCTCTGGGGGAGGGCACCAACGCCTGAACCCTTAGCTCATTTATTTAATGCACTGGAATTGAGGAGTTGAATGAGGATACAGGATTAGCTGATTTCTGTGAAATTCTCTTTGGGCAAGGGTCACCTGGAGGAGACAGCAGTGGCTGCTAGTTTCCACACTGGTACTTGGACCAGGGGAAGAGTCTGCCATCCCTCTGAGTCTCAGGGCTTCTCCCAGGGAAGGATTTCCACTCCCACAATCTGAAGGATTGGGGTCCTTGACATGACTGTGTTCGTGTCAACCAAACATTCACGCAATATCCATCTGCTCCTTAAACATTCACTCAGGGCGTCCTCCATACCCCTCAAGAGTCCACATGTTATTCAAAAACCTCAGGGGAAGCAGTGAAATAGCTACAAGAGGAGGAAGAAGGAGGAAATGGGAAAGGGGCACCACGGTTAATTCATTCGGCGCACCTACTGATGCTTATTGTGTCTAGGGAGAATGGGAATCATTGTGTCAGAGATGCTGTTCTGCAGGTGTTTATGTGTTGTGCGTCTCGACATTTAACAGGTATCTCCCAAATGCTCCCCCGGCTGGCCTTTGCTAGGCCTCAAACCCTGCAGAGAAAGGTCCAGAAAGGCCTCCTGTAAGCCAAGAGATGAAAAGGCACCCGATTTCTACATCTCAGCTCTGTCCAGGAACCCTGTGGCCCTGTCACCGCCTGCTTCAAAAGGAGCAGCCCCCTGCTGCCTGGTTGCCTTAGAACTCCTACCATTGTGCTGAGCAACCTGCTCACCCTCCTGACAAGACAGCACCCCCAAAGGTGGAGAAATACAGCTCGAAGGGTTCCTAGCATTTCGACTGCACCATTTTGTTGCTCCAGGGATAGTGAGATGATGATGTCACCCAGGGAGGTGGCTGACCAAGCAGGACCTCCAAGGTCTCCATACATGTGTGCCAGTGTGTGTACACGCTTCGTGTATAAATATGACTTCTTAATGTGTGTGCATATATGAAGTGTGTGTGCTCAGTGGGGTTGAGGGAGTAAAGGGTCGGAGTTATCACTATAGTACAGGGTTGGTTTTCCCGCTGAAGATCCAGCGGTTAGATTTGTTAGTGTCCTCCAAATTGTCATGATCCATGGGTCTCACCCACATTAACCAACCCATGAAAACTGCATAAATCAGAATGCCAATTGTGTGGCTTATATAAAATCAAATGTCCAAAGTGACAATAAAAAACACGTACCTGTTAGTCAAAGCATTGACTCTGTAGGCCCCCAGGCTCTGTCGCCTGTAGTCTCCAAATTGGTTTGGTGCTGGATTGCACACTGCCTCAGACCGCCTTCTTTCAACATCCACATACCCTGGAGAACTAACTTATGCTCACACTAGAGCCCCAGGCCTGATGTAGGCTGTGCAGTGGTTAAGGCAAGTTAAGTGGATGATCTTCATGGTTGGTGTTACTGAGCCAAGTGGCCACAGGCCCAGATACGTTTGGGTTTACTTGTCTCTGTTCCTCCTGTGTTGGCACTGGGATCCCCTGAAAACCTTGTGTTTTGGGGCATTCCTATCTCTTCTACCCAAGTTATCACATTCACAGTGATCTGTTTTTTTAAAAAATGGCCTTAAAACGGGCTGGAGAGATGGCTCAGTGGTTAAGAGCACAGTCTGTTCTCCCAGAGGTCCTGAGTTCAATTCCCAGCAACCACATGGTGGCTCACAACCATCTGTAATGAGACCTGCTGCCTTTCTTGCCAGCAGTACATTGTATGCTTAATAAATAAAATCTTTTTTAAAAAATGGCCTTAAATAGAGACCCCAGGCTGCATATGAAACTTGGTTGTTAAGCGCTTGCCTCTCATGCGAAAGACCCCAGGTTCAACATCCTTGCATTGAAAAGAAGACAGAATGAACCATTTCAAAGACTGTTACTTCTTTACTCAGTGCAGGCTTGGTGTGAGGTTTGGAGCCCCTGCCTCCTGCTTTGGATGCGAACAAGCTCATGTCTGTCTCCGTGACTGCTGCAGAAGACGGAACACAGTGTACTATGTGCAAATCTTCCTAGCTTATTAGTCAGAAGGAACCGTCCCTGCGGGATGTCATGTCCCATCTCACTGTCTCTCACTTAGATTGACTACAGGTGGGTTGTAATTGATGTGAGAGAGCAGCTCAGAGCTCAGCTCCTGGCATCTCAGAGATCTGGGGTTATGGCTCTTCTTCATAGCTCTGTGGCTTTGGGGAAGCTTTAGCCTCGCTTATAGACCTTGCTGTAAAAATGTGGGATTAGTCACAGGTATCATGTCAGAAAGTTGCTCACGCATGCACACAGCAAGCGATTGCCAAGTGTTAGGAACTGGGAACTATGGTAGGCACCCAAGGGCACACAAGTCTCAAATCGACAGGCATTCTTATTCCCAGGAGTCTGGTCCACGTTCCAGAGAGGAGTGATAGACAGGGTGCTGGTTTGAATAAGAAACGGTCCCTATAGACTCAGGTATTTAAGCACATGATCCTTGGTTGGTGGCGTTGCTTGGGGAGGTAGTGAAATCGTGCTCACGGCCGTCCATCTGCTGGGGGTGGACTTTGGGAGTTCATAGCCTTGCTCCATTTTCAGTTCACTCTCTCTGCTTCCTGTTGTCGGTTGAGGATGTGATCTCTCAACTCTTCCACATTTATGCACTCTCCTTCCGGAACTGAAAACTCAGCTAAACCCTGTAAATGGCCTTGTGGTGTTTACGACAACAGCAGAAAGGTGGCTAAGACGACAGGGAAGGGGATAAATTAGCAACCTGTTTAATATCAGAAAGTGATACATGCTATGAAGAAAAATAAAGGATAACAGGGTTACTATGACAAATAAATGGAAAATATACATTATATATGCATGCATATGTATGTTTATTAGAGTGTCCAGCATAAAAAATACAGCTGTTCTTGATCCAGCGCACAGTGGACCCCTCAGAATACCACCATGTCTTAGTCCTTTCGCATGTAATCAATCACACTATCCATGATCCCCGTAATCCTGAAGAAAATGTACTATTTTCCTGGTTCTACTAATTGTAGAAATCTAGGATATTTTGAACAGAAGATAAGTTATCCTTAACTTCATCCCTCAGAAATAACCAGTGTTTGTATTTGACAAGTATTGTCCTGGGCTCTTCTCTTCTTTTGGACACATTTTTTAAAAATGCAAATAAATTCATGTACATCACTGTTCTCTCTGTCATGAGCCTCTCCCAGCAGCCATGGGCTCGCATGTCTGTGCCACTGCTTGGATGCAGCCCACTGAGAAGATTCTACCCCAGACTTCTTAACTAGTTCTCATGCTACACATCATTTCCACCCCAGGTTCATTTTTAGAGAATTCCTTTCTGCTGAAGGTACCTACCCCACTGTTTGTCCTGAGTATGTATTGGATTTGTTATGGGAAACTAAATAGTTTCTATATTTAAATGAATTTTAATTGCTTTTTATAGACCCATCTGGGGAAGAATGAGTAACATGCTCTCATGGGATAGTTCCATGCCAACTTTTTTTTTTACAGTCTATTCAAAGTAATTGATTTCAACTTTCAACTTACATGATGTAGCTTCCATCTATCATATCAGGATACCATATTGTTTTCCGTTAGATTGTCTTAATTGGGGTTTCTATTGCTGTGATAAAGACCATGACCAAAAGGAGCTTGGGGAGGAAAGGGTTTATTTGGCTTAGACTTTCATATCATAGTCCATCACTGAGGGAAGTTAGGGAGGAACTCAAATAGAGAAGGAACCTGGAGGAAAGAGCTAATGCAGAGGCCCTGGGGTAGTGCTGCTGACTGGCTTGCTCCTCATGAATTGACTGCTTTCCAGTACAACCTAGAAACATCAGCCCAGGGGGAGCACCACTCACAGTGAGTTGGGCCCTACCACATTAATCATCAATCAAGAAAATGCACCACAGCCTTTCCCACAGGCTAATCAGATGGAACATTTTCTCAGTTGAGGTTCCCTTTTCCAAAAGGACTCTAACTTGTGTCAAGTTGACATAAACTAGCCAGGACAAGAATGAAGAAGAGTAAGATGTGCTTCTTGCTGTAAGCTGATGTTTCTTTCCCAATGCTGGCTGCCAGTCTGACTACCCAGTCACAAATAACTGATTTAGAGGTTGAATAATAATTATAAATGCTCAGTCAATAGCTCAGGCTTATTACTAGCTAACTCTTACATTTTAAGTTAACCTATATTCCTTATTTATGATCTGCCACATGACAGTACCTTTATTAGCATGGCACGTTCATCTCTCCTGCTCCCTCTGCATCTGGGCTAGCAACTCCACCCTTCTTTCTCCCAACATTCTCAATTTGACTTTCCTCTCTAACTTTATCCTGTTCTGCTATTGGCCAGTCAGCTTGTTTATTAAACCAATCATAGTGACACATATTCACAGAGTGTACAGAAGGATTATTCCACAGTGCCTTGCCCTCAAGGAGTCCATGGCAGGCACACAAGTATCTGCGACACAAGATATGGATAAAATTAAGGAGGTTCAGAATGGGGAAACCCCGCTGACACAGCCATCAAAAGATGGGAATGGGGTAGAGCATTTGGGGTGTCCTCTGTGTGATTAAAACCAGTGGCGATGAGGACAAGACATGAAAAAGAAGTGTACTTGTGGCATTGGTGCCTCATGTGTGCTAGACCGGGACTCTACCACTGACCTACCTCCCAACCAAGAATCAAGAAGGTCTGGAGAAGGCAATAGTGTGAGATAAACACATGACCAATGTTTTGAGAAACTATCTTGCTCAGCACAGAGAATACATAAGGAAATAGGTCAATAGGCCTGAAGGGTACTTTGAGCCCAAATGGTGACAGTGTTTTTGCTTGATTGGAAGCATCACCTCAGCTCCCTGGCACGCCTTATCCAAAGAGTCTGGAATGTTTGGTGGGGGGCTTCACCCCAGCTCCTGGCATCCATTTTGGAATGTTGGGTGGAAAGCTCCATTTGAATCCCCTTTCCCTGGGAGTTGCCACAAACCAGACTCCACCTCCAAGAAAGCCCGCCAAATGGTTACCCCTCCCCAGGGAGGGTCAAGACCACTCTCACAGGCTATTTAAACTGCCCTCCAGAGCACAAACACATGGTCTCCCCTTTTCCTACTCCATATTTTTTTTGGGTGCTGTCTGGGAGTGCTGGCACCCATTAAACCTGGGCTTCTTCTAATTTGGTCTGATTTGGTCTGGTTTGGATTATTGAGTCAACGGAGAGGCTTATCGGGTTGCATAAAAATTTAAGAGCTTTCTCTTGGTCCTAGCTTTCAGCTCTGGTGTGTGAATGAATTGGAGGCATAAGAGCCATTACAGTTGTGGTTACCAGAAAGCCTCACAGACGTAGTGATGGCATTCTCAAGCAGAATACTGGTGAGGAGAAAGGAAACCAGCAAACAGACTCCAGATCATTGTGCTATGGGATCTACAGGTTATGGGGGTGGAGATGGGGGGAAAGGGGAGTAGCGGGGGGGCAAGAGCAGAGGCACTGACCACTTTGGATTCTCAGGAGTTTCCTAAGTTGAGAGCAAAGGACTGCAATGTGGGGCGAGAGACTGGTTCAGTTGGAGAGTAATTGAATTCAGGACAAGCACTTCTCTGTTAAACCCCAGACTCACAGGTGCACTCAAGGCCGGGGGAATGTGTTCTGGAGTCTGCACTAAATAACTCACTAGCTCTGTGCAATAGAAATGATGTAATTCAACCTTTCCATACTTGAGCTTCTCCTGCAAGGCTGTGACACTAATAGATGGACTCCTACTCCTCGAGCTGTGGCGAGGAATGGCATTTGGTATGCTCTGTGCTCTCAGCACAGTGTCTGGGCATGATAAGTGCTCAAGGCATGTTAGCTTATGTCGTCACGCTGAGTGACAAGAGTCCTACAAAATCATCAGAAGGGACAAATGTTTTTTTTTGTTTTTTTTTTTTTTTGTCTCTTTGTGTTCTTTTAAAATTTATTCAGGGGAGAAGTTCTAAATGAGAATGTAGGCAGCGGAGCTCAGGGAATTTCTGTGGTCTCCTAGGAGAAATGTCTAAACTGAAGCCCAACATGACTGACTAAAGGCTGACCAGTCAGAGCAGACAGCACACCTGGGTGTGGGCCAGCTGCGGAGGTCCCTGTGGGAGGCGGCTGTGATAGTTGGCCCTGATTATCCACTTGACTGGATAGGGAAATGCCTAGAGGACAGTGGAGCACACTTCTGGGTGTGCCTGGGAGGGTTTTCCAGACAGACAGGATTAACTAAGGGGTATGGGTGGCTCCATTTCTTAGCCTGAGGACCCAGTTGTAATTAAAAGGAGGAAAGAGAGTAAGTACAGACACTCCCTTCTCTGTTTCCTAGCTTCAAGATGTGGGCTGCTCAGTTCCACCAGGCCTCTTCCCACTGTGATGGACAGAAATCTCTGAAATTGTGAGTCCGAATAAACCTTTGTCCCTCACACTGTTTTTCTGTTGGGGGGGGCATTATTTTCTCACAGCAATCAAGGGTGTGACTAATCCACTGACTGGTGGGGTGTCTTTGGAGGTGTCTGGGAAGAGACCGTGAAGGGAGCGATTGTGTGAGGTGGGTTTGAAGGTGCCTGTAGTGAGCCATATTTTCTCTGCACAGAGGCTTCGGAAGAGGCCCCACACCAAGTGAGCAGGAAAAGCATACTGCTGACAGTGAATTCTGAAAAGATTACTGTTTCTTTTTGAACACCATTCCACTTTCTCATAACTTAAAACTACCACGTACCAACTTCCTGCTCATCACCTCTGGAAAATTCTAGGGCTCTTCTGAAATAGTTCTTGGGCTACAGGTCAGTGGGAGGTAAATGGCTCCCTTTGTTTCACAAACAGAAGTGCCACTGCAATTTTGCTTGCTGGAGCCAGGTTCCCTCAGAGGGAATGATAGTGGAGAAGGATTGAAGGCCAGGGGTCAAGAATTCTCACGCGCGAGGTGATAGACTCAAGTCTGCTCAAAACACGAGCTACTTCCAGGGTGATTTGCTTCAGAAGTGTTGACCAATGATACCTTCTGGAAAATCAATTCTGCCTTGAAATACAATTTACACTGTCTATTACTTCGTCTTCTGTTAGTGAATTAAACTCTAGCCAAGCTTATTTCTTGGTTTGCATTTTTTCCTTAATTATTCTGAGCTAAACTCTCCCCCATGGAACTCCAGAAAAATGGATAAAATATGCGTTTGAGTGTGGAGCAGCAGCGACAGACACCTACACAGCAAACCCGGCTGTGTGGGACGCTGCCTTTCTCGCAAGTCATTTCAGGTCAGAAACACCTCTGCTCCCAAAGAGTGCCATTTAGAGACCCCCCGCCACACACACACACACACACACACACACACACACACACACACACACATCAGCCTTTCTATGCATTTTAGGAATGTCACGGAGCAGTCTCGGTTCTGTGCCCTATCAAGACTAGGACCCAGGCTGTTTTTCTGCCCCTCGAGGAGTATGGAATACCAGGGATTCTCAGATTATTCGGTCCAACAGGAAACTCAATGGATTATTTCCACAGGACTTGGAGTTCAAACTCAGAGAAGGAGTCTGCTTCATTATCATCTCATTAGTAATGATCACTTTAAAAGTATCATTAGGTACTTATCACTGTGGGACACTAGGAAGCAGCAAAATTTCAGTGACTAACATGGCAAGTGACCTGTATGCCACAGGCAGACTAGTGCATGTTGTTTGAAGGTGTTTTTTGTTTGTTTGTGCTTTTGTTTTGGTTTGGTTTTGGCCTGTCCCTTCTCACGTACAGATGCAAGGAAGGCCTCAGATGTCACAGACATCTTGGCATCCTGAAAATAAAGTTTACACACTGACCATTGTTATGCCTAGATTGTGGAGTCCCCCAGAAACCTACAAGAAGACCGAGCCCCATCTGTAAAAGCGAAGAGCCTTTATTCAGCTTGAATGTGGACTCTCTGTGTGCCCAATGCACTGGCACAATCAAGTCTCGAGCTCAGTGGGGGTGGGGTTTTTAATCATAGCAGAGGTTGGGGTGAAGGATTTCTAAAGTTCATGACCCCTGATTGACTGACATTCGTCTAGGGGTACCCTGATGAAGGGAGATGGGTGTGTATTGAGCTAAGGGACTTCAGGCGCTCCAATATACAATGGTTGGAACATTAGATATTTCCTTTGGAATGTTAGGTACTTTCCCCTTCAGTGGTCTGGTCCTGGGTGATGCCTGTGTGGTCTCTGTTGAGTTTGTCACCACTGGGGCCCTACAACCATAAGGGAACAAAAGGCTTCTAAATGGCACTATGGAGACACCACTCTGGCTCTCCACTGCATGTGTCTAAACTTCCTGCTGTCTGGGAGAAAGAGTGAAAAATTATGATGGACTTGATTTGCACTGCTATGGTTTGAATCCAAAATATTCTGCACAGGGTCATGTGACCGGACACGGTTTCAGCTAGGATATGCTGTTCTGGGAGGTGGGGCCTGGCAGGTGGAGGGTCAGTTGAAGAACTGCCTTTGAGGGTTAGAGACCAGCCTTGCTTCTGCCCATAATCTACTTCCCGGTTGACTGCCACGAAGTGACCAGCTGCCACAAAATGAATCTCTCCAGCCATCATTTCTTCCCAGCCCTGATGAGTTGAAATATCCTGAAAGCATGAGCAGATAGATAGATAGATAGATGATAAATAGGTAATAGATAAATAGATGATAGATAATAGATAGATGATAGATAGACGATAGATAGATGATAGATGATAGATAGGTAGATAGATGATAGATAGATAGACGATTGATAGATGATTGATAGTTGATAGATAGATAGACGATAGATAGATGATAGATGATTGATAGATGATAGATATAGATAGATAAATAGATAGATGATTGATAGATGATATAGATACATAGATAAATAGATGGATAGATAGATGGATGGACAGATAGACAGATGATAGATAAATAGATAGATCCTGAAAGCATGAATCAATAAATAGATAATATTTGGTTGGAAGTGTCGCCCCAGCTCCTGGCATCCATTTTGGAACGTTGGGCGAAAAGTTTGATTTCAAGCCCCTTTCCACCTCCGAGAAACCTGCCAAATGGCTACTTAAACTGCTCCCCAGAGAATGAACACGTGGTCGTTCCGATTCTCTGTGGTCTCCCTGGTGCTCCCACGCCCCATGGTTTCCTGGAGGGCCACCCAGGAACACTGTCATCCATTAAACCTGGGCTTCTTCTCATTTGGTCTGGTTTGGATTATTGCATCAGTCGAGAGGTTTGATGGACCAGGAAAAAACTTAACAGATCGATAGAGAGATGATAGATAAATACATGTAATATGATAAATAGATAGGAAAATAGGTAGATCCTTTCTTAAGTTGTTTCTGCTATGTGTCTTGACTTAGTGATTAAAAAAAAAAACTGACTGGTGCAGGCTGATCGGAGCCGCCAGTGAGAGAGAGAGAGAGAGAGAGAGAGAGAGAGAGAGAGAGATATTTGGGGGGGGTATTGACATGTGCCTTAAGGGTACTATTAAGTTTTAAAGGGAAAAAAAACCACAAGTAGGGAGGCGGTTGTACCAGTTCAGAGCAGTGCAGAGGGTGAGCAGCTGGGCATTGTGTGAAAGGGGGTTGGGGGACAGGATACAGATGATGCAGTATTGGGAGAGAAAGGGACAAGAACAAAGACATTTAGGGGAAAGGAACAAGGGATGGGTGGGGGACCCTGTTGTCGTAGAGCAAAGAGCATACTGTGTGATTCTCTTCAGATAAAGTTCGAGAACCAGTGAAGCCGGTCTGTTGTTACTTTTGGACACCATGTAGCCTCTGCTTAGTGATGCTAATGGTTTCCCCCTTGTTTTGAAAAGTGTCTTCTCCCATATTAGCTGTGAAAACTTCATCATGCTCTAAACTGTGATGTGCTTCTCTGAACACACAATTATTCAGGCGTGCAATGCCCAGCTTTACTGGAAACCGGCCTCTCGGCAGAAGTGCAAGCAGCCATGTGTGGTACAAGCTCATTGCCAGGAGTCACGACCGAAGTCTGGTCTCTGGTGTCCTCTAGGGCTAGCATTCTGGGATCCCCCAATCTCTCAGCGATTTGATTTTTATTTTTCCACAAGTTAGATAAATTGAGGCCATCACAATAGCTTTCTTTTAAAATTGTTCAGGCAACGTTCAGGAAAGTACCTTGGCTTTCGAGTCTGTGAAACTTACTTTTCGGAGCGCTTCTGAACATGAACTCCTTGTGAGATGCCCCTTCCTTTCGGTCCCTGGGGACAGGGATGGGGGCCCTGCCAAGGAGCCTCCAAAGCTGTACCCAACTCTGTTCTGACTCTGGTCTGGGCATTCCAGTAGCTGCACACGTTACGTTCTTGCTGCCAGTTGGTGTTGCCGGTTGGTTCTTATTTTAAGTGGGTGAATATGGAGGTGACCACACTGTCATCGCTCAGTTTTGCTGTATCGTCCTTACAGTTACATAAACTGAACACCTTCGCAAGATGCGTTCAGAACCTGCATTTTAAGACGCATTCTTGCTCAATTCTTCTGCTCATTTTCAACACTTCACTTCTCTCTTTCCTGGAATTTCAGTGCGGATTCTAAATGTGAGTCTTTCCTTGGATATGTGCTTGTGAGCATTTTTCTCATTTCTACAGCTTCAATTTCCAGCATCCTAAGGACATTTTATAATAAGTGAATTTTTTTGTATCTTGGTAAAATTCAAGGTATCTTTTTTCCTTTATGGTTAGAGGTTCTTATACTCAATTTAAGAAAGTTCTGCCTATTGTATGACCATGGGACTATATTTCCTTTTAAAAGTTGTTTTAGTTTTCACATTTAGACTATATGAATGTATTTATTTTTTCTCATGCATATTAGACTCATGTTATATTTTTTGTGTATGGTGTGAGGCAAAGGTCAAAATGAATTTTTAAACTCTGGGTGGGAAAGACCCAGCCCTTATTCATAAAAGACTACTGCTTGCTTCCTCCTCCTCCTTCCCTTCCAGATTTATTTATTTAATATGTATGAATGTTTTGCCTGTGTGTGCACCATGTGTGTGTCTGACACCCACAGAGGCCAGAAGAGGGTCATGGGTCCCCTGGAACTGGGATAACAGGTGGCTGAGCCACCATGTGGGTGCTGGGGATCAAGCTCAGGTCCTCTAGAAGAGCAGCCAGAGCTGTTCGCCTTAGAGCCATCTCTCCAGCCCATAACTACCGCTATGGATCCATCGTGCTATTCCTTCTGTCACAAGTACGGAGGACACTTGATCTATTCTAACTTTATTTTTAGGTGGTTCTGGGGCTGAATCCAGAGCTTCCTGCGTGCTCGGCAAGTGCTCAACCACTGAGCTATATGCATCCATCATGAGTGATTTCCTGCTGGTAGAAGCCAGAGACTAACATTGGCCTAGATTATGACTTTGTGTATCTTTACATTCTCCTCCCTATCTTTAAATGAGCTCAAGAATATAGTTTTAAATACGTGTCTAGTAGTCTGCCACAAATATGTGCAATCATTTTGATGGAGATACGTGTCCTCTAACTTCTATTTATAACAAATGGTCCAAAGGTCCCATCCTTATTAATAACTATTCATGCGCACGTTTTATGGCTTCCTTTACGTAAGCTCCTAGATGTGAGATTGTAGGTTGAATGCACAGGATGTGGGATGCGGAGCTAGTTTAGCTGGGAAGAATGCTTGCTGTGTAACCATAACGACCCGGCTTCAGAACCCAGCATCTATGGCAAAAAGCTAGGCTTGGCCACATGCATGCCCGGAACCCCAGTGCTGTGGTGGGGTTTGAGGAGGAGGAGGTGGAGACAGCCAAATGGCTAGGGTTGCTGAGCCACCAGCATGGCTCCATGTCCGCTGAGAAACCCCGTCTCAGGGGAATAAAGCAGAGAAAAATAGAGCTATATCCCCCTCTGGCATGTATCTCCACACACATGTGCATACAACACACATATATCACACACGCACACACACACACATACACACACACACACACACACACACACACACACACACACACACACGGAACTTTAAAAATTCTTGATAGGAACTGACAAACCAGCGCAGAGGTTAAACCCCAAGTGAAGGGCCAGGTGGTAAGTGCATGTTGAAGTCTCTCACTCTGCAGCTGATAAAGCCAACACAATCACTTTTCAAATACAAGTAGACTTGTTTAACTTTTCTTCTGACAAACTACTGGATTCTTCTACTATTCACGCAGGCATTCCACAGATTGGAAATTATTAAATTTAAATATGAAGTTAGCTGTCCCAAGAGACAATAAAAAAAAAATTCCAGGAACTGGAGAGATGGTTCAACAGTTAAGAATAGTTGTTGCTTTTGCCGGGCGGTGGTGGCGCACGCCTTTAATCCCAGTGCTTGGGAGGCAGAGGCAGGCGGATCTCTGTGAGTTCCAGACCAGCCTGGTCTACATGAGCTAGTTCCATCGCAGGCTCCAAAGCTACAGAGAAACCCTGTCTCGGAAGAAAAAAAAAGTACTTGTTGCTTTTACAGAGGACCGGGTTTGGTTCCCAGCACGCACATGATGGCTTCCAACCATCTTACATCTTGGCTCTTGTTACAGAGGATGTGATGCTCTCTTCTGGCCTCTGGAGGCACCGGGCATGCATGTAGTGCACATGGGTACACGCAGGCAAAACACTGACACACATAAAATAAAACTAAAGGAACCCAACATTTCTGTAGACTTTTTGCTTTAGTTTGCTTTGTTCTGCATTTTTCTCTTGTTTTGTTTTTTTTTCCTTGCTTTTGTTTTCCTTGTCTCGATTTTGAAAGAGAGAGGACATAAAGTTGGGTAGGTAGGGAGGTGGGGAGCACCTGAGAGCAACTGGGGGAAGGAAAACCGTGATCGAAATGTATTGTGTGAGAAAAAATTAAACAAACAAAGTAATGCAACATTGAAGACTACCTATGTTTTCTTGTGCTTGAGTAACAGCGAGAGACAGTGCTCACACCCAGCATGCTCGCCAAGTTCTGTCAGGTCAGGAGTTCCTTCCCATCCCATCCCATCATCTGCGGTCATCTTCCCTTATTTCCAGGCCATCCAGGGGTCAATAGTGAAATGGAAACACCACAGGGCACACTCTTGAGGAGCAAGGCCTCACAGGGAAATTCTTAACATTCCACAGAGCTTCCTGCTTCACCTTTTAGCTCAATTAAAAAGGAAGACAAGAAAAAAGGAGAAGCAGGGTGAAGAGGACAGGACACCCCATCTCTGAAGGGGTCCTGTTCTGTACAGAAGATCCTAAGTGACTGTGGTCACCTTGCCAGTGCAGAGTACTCTAAGACAGAAGACCCATGCCAGCTGTCTGCAGTTTCAGGACACAGCTCCTTCTGAGTTGGAGAATGGGACTCTCTTGGTTACCATGGTGATGGAGGGTTTCACGGGAAGGTGCCTACTTATCTTTACAAAGCTAGAGTTTATTCTTCAGAACAAAGTCAAAATTGCATACCTTATGTTTCAGGGAGAGGAACCTTTGTGCTTTGACGTGCTTACCAGGGTCACAGTGACAGCACCTACCTCCCTTCCGCTTGCTGGTCAGCCACTGCCACCTGGGCTGGCACCACAGGAGGATTTGTGTCTGTTTTGTGTGGGTCTGAAGCGCTGCACATGCATTTAGGAGAACTCTCTTTCTTTCTCTGTGAGGAAGGGTCTAGAGCAGCCAATGGCCCCGTGCAGAAGCGGGAAGGTGTAAATCCTTTGGGGAACACCTACCGGACACTACTACCTTGCCGGTTGGAGCCCTGGAAGGCAAGGCAGTTACTGCCGTGGTCCATTGGGGTGGGGCTTTGACGTGACCTTCCTGAGCAAGATGAACGAAGGCCATCATTAAATGAACATTTCTGTTCTCATGGTTTTGCTTTATTGCATGTGTGTGCATGTGTGTATTATATGTGTGTACACGTGTGGGCATTTATGTATGTGTACTTGTGTCTGCGTGTGTCTATGCAGGTGTGTGTATATGTGTGAATGTGTGGATGTGTATGAAGATATGTGTGTGTTTATGTGGATATGTGTATATGCATGTGTGTTTGTAAATGTATGTGTGCATGTATATGTGTATGCATGCATATGTGTGCATTGTATGTATGTTTATGTGTGTATTGTGTATATGTGAGTGTGTATATCCATGCATGTGTATGTATATTGTGTACATGTATATATGTATATTCATTTGTATATGTACATTGTGTATATGTGAATGTATTTGTATGTGCATATGTGTTTGTATGTATGTGTATGTATATTTATAAGTATGTATGTGAGTGCATGTGTGTGCACATGTGTGTATGTATGTGTTTGTATATATATATATGAATGTGTTTTGTGTATGTAAGTGAGTATATGTATGTGTATGCATGTGTATATGTTTGTGTATGTGCTGTGTGTATTTGTGTTTGTATGTGTTTATGTATGTCTGGTTGTGTGTGTATTTATATGTGAGTATGCTGCCATCCTTCTTTATTGGTTTTTACTTTTCTTGTAAGATTACTTTCGAAAGCTTCCAATTTTTGCCTTGGTCAAACAAATTTGCAGGAGAAAATGTCTGAGGGGCTGGATAAATATCAGTCAATAAAGTGCTGTCCTCGTAAACACAAGGACGGAACCCTGTAAAGGGCCAGGTGTGTGGTTCTGTGCATTGTAACCTCAGCCTGGGGAGGTGTAGAGAAGTGGACTCCTGGGCTAGGTGTCTAGGCTGCCTGCTGTAATCAGTGAGCTGCAGGTCCCAGGGAGAGACTGTATCTCAACAAACAAGGTGTGGCAATACCTTCAGGCATTGGTCCAGTGTTGTCCTGGGCAACCTGGGACAGGCTGATGTAGAACATACAAGGCAGAGCGCGGCGTGGGGACCCCACACAGACTACCCTAGTGTACAAGAAGCTGAGGCTGGTGCCTGCGGGAGAAAAGCCCGCCCATGCCCTCTGGGGTTTGCCTCCTGGATGTGGCCATTTTTGTGACACAGAAGTTACTGACTATCCTGGGGCAAAGCTGAAGTAGCCCCTCCCCCCTGCCCGCAGGTCCATGGAGGCCCGAAGGCAGGCTTAGGCCAAGCACCTTGCTACACGGGACGTGTGAGCTCAGTTGGACAGGCTTGCCTGCATTTGTCGCTGGTTAGACACACAAGGGTTGAGTGATTGAGAGGTTTCTTTTCAAGGAGACTGGAGGGAGGGGTTTGTGTTTTGGCCTTGTTTTGAACCCCAGCCCATAAAAAACAAACACAAAAAATGTATTCTCGAGATGTGTATGTATGTGTCTGAAATAGAGGGTCTGGGCTCTGGGCAGGATGGAAGGAACTGGCCCTAGAGGGCTCCATGGGAATGGGAATGGGGGTGTGGTTAAGAGGGGGTTCATGAGGCCTCTCGCTGTTTCTTCTATGTCTCCTACATAATTTTTTTAAGTTTCTTTTCTTGGCGCGTAATTAAAAAAAATACCACAGAACATATTTCTCTACCCTGTTTTGCTGACGAGAGTGGGCTCAGGGATGTTTCTTTTGGCCTTCAGCCCTTGGAAGTTTCCAAGGAAACTTCCAGCGATGGTTCAGAGTCTTGTTCCCACTGTCCGGTCCCCACACAGCATTGTCATGGAGTTTACACTAAACATTGCTTTGATTTGCTCATTGTAGTCTTTGGGTCTCTCTGTTACTTCAACCTTTTACTTATTCTTGCTCTCTCTCTTTCTCTATCATCTCTCTGTGAATGTATGTGCAGGTACACCCATACCTAGAGGCTAGAGGTCATCCTAGATATTGTTACTCAAAAGCCAGAGTCACCCATTTTTATTTTGAGGCAGGATCTTTCATTGGCCTGGGCATTGTCAGTTAATCTAGGCTGG
>JAQHUG010000582.1:388949-410384 GCA_028555095.1 Dicrostonyx torquatus | reverse complement strand
AGACAGGAAGTAGTAGGGAGGCATTTGGAGTGACAAAGCCTTTTCTGGTTTGACAGAGTGGAAGCACACGTCTTTCGAAGACACCAGTAAGGAGAGAAGATTAGCTTTTTGCTACTCAGCCTCTCTGAGCTTGCAGCTTTTCACCCCAGCCCTTGAATTTTAAGTCTTATTTATAAATAGAATGATAGACATTCAGTTAAAGCTACCTTTAGTGGCAGCGACAGAGCCAGTGCCTGTGGGAACAGAATCCCTACCAGGCTGTGGCCTGAGTGGCCTGGCTGCTGTTGGAGAAACAGACCTGTAACTGTGGAATTGCAATAGCTGGCTGCAATCGTGGTGGATTAGGGCACAGCCACTGTGCCGAAGTTAAAACAACAGGTCAGATGTACTCCCAGTGCTGGATCTGCTCTTGGCTTCAGTCTTGGAATCCTGCACCAAGCAGAAAACGAGCCGTGTGACCATCTGTAAAGCATCTGCCTATTCTGAGCATCTTTCTCTTTTGTCATGTGACATGCCCTTTTCATGTCAGTTCATGACACTCAAGTGAGCAAATGATGGTCAACCCGTCTTTAAAAGTGCACCAGTCTCTCCAACAACTGGGCTGGAGAAAAATGGAGCTGACTGTGGGAAGCCGCACCTGCTATTCGCCATTACAAGATGGCGCCCATATCCTGTGTTCCCGAGTAATAAACAGGTGCATTGCACATATGCGAAGGGTTTTTCCACCTCGTCCCATCCCGCCTATCCCGTGGCGTCATCTCGAGCGATGGGTTGCAGCCAACCAGGGGCTGACACGTCCTAGGCGAGGAGAAACCTCTATTTATGGGAAGGGTTTCCCCGCCTCTGGGTCTCCGCTCTGGAAGCTTATGCTCTCCCTCTCAAGAAGCATTAAAGCATACTGCAGAAGGATCTTTGTGTGCCGCGTTGTTCTTGCTGGCGAGATGGTCGCGCGGGACAGCTGATGGCTTGTGTTGTCTATCAGCCCAGAGTGGTAAATTTGTGTGAAGGCTGGATCCTCTTTTCTTAATAAAATCTCACTGGCCTACCTCAGCCTTCATCCAACAACAACAACATAAATAATAAAATAAAATACTCATATATTTTTATTTTATCTTGTCGAGAGACTTAGTACATTAAAGCTATTGGGAAAAGAGAAGACATGAAGCAGCTGCTGTAAAATACATTCAGTTCAATAGTTCTTGAGGCAAAGAGGCAAAGACCAATGATGGGATTGGCCAATATGAAAACCAGCCTGACCATTTCAGCCATGGCTCCCACCTCAGCAGACATTGCTAATGGATGCAGTTCTCTCGCTCTCTCCCTCTCCCGCTCTCTCTGACCTGAGGCTGGGCTCAGAGTCCTCAACAGAATGCTTTAAGGTTTGCATTGCAGCTAACATTCAAATAAAACACTTGGATTTTATTATTTTATTATTGTTGTAGAATATTTGAGGAATATATAATTATATCAGGAAAGCTCATACAGCAACAGCAGTTTGATACTATAATCATTATTTAAAAATCAATGTGGCTATATGCTACAGGAAGCTGCTTCGTGACGTGTTCAGATAGTTGGTAGTGGTTTGTGGAAAGATTATCCATCTACCAGGAAAGGGCCAGAAAAAGTGGGGAGTGGGCCTAAGCCTGCTGCAGTTGGAGCACAGTGATTCTTAACTCCCCCTCCCACATGTAGATCCCTAAACGGTGTCACATTTAAATATCTGTATATTGCATTTAGACTAGGAGGTAAGCTAATTAAAATGAATTAAAATTGAAAGTGTAGCTCCCTCCTTGACGTAGCCACATCTGACTATTGCATTGACGCCATAGACAGAACACGCCCATCCCCTTGGTTAGGTCTCCCAGCAATCCAAAGAAAATTCCTTCCACTGCTGTCTTCTAATTTTGCCCAATAGCCCAGCAACCTAGGGCTCAGCCTTCCCTGGTGGGAGTCAGTCTCTTTGATGTGATCGCAGAAACTGGGCTCTTAACTCCCTCCCGCATCTATGCAGTCGGAAGAACCGGCCTAGGAGCATGAAAGAGAACACAGATAGTTTCAAAAAATCAAAATGATTTCCTTAGACAAGAAAGTCACAGGAAGAACAGATGGCACTCTCTAAAAAATGAAAATCTGGGATCAGAGAGAAGGGAAGAGCCAAGATCAGGCTCACGGTTGCTGTCAATTTTTTATTCCTGTCCCCTCAGCTTACTTCAAGTGATCATAGATGTTTCTGTTAAATCCACATATGAATTTGAAGATCCGAGCTGCAGAGGGAACTGTTAGATGCAGTTGGAAAGACGCTGCTTGGTCCTTCTTGCCCAGGCTTCTTGTGATCGTCTGAACTCCTATTCGGCCTGCCAGTCTGTTGTTTTGTGCCTGAGGCAGATCAGATAGCTTTGACCTTGGAAACTCTGCAAGGAATTTTCTGCAGATGGTTCTCAATAATAAGGTGTTCGCTCATTGGTTTCTGGGTTCTTTTTCTTTCAAAGTAAAAGTGCAGCCAAATTGACCCTTGGGGAGAAAACAGATTAGGCAGAAAATGGTGTCTCTTTAGATTTCTTACTCTAATGCACTGATTTCACCTCCCCGTGAAATTGCCCCACCAGGATGCTGGCAATAATAGAACAGGCAGGCCAAGGGAAAGGGATTGGGGCTAAGTAGAGATCTCACTTCTGGGATCCTGAGATCTCAGGAGCTGAGAAAACAGAGGGTGAATCCCGAAGGTCAGCAGAAGGGTAAGTCTGAGGTGTCCCAATTGACAAGGCCGTCCCCTAAGAGGTGGGGCATGGGTCCTGTCTCTGTCTGTCTGATCCAGGCAACCTTGAGAACGCAGGGATCATTTGGAGGCACACCCTGCCCCTAACTGAGACAAAGGGATGGAATGGGGTGCATAGTAGCAAATACTGCCGAACCCTTTTATAGGAAACACTCTCCACGAATGATCTCATCAATCTTGACAATAACTCTATGAAGTAGGTATTAACTATGATTCTTCTCCAAGGTCACACAACTAATAAGTGGCAGAGCAGGAATGTAACTCATAAAAAAAACCTTGCTACAGTGTTATCCTAACCTTGAGGAAGCTCTGCTTTACGCGTTCTGTGCTATTGGGTGCTTACGGGATTTAAGCTGCCAATAAAAGTCCTATTCATCCCAAATCTACCTTTTAGATAAAAAGAATTCAAGGTCCAACTGACTGTGGATGAACAATCATAGACATCAGGTCAAAGGATAGAGGTTGACTTCAGTGTCTTGGTGATTCTAAGTTGGGCACTGTCCTGAGCTACTCTTTTGTACCGGGTCAGCATGGTCTATGACCTTCCCACCTGCAGACTGGAGGCATCCAACCCGTTTCCCAAGGCAGACATAATCCGCTGAGAAAGAGTAATGGCTCCTATTGGGAGATGAATCTGCTTCTAGGGACATTCAGCCAATGTAGAAAACAGGGGTCACAACTTTGTGTGAGTGCATTTTTCATCTTGTTACAAATGACCATGGCAATGACCCATCTCACACAACTGTGGTGTCCCTACCTCAGCCACTGCAATCTGATCCCTTTTGATCCTGTTCTACGTCCAGGTTAGCCGAGGCTTCCTGAAACAGTGAAATATTTTCTTTTAAAAGTGGCTATATTTCAAAGGCTGGTGCCATTCCTTTCTGCCCTGGGACAGATTCATCAATCACTTAAAGATTGTTTTGCAAGCAAAGGACAAATGCATTTCTCAGAGGAGCGGCCTCCACCCCGGTGCCCCAATCCAAGAGCAGGTCAGGAAAAGGCTTGGGGTCCATCCAGTCCCCTGTCTTCCAAAACTAGCCATCTGGGAAGTGAATACGCTTGCCTTCTGTTCCCACTGGGGGGTGGACATACCACAAGATGTCTGTGGCTCCTGCTTCTGGAATATGTGGGTTTCTGCCAACCTACTGTCCTCCTCCCAGGAGGGAAGTTTTATAATTGAGGATGCTTTACTTGGAGCATCTAAGCTGATTTATTTGCTTGAGTGTTCTAGGCATGGTTCTCTCCCCAGGGCTATAATGAAAGCTAAGCACTGGACTCTCATAGTGTGTTTGGGAAAGGCCTTTACTTTTTGGATAATTCTTGAGTGGTGGCCTCTACACTATTCTCTCATGGTGGGGGGCTTAGAATAGACAGGGGAGGTGTGAGTATTTTTAGGGGCTTTGGGTCCTCTTGGGTTTCCAAAGAAGGCCGTTCCTTCAGAGAGCCTTTACACACCCCTTCTCCCTGCATGGCAGATGGACCGGGGAGAACTTCTGTATACGCTCTCAGGGTTTCTACATCTCCGGATATCTCAGCTGAAAATCTCACACGAAGCTAACCAAACCAAGGAAACCTGTCATTTGCAAGGAGGATAATATACCGACCCCATACTTTTATGGGAAAGTCTTGGAAGACGTGGAGAGATGAAATGAGGTGTGAGGAGTAGGGGCTCATGACAGGAACCAGGGTGGTATGAACAGAGGTAGCGGGAGATGGTGGGTGACAGCATTGGTCCTCAACCCACTTCTCTTTGTTTCTAGCCATGCTACTGCCCAGCTGTGACTCTGAGTGGTTCTTGGTGGCTGGATCTGAAACCATAAAGCATGTCACGGAGTCACTAGGATTTGGGTCAGCAGGATGTTTGATTGGTTGAAGGGGCTTGCTGGTAGGCTAGGCTCAATCCCCTACCCCACGGAGAGTTGGAAGGAGAACAGAAATCCCACACATTTATCCTCTGACCTCTTCCCTCCCCCGCTATAGAGTGCATACGCCTCCCCTGTGATAGCAATAATAATTATAAGTTAAATAAAGTTTAGTTTAATTTTGCATCTCTGGGGTTGAATTTAGTACTGTTTATCTTACATTTGGAAGATGGAATACAAAGCTTTGAAAAACGTAAGGAGTTAGACAATACGGAACACCGAGTGGGGTGCCTGGCACAGTGTAGATTCATGGGAGGTGTTAGCTGCTATTATGTATGCCTAATTAAGAGGCAATAGTGGAGGCTGTGGAGACCTGGCCAGCGAGGTTTTGGCTTAGCCAGGTTGACTTCTCAACCACTCGGGCCACCCAGTTTTCAGGGACGTTGTCCAATGAGCTGGATCACCTTAACCTTCCATGAGCCATGAAGCTCAGCTTCCTAAGAGCAAGGGAGCTGAAAAGCAGGTGGTTTAGGAAGGGGTGCCGCACACCTCACATTCCCACCCTCCTCGGTCTGCATTTTCAAGAGGGATTTCCAAACTGATTAAAGGTACAGTCAGCATTCCTCCACGGAGAGACCTGCAGGGCTTTGGACGCCTTCCCCATCCTCTCAGTGTCTCTCCCCCCCACCCCAGGCCAGAGCACTGTGTTTCTTTCTTTTCACTCTCTTCAAGAGGAGGGGTGAAGAGCACTCAGGTAACACAAATGGGAAGGATAATTAAGTCTGGCAGTGTTTGAAAGAAGGCTCTGACCCGTGACTCTGCTTGTATCCCTGACAGACCACTCATTTGCGGCCTGCACGGACTCCACAGGCAGAAATCAGTAACAAACAGCCCTGGCACTAAACAGAGAGGTGCAGCCAACCATGTTTATGAGCCGCAGGGAAATTTTCCCTGATAGAGCCTCAAGGGCTGGCCTCTGGGTTAGTACAGCTGTCTAATAAAAGACCGTCTTTGTAATCAGCGCTCAGTGGAAAGGTACCATTTTCATTTACAGAAACAGTGAAGCTGCCTGCTATTTAAAGGGCCCTCCTCCTCTTCTTCCTCACCCCAGGGCTGAGTTTTCCAGCATACTCCCTCAACCAGCTGTGTCTTGACAAAATCCCAGTCAGCGCCCTGGGAAGCATGATTCCGACCAACTATGCCATGTGTTCTCTGCCTTTTATGCTCTGCCTGGAGTCCAGGGCTATGGCCTCACTCACAAAAATAGCTCCCGTGAAAATGGTCAGCTCGGCAGGAACAAGATGTGCCTGCCGGACTGGGGGTAGCCAGGTGATCAGTCCCCTTCAGCATCTCCGCTTGGTGACTCATCCCACGCTGGTTCCCACACAGCTCCGGTTGAGTCAGGTTCTGAGAGCTGAGAAGGCGGGAGGGAGAGATGCAGGCAAGACAATGCTGCTGCAGAGGCAGGAGCCCTGCAGCCCGGAGTCGAAGGTGTAGTGAACCCCAAACTCAAACCCGCCTGGAGAATGAACATTGGTGAAGAAATACCGAGTTAACTGTAAACAGAGGCATGGTCTCTTTGTTTTTAACCCCAAGTTTATAAAAAGCTTTCCACAAGCCTTTGCTCACCTTAAAAAACAGAAGCAAACAAAAATTACTAATGGTCAACACGGTCTTCTTGATGTTGTCAAGGGCAGCAACTGGAACATGAATCCTAACTGCATTCTGGAGGGAAACCCCACCTGGCTGAAATAGAAGCCCAGTCCCTCTGTTTGTCCTAAAAGGGTGACCCCGATACATACACACACATACGCACACGCACACGCTCACACACACACACACACACACACACACACACACACACACACGTGTTTGACTCATCTCAATCATGGATGCTGAGGGCCCTTGCTGGTGTTTAAGTGTGCAACACACTCCCATGCATCCTTCAAGTCTCAACTTGAAGCCCCCTCTCTGTGAAGTGTCCCTGCTGCCACCTTCCACACAGCCTCCACGTTTCCCTTCCTACTTAGCTTGCTATGTTTAAGTGATTTGTTATCATGGCAGGCAGCAGACAGATGGTCGAGGGAAGGCTTCAGTTATGAGTCTCCTTGTTAAGCTGCGCTCCAAAGCTTTTCCTGGTGACAAGAATCAACCCCAATTACTTGCAGGTTCTTGAAAGGGAGAAAACAAGTCCGGCTTCGCTGTCATACCCGCTGTCAACCAGAAACAAGGACGGGAAGGGAAGAGAGATGGATGAAAAGAATGTTTACTTTGGGCTTGCTGATTTAATTGAGAAGACAGTTCATATCCACTCTCCTCTGACCCTGGAGGGAGAAGCTTCCTCAATTCTTTTTCCTTGCTGTTGTTTACAAATCACTCATAAACATATTTGATTCCATAAGGTAATATATTCCCTATGAGTATGAGAGAGAGAAGGGAAGTCGTCAAGAGTTAGGAAAGAAAATTGTCAATTGTTAATAAAACTCAGTAGATATGGGTCAGACTGGTGGAAGTCACACTTCAAGGAAGTTCAAAACCAACCAAGAGATTGACGGGCTAGTCCGCTCTGTTTGCCAGGCTTCTAGTTGGTGGCCTATGGACAGAAAGCTATCAAACCCGTTTCCACTGGGCCATGACCTGCTTCTCAGGCCTTTTGTGTTGTGTTTCTGGGCTAGGGGACAGCTGCCTGGCCACTGGCCCTGGGAGCATTAGAACGGGAGGCCCAGGGAAGAGCAGGCAGACTGTCATCTGGGGGAGATCTGCTCCGTCTGCCCTGAGCTTAGTAAAGCATCTCTCGGCCTCCTCTTCCCTGGGCCCCTCCCACCAGTGTCTGCTGACGGAGCAGACATGTCCACATGTCCACAACATCAAGTCTAATTTAAGCTAAGCCTATGTGCTCCGTGGAAACACACAGGCACCGGGTCTCTTATTCATGTACAGGGATGCCCGAAGAAGGCTCATCGTGAAGGGCAAAACCCCTTGTTCTTCAGGATTGCCAGGGTAGTGAGTATGGCAATCCCAGGGACCAACTGCCTGTAATGTGTACGAGGTGTGTGTGCAGGCTTTCGCCCACAGGCACGCCACATTTCCTGAGCAGGCTTCCTCTGCTCCCAGGATTCCCTCTGTACTCCCAGTATCTAGCGTAGGACCTGACAAAGGGCACCTTCTCCAAAGATGCTTTCTAGATGAATATCACACTTCTCTTTTCTTTAATTATGACTGGATAAAGTCTGGCCCAGTGCTCGTTCATAGCGATGAACTCATCAAATCTCCCCAGGGTCTCAATAACTCACCTATCATTCAGCTTCCATCTTTTCAGTAGGAAGAGGACTCCTCACGCCACCAAGTCAGAGCATAGGGGCTTCTGTCCCAAACCCATCTGAATTTCACTTAATTCACTTCCTACTCTGTCTTTCTAGCCTGTTTCTCCTTCGCTCTCCCTCCTTGCTAAGATGGCCAATTGTCTTGGTTTGTTCAAGTCCCAGGACACACCAGAGTAACCCTGAGCCAATCTGAACGAGCTTCCCTCTCTGCATCCCTTTCCTATCCAGATCCATTTGATGAACCACAGCATGAGCTGTGCACTGAACTAGACCGTGGGGAAGATCTCAGGAGCAAGCTTCAACTTAGCAGTCGCACATCTACTGGTGACTGTGCTGTGCACAGGCTATCGTGGAATAGCCAGGAAAGGCACACACCTCAACTGGAAGATGAGAGCAAGGGAGAGGCAGGGGAAAGGAAAAGAGAAGCTGGGAGGGAAGATGAGAAGAGAGGAGAGGAGGGAGAGAAGAGGGAGAGGGAAGGAGAGGGGAGGGGAGGCAGAGAAGTTCAGCTAGAAGTCCTCCTTCTGGAAATGACATCTAAGACCTTTAGAACCGGAAGATCTCTTCATCGAATCCACCCGGTCCTATTCCAGGAAACTAAGACAAACGCTTTCGTGAGGTGTGGAAGCCCTTAAGTGTCTCCTTCCGTGGAGTGTTCCAGCACTCTCTGGGAATCAGAGGCTTGTGGAAGCTGACAATCCTGAACGGCATTGATGCTGCGGAGAGCACAGACTCCGACAGGACGCGTTGCCTGTGCTAGCCCCAGGAAGCGGGGCCAGTGAGGACCTAAACTGCCTTTGCGCAGATGTAAGGAAACCTTGGCTGCAGCTTTACCTTTGTCGTCAGTGTTGCCCTTTCCGCTGGACCTTGTTCTCCAGCATGTAAATGGAAGTGAGCATCTTGGCCAGGTCACGTGACTGGTGTCTCCCTTTCACTTTTCTTCAGTCCTGAGAACAGTTTGAGGACAAGGGGCCTGTAGAAGCTGGGGCTGGGAGTCAGTAGTGTTCTTAGGCTTGGGATCTTCAGTTCTGAGTTCCTTGCTACTATGCAGGCCAAGTCTTGAGAGCAGGGGCTCTGCTCACAGTTTGTTCTTCGAGTGTCCCCCCCGGCCACGCTACTCTTGAAGTTGGGGATTTGGATAAACTCTGGCGTCTGTGGGGTCTGGTGGTTGCTGTTGTTTGTTTGAGTCTTGTGATGTGCCTTCAGATCTAGGTTGAGCCAGGTTGCCTGCCATGGGCACACACATCAAGAGCACTTGTCTCGTCTTGTGTCTGAGTCCCGCATCAGCATGGCTGTCCAGTGGGAACTAGATGAGATGCTCTCTGGTAAGCTCGCTCATATCTGAGCAGTAGTCTCTGCTGCCTGGTGGATCAAGGACTTTGTGTTTCTCTCCTTTGACTGGGCTCATTGTTTCTTTGTAGCACTGAGTTCGGAGGCAGCAGGAAGTGATGGCTCAGAATCCATCTCATGAAGTATATCCCCCTCACTTATTCAATTTAGGATTATTCAACTTAAAATTTTTATTCTCTTCATTAAGTTTTAAGTTTTTCCTTGTTCTACATTTATCTACCTTTACCCACAGGTAAGCATATTCTCATCTGATCTCCATACTGGGGAAGCCTGGCTGTGAGCAGGCGAATGTCTTCATCTGCCGTGGAGATACAGTTCTACAGAGCATCTTTAGGGAGTCAGGTGGCCGTGTTTCTGGTCCCACATAGTTGTTGGCTGAGTTGGCATAGTTGTATGGCTAAGGACCTGCTCAGATGCCTTAGAAGAGCCCTGAGCTATAGGAGATAGGGCTAGGCTCCCTGTTTCTCAAGGGCCAGGAAGACCCTTAGCAGACTGTTTATCGGTACACATAGCTGCTGCCTCCTTCAAATAACATTCTCTACCTTGCTGTGGGGTGCTCTTCCCCCCAGCAGAGGCTTCCCTCGACTGAGTTCCTTCATTATTATTTATTTATTTATTTCCTTACTTATTTAATTTTATTTTGATTCGAAGTAAGGTTTCTCTGTATCGTTGGACCCTGACCTTGAATTCACTCTGTAGACCAGGCTGGCCTCAAACTCACAGAGATCTGCCTCTCTCTGCCTCTCGAGTGCTGGGAATAAAGGCGTGCGCCACCACCACCTGACTTTTTAATTTTTTTTTGGTTCCTTTGCAATTTATTACAGAACCTCTATTGGGTATTCCCTGCCTAGACTACTTTCACCTCACCTGTTCTTCTGGATTCACAAACGCATTAAAATTAAAATGTAGATTTGTGGCTTCACACTGCCATCATGGGACAGAGCCCTGGACTAAAAGGGATAGTGAGCATAGCGTCTCTCCTTTCCTTTTCCTTTTGTCTTCTTTCTTTTGAAACGTGTTTGGTTTTGGGTGGAATTGGGGGGCGGTCATGGAAAGGGTTATGCTGAAGCTTAGGAAACAGGGTTAGCCACTGAAGGTGAAGCCCAGAAGAAGAGAAAGGAAGGGTTCTCCAATTCTGGCAGAGTTCTACATCAAAATCAATGTGTCTTCAATAAAAATACCCCCGATTTGTGTTATGATGACATATGCAATGACTTTCATGGTAAAGAAAGGCGGAGGAGAGAAAACACACTAGTCATAATGATGTAGCTTGAGTGACCAAGTGCCATGCATGGACCTGTTAGGTTACTGGTTTAGACTGGGTATGTCTGACAGTTCCTTGAGCATTGGCGTCTTGGATTAGTTGATAGAAGCCATTTAAGCTGTGTCAAGAAGCATCTGAGATGCAGCTAATGTCATCTGCAAAACCATGAAATGACCAGTCAGTGGGTCAGATGTACCCAACTGAGGAGAAGGGAGCAGATATGTAATGTCCTTCCCACCTATGCAGCTTAAACTATGGCTAGCTTGTATATCTCCTTCTTCCAAAGGACCTGAGTCATATTACTTATATTTTGGCTATGGTTATTTATAGAAGCCATGGTGTGGGTCTGCTGGTCTACCTTCCGTGGCGCTCTTGCTCCATTCTGAGCACTTTGCCTCATTCTCTGACTGCGTTAGTCTAACACCCCAGATGGCCAGGACAGTGGCGTTTTTATGGGAGTCACCTCACCTACCGCCTCCTGTTTCCTGTGGGTATATAGTCAGGTTTTTAGCAACAGGGCTGATGTCATTATGATATCAAGTGATTTGGCTCTGAGACAACACCCACTCTCTGAATAATGTCCACGAACACTTGACACAGTCATTTGGGTGAGTCACATTTTCCCTGTGGATGTGAGCTGCAGATGTCGAGATGGAAGCTCACCAGGTTTCCTCCTGAAATGGGACTTCCAGAACTGCAGAGCGTCCTTCTCAGAAAATGAAAAACCTCCAGTAGACCAGCAAAAGCTTCAGCCACATGAACGCCAGCAAGTGTTCTAAAGCAATCTGGAAGATAACTGAGAGAACAAGGGAGACTCTCTGCTTCTTCATGGAAGAAACTCACCTCAGACTCACCTGATTAAAAAGTGCCAACTCTTAATCCCATCTGCAGCCACAAATACTGAGTTATTCAATTTTCACAATAACCTTTGGATCCAGGCCATGGATCCAAACACCAAATGTTTTGCAAACACTGTCTTCCATTCTGTAATGGAGATAACGGAAAGGGGATGTTGAGGAATGTTACTTTATGCAAAGATGTGTTACATGTGTTTATGCTGTATTTGCTTGACTGTGTAAAGATGGGTTGTTGTTTTACCTTGCCTGCCTAAGGCACCTGATTGGTCTAATAAAAACTGAAAGGCCAATATCTAGGCAGTCGAGGGATAGGCATGGGTGGTGGGCAGAGAGAATAAGTAGGAGGCGGAATCTAGAATCTATGCTCAAGGAGAGAGGGTGGGGGGAGGAATGAGGGAGAGGCCTGGGGCCAGACAACCAGACAGTTGCTCTCCAGCCAGACATGGAAGAAACAGTGGAAGTAAGAGAAAGGAAGGAAAGAAGGACGGGAGGAAGGAAGGAAGGAAAGCAGAAAAAAAAACCCTCTGAGGCAAAAGGTAGATGAAGAGAAACAGATTAAAATAAGTTAAGAGCTAGCAAGAAACAAGCCCAAGCTAAGGCCAAGCATTCATAACTAATAAGAAGTCTTCATGTCGTGATTTGGGAGCTGGTTGGTGGCCCAGGAGAAAGCCTGCTACAAAGGGACATCAATGATTTTTGCCACAAGCACCCGATTATTGAGCGATGATGAGGCCCAGGTCTGTGAGTCACAGTTTTCTCACCTTCCCCTGCCTTTGCTGTCTGGAGACAGGTCACCTGAGGAACAGTTCATCTCTTCTTCCAAAGAAAAACATGTCTTTAGAAGAAGAAGCGTGTCAAAATCATATTAAGTAAGCGTGAAAAAATACTGTAGTTCTTTTTTACATGATTGAAGGTTTTTTTTCCAGGCATGGACGATCCAGGTCAAAGACTCATTTTAAGAGTTTTGTCCAAAAGTACTGACTGAGGAAGAGAAGGGGCGGAAGCCAAACTGTAGAATGATCAGGTATGGTAGCCAAGAGTGGCCAAATTAGTCCTGATCGCAATTCTGTGGGAGTGTTGAGGGACTTTATTGGAAACACGTGTAGAAGAATGTGGCGCTGCCTTTTGTTTTTCTGTTGTCTGAGACAGGCTCCCAGACATAGTCCAGACTGGCCTTGAACTCATATTTCTACTGTCTCAGGAGTGTGCCATTATGTCCAATTTAATGGTTTGGATGAGTTCTTTTTTCTTTTGTAACTGATCTGAATGACGCTTTAGGATCAATCTGAATGATTGTTTAGGATCAATGTTGACAGATGTCAGTAGCTGGTCTTGAGCCCAGGCCAGGGGTCATTGACATCCTGACCCTCCCGCAGTCTGTTAGCATAGCTAGCGGAGCCGGAGGTCTCAAAGCTGTGCTGATTCAGCTTTCCCTCACTGAAAGTGCAGCCTGGCATCTCCTGCAGTAGCACCTGAGCCGTGATGCATATGAACAAAATGTTACTACAAAACTCATTATTTTGTGACTGATACATTCTTTAGGAAAGCAAGCGAAGGTCTAAAAATGTTTTATCAAGTGGAGGGGTCAATAGATGCAAACTATATTTCAAAAATTACAGTTATTTAGTTATATATACACATATTAAAAAGCCTAAGGTGTTGAGGAAACTAAGGGTGACGGAAGGAGTGTAGCTAGGGTCCTTTAGAGGGCCAAATACCCCCATGTTGCCTCCGGTTATGACAGTGTGAAAATGCTGTCTATAAGTACAGGCTCCAAGGAGACATTCCCCCTTTCCTCCCAGCCTTGTTCAGAACGGAGTCAAGGAAGACCAGAATTGACCAAATGAGTTCTTTTGAAGGACATTTGCATTTGAATCTCATAGAAACAACAGAAGGGGCTGCTTCTTTGGGCTCATTGTTCAATCCCAGCCCATCACGGTGTGGAGGACACAGTAGAACATCTCAGCTTTTGATGGCTGGAGCCTATCGCACAGCTGAGGTTGTTCACAGTCTGGTTAATCAGGAAGCGGAGTGCAACAGGAACCAAAGGCTGGCTATAACGTTCAAAGGCCACATGGACCAGAGGCTGGCTATGACAGCCAAAGACCCTCCCCTAGTGACTCACTTCTCCCAGGTCCTTACTTCCCAAAGTTTCCAGAATCCCCTCAAACAGTTCCACAAGCTGGAGACTATGAGTTTTAAAACTGAGCCTGTGGAGGGACTTTTCAGATTAAACCATAATGAATAGCAAGAAAGATTTTTTGTAAGTAAGCCTGCATGAGAACAGGGACCACCTGGTTGGGTCCAGAACTATGACTAGGAATGTAACTGACTCTATAGCCACTAAAATGAGCTCTTAGCCAATAAATATATCATCATCATCATCATCATCATCATCTTCTTCTTCTTCTTCTTCTTCTTCTTCTTCTTCTTCTTCTTCTTCTTCTTCTGAATAGAATATAATTACATCATTCCCCACGTCCCTTCCATCCTCCAAACCTTCCCATATATCTTTCCTTGTTCTCTTTCAAACCTATGACATCATTTTTCATTAAATACACAATAATATATATTCATACATGCATATTTCTAAATACATAAATACAATCTGCTCCGTTTGTAGAATGTTACTTATGTTTTTATAAGTTACTTATAATGTTACCTATGTTTTCAAGGCTGACTTTTGGTTTTAGACAAACCCATTGGGAAGTTCTTCCCCGAGGAAAACTATTTTTCTGCTCCTGGTTCTTTGGTTGCCTGTAGTTCTTTGTGTAAGGTCAAGGCCTCCTGGTCTTTGGTTGTCCACGTTGGCATCTCTGCTGTTCAGCTCATGTTTAGGCAGTCGTGTTTGTAAGGCTCTTTGCTCTGATGTTTGGTTCTGACGTTTCCGGCAGACACAATCTCAGTGCAAACTCCCTGATCTCAGACTCTTACAATCTTTCTGTCTCTTCTTCTGCAATGCTCCCTGAGCCTCACACGTGGGAGTTATTTTGTGGATGTGTCTGCTGGGACTGGGCTCCAAGACTCCTCATTCTGTTTGGTTGTGGTTTCCTGTGATGGTCTCTGTTTGTTGCAAAGAGAAGTTTCCTTGTTGAAGGGTGAGGGCTACAGTTATCTGTGTGATTAAGAACACAGTAGTTGGGGATTATCAACCACTCTATCTTAAAGTTTAGCCTTATTCAATTAGGTCAAACTTCACTTCCTCAAGATGTGAGTCTCTGGTACCCAGAACCCTTACAACTGGCCCAGTTCATATTTCAGCAATATTGTCCTTCTTTAGCTTCGTGCTAACAGACAGCATGACTAGATCAACAAAGACCCTGGCTACTGTAGCCTGGAACTTATCACCAATATCGGACATGCCAGTCTGGTGCCTAGGGTATGGGGCAGCAGGAGGTTGGAGACCTGATCGTCCTTTGGAAATGCTTGCCTCAAATGTCCACTAAGGAAACACACCCTACCACAGCCTATGTACAGCCCTGCAGAGGCCGATGTTTACACCAAGTACACATCAGGTCTCTGCAGAGAAAGCAAAATATTGAGTGTGACTGGTAGCACAATCCAGAAGATTCTGGAAGTGCCTTTGGGGGTACAGGGCGGGAGACCCGAGAAAAGAGATGGTCTTCTGCCCAGGGAAGCTCCATCAGCAGTGTGTGGAGGACTCTGCTGTACCACATGCCACTGATGCTTGAAACACTTTCCTTGAAGTCCAGGCGAAAGATCTGTGATGCTGAGGTCTGTTCGTTCTGGAAGGCCTGTCTCTCTTAAAATGGGCCGGAGAGTAGGATTTTTTTTTTAACTTATGAGAAAATTCTTGTTTCCTGAAACAGTAGGTCCTGAATAAGCCCTTGGAGCTCATCTGAGGCACTGGAAAGCTTGCTACCTCTGAACAAACGTCCACCCAGACACTTGGGAGCAGTGACTTGGAAGCTCGTGTCCCCTTCCCTCAGAGGAATGCCTTTTCTGTTGCTAATGTATAAAGTTTCCAATCTACACCTCCCCTGATGCTCACAATTAATGACATTGGGCCAGGGTTCAGAAGGCGGGGAGGGAGCTTGGAGCCTGGCTGGCCCAAAGTGTCAGCAAGAGGAAGCAGATACATTGGTCAGGACAATTAGAAAGGAGGGTCAGGGCATTGGAGGCTTTGGCCGCGAGCGCTGGGGATTAGGCTAGGATCCTTTGGACATGAATTAGTGTTGGCTGATCTAACCCAGCCAGACAAAGGGAATTAAAAGACAACTTTAATCAAGACTGAGCCTCATTCCCCAGCCAGGCAGCAGTGTCAGGGCCTAAGAATGTCTGATCTGGGGCGCCATGGTCCAGCTTGCCTCTTGAGTGGAGGCCCTGCACCTGCGCTGGACAGCAGTGTGCTCAAATGATTCAGGTTGGAGAAGACAATCTAGATCATTCTTGCTGCTTCCCAAAGATTCCAGCTGTGAGTCTGCTTTTATTTGGAGGTACCGGTAGTTGAACCCAGAGCTTCATACATGTAAGACAAGTGCTCTACCATTAACCACCCCCTCCGGTCATGACTGTTCCACTTCCCATTTGGAAACAGATCGGAGCTGAACTCTGAGTTACGAAGAAGAATACTTTTAAGTTGCTGCTAAGAACTGCGTGATTAGCCCTGGGATTCAACTGTGGTTCCATAGATCGTGGTTTTCAAAACCTTCTCCCATCTCTAGAGCCTCACCAAGGGTTCCTGGTCCTACACTTGAGTGAAGGAACCTGCTGGGGGTGAACTGGGGCCACAGGGGGTTGACCGTCCTATGTGTTTCCTCTTCTTCCTCATAGACTCAGATGGCTTGATCTGAGGTTTACTGTCAATGGAAGTCCAAGGAACTGAGGATCAGTTAACAGCATTAGCATTAGCTACTTCTGGCTGGGGAAATCAAGGAAGGCAAACTGATCTCTGAAGGAAAGGCTGGGTTTAGGCAACGCTTACATGCTGGGCCCCACCCAGCCATTTCTAGCTGCCTAGGGTGAGGCTCGGGTACCTATACAAGATCTCAGTTTCTCTGGCGGTGTGTGAGAACCCCCACCGGAGGCTTCCAGTTGAGAGGAAGACTGTATGTGTGGGCATGTGTCCCATCTCTCAGCTTAGTGTGTGGATGCCTGAGACAGTGCCTGCCTCACGCCTTGGCATCTTTTCCTAGGGTTTCACAGAACACACCCACAGTGGGGTCTGAGTAATAGTCTGGCGTGAGTACTTGATGCATGGATGAGTAGCATCATTCCCTCTTCAGACCTCCCGTTCCCTCCTCGGACCTCCCGTCCCCTGGAGGCAGAAACTACCATTTTAAGTACGCTGCAATGCAGAGGGCTTCTAAACAAAAAAGCTGGGCCAGCTGGACCTGTGATTCCTCTTCTAGTTGCTTAAGGCATGTCTAGACAGAAAAAAAATCTTTCCAGACAGAGAAGGCAGATGTCTGGTGGGGATTTTTGGTGGTGGTTTCTATATTTTGGTGGAGTGTCTGTTAAAGACAGACACCTTTTCTTAGGCAGGTCATTGGCTTCTATCATTTTCGGGGGAGGGTTCTCTTGATTACTAAGACTTCATATCTGGTTTTCTCTAATAAGGGTAGGCCATGGTACCACTTGTCTAAAGTATTCTGGGAGTATCCTCTTAATTACTCCCTGATACACCATTGAAAGCCAAGTACCTGTAGTCTGAACACTCAGATTAAAATGTTTATTAAAGAAACTAATAAAATCACCCCCTCCAAAAACAAAACGAAATGAAAAACAAAGCAGCAACAGCAAAACAGAGGTAAATGAATCAGAAGAGAGAGAAACTGGGGTTTAGAACTCAGACTTTCTGTGCAGGTCTTGCTGCTAACAACACGACTAGCTATATAGATTTCATGGTTTTTGTTTGGTTGGTTTGGTTTGGTCTGGTTTTGGTTTTTTGAGACAGGGTTTTTCTGTAACTTTGGAACCTGTCCTGAAACTAGCTCTTGTAGACCAGACTGATCTCAAACTCATAGAGGTCCACCTGCCTCGGCCCCCTGAGTGCTGGCATTGGCCTGTCAGTGGTGCCTGCCACTGTACCCAGAGAAAAGCAGATTTCTTGACTTGCGTGTCTTCACGCTTTCTGCTCTCCTTCTTCCCCTCCTTCCCACAGACACTAACTGAACTAAAATAAAACCCCACGGCAGACACTCACTGAGAGCAGTCACGGTGGGGGAGGAGAGCCGAGACACTCTGGCACAGGGGCTCTTATGAGAGGCACCAAACTTCCCAAGTTGGGAAGGAGAGTGTGTTCCTGAGGAGGGGAGCTACCAAAAGGGTCTCAGGAATCACCTATGATGTCCGGCAGTCCACCCAGAGTATATGACCTCCCTTCAGCACCTGCCTTATGCTCCATTGGGCTGGCATTGGTAAGAGCAGTGACAAGGAACAACGGGCCAGCAGTGAGCACAACTGATCTTGCTTACACAGGAGACACAAGACTGACAGTCTGCTCACACAGCTGCACTGAACAGGAGTACACCTAGGGACAGGCCACGCTGGATAAAGGAGCTCCAGCTGGTTCGATGAAAAAGGAATATATGAATTCATGAAAAGTCCAAGGAAGTCCAGACTCATTATTTTCACTCTCTTCCTTTTATTCTTTCCTGTGTTGGCTCGGGGACTTCTTCTGGGGACAACTCCTGTTCCGGGTCCTCCAGCGGGGAGAACAATTCACCGATGGTATCTGTGATCAGCTGACTGTGGGCTCTTCCTGCCCACCTCGAAGCCAGCCTCTGTGGCCAAGATGTCACTCTGCCCTGATGGGTAGAGCTAAGTCCACACTCATTTTGGGTCACAATTAGCGAAAAAATACTTAAGTTACAAGGGCTGAAAACGGGCAGTCTGGGCTGCCCATGGGAGGACTGGGGACATTCTGGGCTGCCCATAGGAGGACTGGGGACAGTCTGGGCTGCCCGTAGGAGGACTGGGAACATTCTGGGCTGCCCATAGGAGGACTGGGGACAGTTTGGGCTGCCCGTAGGAGGACTGGGGAACAGTCTGGGCTGCCTGTAGGAGGACTGGGGAACAGTCTGGGCTGCCTGTAGGAGGACTGGGGAACAGTCTGGGCTGCCTGTAGGAGGACTGGGGACAGTTTGGGCTGCCTGTAGGAGGACTGGGGAACAGTCTGGACTGCCTGTAGGAGGACTGGGGAACAGTCTGGGCTGTCTATAGGAGGACTGGGGACATTCTGGGCTGTCTATAGGAGGACTGGGGACATTCTGGGATGTCCATAGGAGAACTGGGGACTGTCTGGGCTGTCCATAGGAGGACTGGGAACATTCTGGGCTGCCCATAGGAGGAACTGGGGACAGTCTGGGCTGCCTGTAGGAGGACTGGGGAACAGTCTGGGCTGCCCACAGGAGGGCAGGTACAGTCTGGGCTGCCCACAGGAGGACAACAGGCTGCTCCAAGGGGAAGTGGAGCAGAAGAACAGGAAAGATAGGTCCACTGAAGAAAGCAAGGGAGGAAGTTCAAAAGAAGGAGAGATGGAGCCAACAGTGCATGTGATCTGGAGAGACTGAAGACAGAGGGAATGGTCTGTCTCTAGACAGGGTGGCTGACTCATCTTTCTCTGAAAGGTCAGAAATATGGGAGGGAAACAGATGTGAGCCCTGCGAGAGAGAGTGGGAGTTCCAGAGACAGAGGCTAGGGACTGTTGTCGGCAGAAGTCCTCAAGGAAGAAAGGAACAACTTTCTGGACCCCAATTCAGTCCCCTAGTCACTGAGTGAGTCAGGGTACCCCACCCTGGAGCACTCTCGGTTTCTGTCCTCGAGGTCCTCAAAGCCTGCCATGAGGAAGGACCGGAAATGCGAAGATGGAGGGAGGAGAAGCAGTCCTGATTCCCAGGCTTTAGAGAAGGAGGGGCTACAGTGAGGAGCTGACATTAAGTCACATTCATCACAGAGCGGGTGCTGGCATCAGTCCAGGGGACCAGAGACACTTTGCCGGGAATACGAAGAGAAGAGTGACAGGCGAGAACCACACAGGGGCTTCCGGATACCATTATAGGCACACTCACAGCTCGGCATCACCGGAAGTCATGGGAGTCCCAGGTTGCTATAGTGTGCGAGAAAAGGGGGTGGAGTCGGCAGAAACAAGGTGGGTGAAAAGTGACCCAAGGAAAGACAAGGAGAGTAGGTGGCTGCACCGGCAGACTCGAGGAAGAGGTGGGGGCTGGGAGGCTCCCCACTTTCCACGGTATACCTCTTGCAGTGCCTATCCCCACCCTCTCAGCCGAAAATTGCTCCACATGGCTTCTGAGCCTATTGCAGCCCGCAGAAACAGGCAGGATAACAAAACGCATGCATCACAGGCAGATAAAGCCGAGCACTGTCTCACATTTCTAAAACTTCATGGATTTTCTTTCAGAGACAAGCAATTTAAGATAAGTGAGGGTGGAGGGGGGTGAAGACCCCAAACTATGGACAATGTAGAATCCCCGGGAAGCTTCCAGAGAAGCGAGGTTTGTGTGCAGCACTGCCCTCTGCTGGCCACAGCTAGCTCTGCAGTTGAATGACAGGGACATCTGCCATCTTGACAGGGGACCACTAAGAGCCGCAGGTGAATTCGGCTTTTGAGTCATTGTAAATTGAATAACACGCTACCATTAAATCCACACTTCCTGCTCTTTAGGGACTGATTCCGCAGCTTTGGTTTTTAAACTTCCTAGTTGATTATTCTAATAAGACAGGTGCTCTATGAAAAACCTTAAGGGCTTGAAAAAAGGTCTGTTGTTTTAGCATTTTAATGTACTTATAATGGTCACAGTCACTTGGAGATGGGCTATAAAAGTAGAATAATTTCCTGAAATTAGCTAACTTTCAAATAATGTCTGATAATTCTATGTTAACAATAATGACCAACATGGATTGAGCATGGTACCTTTTGTACATTACATTAATTTTCATACATGTGTACAGGTGTGGATAAGAGAGAGAGACTGTGTTATTCCTTAGGCACAGTCCACCTTCTTGAAACTTTATATTTATTTATTTTTTAAGCAGGGTTTCTCTGTGGAATTGCCCTAGAACTATCCTAGCTGTCCTGGAACTCCCTCTGCAAACCACGTTGTCCTGGAACTCACAGAGATCCACCTGCCTCTGCCTCCGGAGTGCTGGGATGAAAGGCGTGCGTCACCACCTCCCAGCCTTAATACTTCTTAGATGGTTTCTCTCACTGGCCTGGAGTCTGCCAGTCAAGCTTTGAGAGCTGGCCAGCAAGCCCCAGGGAACCACCTGTTCCCACCTCCCCTGTGCTTAGATTACAATACCACCTCCACTCTGTGGGGGAGGAGGGCGGAGATTCTGATGCCCAGCTACCCATCACTGGCATCCATCCTAGTACAAGCTGGTTCACCATTCTCCTGTGACAGCTACCCCAGGGGGTCTTTAGCATTACATCATCTGTAAGCTTTTTTTGCTGACTTTATACCTGTTGTCTTGTTTAAACCTTGCAACCCCTGTGAAACAGCTAATTGCCCGCATTTCACAAGTAAGGAAAGTAAGACCAAGCAACTCCGACTTCAACCATTTTCTCACAGCCGGGGCAAGTGATTTATTCTGCTCACGTAATGGAGGCTGCTAACCTGAGGTGAAACTTGCCCAGGGGCCAGGCAGAGAGAAGTAGGCAGGGCTGTGACAAGGAACAGGTTCCCACAGCACCATGACCCAGGTCAGCCTTGCTCATTGTATCTGAAGACCTTTGAACGGATCTCCATCAGAGATTCTAAAGTTGAGGGGGTGGTTGAGGTTGGGAAATAGGAAGATAACTAAGAGAAAAGTCCAGTAAAGGCTGCTGGAGAGAAAGCAGGGCTCTTAAAGGGTTTTCTCATCTTCTTTTAATAGTCCCACACCTCCTGTGGAATTGAACCCTTGGTTGCTACGCTCTGTGCCACCGAACACACGGAGTCCTGACTCGTGTCTCATGTGTGATGACCTTCGTGGAGAGTTTCTTTCATTCATGTAGTTGGTTGTCACGGGTTTGTCCTTC
>JAQHUG010000582.1:365741-388844 GCA_028555095.1 Dicrostonyx torquatus | reverse complement strand
CTGGGAGGCTGCAGGAGCTCCTAGGTTTGTCCTTCCTTCTGGAGGTCCTAGCTCCTAGGTTTGTCCTTCTGGGAGGCTGCAGAAGCTCCTAGGTTTGTTTGTCCTTCCTTCTGGGAGGCTGCAGGAGCTCCTAGGTTTGTCCTTCCTTCTGGGAGGCTGCAGGAGCTCCTAGGTTTGTCCGTCCTTCTGGGAGGCTGCAGGAGCTCCTAGGTTTGTCCGTCCTTCTGGGAGGCTGCAGGAGCTCCTAGGTTTGTCCTTCCTTCTGGAGGTCCTAATTTGCTTTCCCATCTTTCTGCCCCCCCCCCTTCATCACGGTCTTTATCACTGAGAAAAGCTGCAATTATTTTATGATCACCAAGTTGTCATTTGGGGTCACTTTACAATAGTTCAAGTTTTAGTTTCATTGTGAAGTGTCCCCACCCAAAAGCAAAGGGACACAGAAACAGGTAGATAACTTGACAAGTTTAAAATAGCTGCATTTCCCAAACGCCTTAACATTATCAGTTTCCAAATGAACCCCATGATCCTTGGAGATTATGCACTGGTTTGCTGAAAGGAACATTTCTAGACTAATTAAGTTCTGTGGCGTTTCTCTGAGCAGAGCAAACAAAACAAGAAGGATTTACTAATTAGGCAGCTCTCAGAACCAAAGAAGGCTTTTTTGGTGTGTGTGGGGAGGGGAACGGGGCTTTTCAAATCTTTATTTTTAACCAACACATAAAAATATACTAAAGGGTACCATATGATATTTCCATATATGTATACATTGTATAATGCTTTATATTAAACATACCTGTCCTCACTTATCCTCATTTCTGGCTTTTTTTTTGAGCACGCAGTACCTTGCTGTTACCCGCAACCACCATTCTGTGTGACAGAGCAGCACAATTTCTCGCTCCTGTCTGACAGGCCCCCTCCTGCTCCAGAGTGTGCTCTGAGAACGCCAGCCAGCAATGTGACCAGGCAGTTTTTAAAAGAACAAAACAAAGGTGAGAAACAGAAAGCAACTTAATCGATTAGAACCTCATCAATCACCCTGCCAATGGTCACAGCTTCATTAATGAGCTGGCTGCGTCCAACCGTCTGTACTGGTCCAGCCTAGTGCATGAGTCCGGCCTTCTGTAAAGCTTCCTGCGCAGTTCTCCAGTGCTGTTACTGTCACTGGGTTTGGTGGTGGGATATCTTGATGGGGACTGTCTTGGCGACTGTTCTGTGTGTGTTTGACAGGAATGACCGTTGTGCGGTGACTGGGGACAGTGTTCTAGATAAACACTCCAGGCAAGGGGCTGACGGAGCTCAGATGGTCCACATCGCTGCCGATTTTCTCTAGATAAACACTCTAAGCAAGGTAGCCGATAGAGCTCAGATTTTCCTCGTCGTTGCTGAATTTCTTTCTGCTCTTTTGTCTTTTAAATCCCTTGTTACTATTTCATATGTATGAGTATTTTGTCTCTGTGTGTACCATGTGTGCACCTGGCGCCTGCTGGGGCCCGAAGACGGTGTCAGATCCCCTAAAGCTGCAGTTACTCCAATCACAGAAGATTGCGAGGCACAAGGCAGGTGCTGGGAATTGAACCTGAGTCCTCTGGAAGAGGGGTCAGTGCTCTTAACCACTGAGCCATCTCTCCAGCCCCTCTGCCTGTTCTCTGAACAGCCAAAGGGTGCTGCAATCTCCACGGTCGTCATAGACTTGGCTATCTCTTCTTTAGGTTCCTCCCCTTCCAGTTTTACACATTTTGACAATCTGTCTGACTTATGCTGTGTCTTCTGGTTTGAACTGAACCCCTGTTATTCTGAAATGTCCCTCATCCTCTCTGAAATATTCGCTGCTCTGAATGCCACTTCGATGGGAACATGGCCGTTTCAGTTCAGTGTTTTCCCTCATCCTTTGTCTGTCTTTATGTTGAAGGTTGAACTCTTAAGTTCTGTTTTCCATTCCAATTTTTATTCCTCTATTTTCTAAATTAGATTATTTGAATATTCAGCATTATATTGGGTTAACCTGTGTTTGGGTAATTAGTATTCCATTTCAATTTACTTACTGGCTTTTGATACTTTAGGGGTTGCAATATGCACCCCCAAACCATCATACTCCGCCAACAGGTGCCATTTCACCATTTCAGGTGAAATACTGGCCCTTCAAATCTCTCAGTCCTTTACCTTTCTCCTTACGTCTACAAACAGCAGACCTAGTATCTACCAGACATTATTTTCCCCTTCAATGTCATACATGTTTTAAAATCTGATGAGAGGAGAGCCGTTCTTGCTAACACAGACAGATGCTGCGTCTCTGTCTTCTGTGGCTCTTATCCGCATCCCAAGCCCCCTTTTATGTCATCTCTCTTCAGCCCAAAGATCATCAGCAATTCCTCTGGGTAGGTCTGTTGGTCATAAATTCTTTTGTTTTTGCTTCATGACATAGGAAACCACAGTGATCCTACTTTTGATCAAAAGAACAAAAATGAAAAGAGCAAAAAAATCCCCTACTTGGCAAACTAATTTTAAAGTATATTTTTTTAAAGGGAGGACTTTGAAAGGAGGTGCCCAGCATTGAATGCCTTTCCCCAGAAAACCAAGGTTATTAGATGAAAATCCCGGGGCCCAGACATGGGATACCCCCGTATTGGTCAAGGAGGCCCCAGAGACCCCCAAATAAGACTATTATCATTCTCTAGGTTGCGCACTGTAACTAGATGATAAAACCTTATTGCTGATGATGCTGTGTGCAGGAAAGGGAAACCAAGCTGCAGACTTCTTCCTGCTATCCAGGCTCCTGGGGAGAAAAGGTCACAGGTGGGTTCACCCAGCACTGGAGCCTGTACACTACAATACTCCCTTCTGGTCAAGATGTGCAGACCAGTGCAATAGTGGCATGACCGCTATTGGGGTAGCCAGCGGCCTTTTAAAAAATTGTATTTTAGGCCTGCTGCACAACAGAAAATTCATGCCTGCACTGTAAATATGTTCACAAGCCCATAGCTGATGGTGGGAGACATAAAATAGACAGAAAACCCACTACTAATATTTTATTAAATGGATGTGTTGTCAGACTAACTGCCTTCTCTATCTGTATGGTTATTCCTGTAAACTAATGCTGTTGTCAACCTTGGTCAGAAAATCTTTTTAAAAAATTCATTTACTTATTTTTAATATTCAGTATTTGTTTTACTTGCATGACTCTTTTGGCTGCTTGTATGTATGTGTACCACATGCGTGTGCCTGGTACCTGAGGATGTCGGATCTTCTAGAACTGGAGTTACAGACAGTTGTGAGTCTCCATGTGGATGCTAGGAATTGAATCTGGGTCCTCTGCAAGAACAAATAATCTGAACTGCTAAGCCGTCTCTCCAGCCACAGAGAAACTCTTAAAACAGTTAGACAACAGCTAATGCAGAGACCCATCCCGTAACAGGTCAAGTCCTAAGAAAGCGTGAAGTTGACACTCTGATAGTGAAATCTATATCAACCCTGGTGACTCAGGAAACACCACAGAAGAGAGAGGGTGCAGAAAGGCCAGAAGGTAGATGAGGAGCCGTGCTCTGAAATCCTGTCTCTGGACATGATGGGGCCATTGTGCTCAAGAGCTCACTGCAGCCATGGCTAATTACCTGCACAAGACCAACATAAAATCAGTCTGGTCAACATTCTGGATTTGAGAGGCACTCAGAAGGCCTCACCCCTAACTGTGGAGCTATCCACAGTTGAGGGCTGCTAGAGGAAGAGAAGACACTTTCTTTCCAGGATGTGGCTACTGCTAGGTATCCCAGACTCCAGAGGGTGGCCCTACACCCATGCATGTACAGGCACCACTGACTGGACTCAGTCATATAAAAGAAGAGTATATGAAGCTGGGAGGGGTAGGGTGGGAGGTGTCCTGAGGAAATTAGGATGGATATAATTAAGATACACTGTATAGATGTATGAAAATTATCAATGAATTAAAAATATTCCTTAAAAATGGGGAGACCACCAGAGTCTCATTTCTGCGGATCTTGTAGACCTTGTGTCTTTTTTCTCGTGTCCAGTAATTTTGATTATAATCAATGCAACAGACTGTAATAGACTTACTCTATTTTGGTTCAAGTTTGTTTCTTCTGTGTTTGATTTTACCACCACCCCCCCTCTAGCCCCTGGTTTCTTAATATGGATGTTGGGTTACAGATTTGAGGGGTTTGATCCCAGATAAACATTTAGAGCTCTAGATTTTCCTCTGAGTACTGTTTTAATTGTATTCCATTTTGCTATACTAATGTTCAAAATTATTTTTCAGTTCAAAATATTCATTAATTTCTTTGTTCTTGTTTGAGCCATGAATTAGCTAACGTGCTTGGTTTAAGTTCTAAACTCTTATTTATTGGCTTAAAGGTTTATTTTTATTCATGTGTATAGGTGTTTTGTCTACACGTGTGCCTATGCACTACATGCATGCTTGGTGCCTATGGAGGCCAGAAGAGAACATTGACTTTCCTGGTACTGGAGCTACACATGGTTATGAGTCATGCATAGAGGTGCTGGACTCTAACCTGGGTCTTTTGAATGGGCAGCCAGCGGTCTTAACAACAGAGCCATCTCTTTAGCCCACTTATATCTAAATATCTTCTCCAGATAGGGTGTTTTGATTCTTGAATTCTAATTTAATCCTGGTGCGTTAATGAAACTTAGTTAAAAACTGTTTCTGCTAATTAAGTCCATCAAATATACTGACGCTTGTCTTATGACCAATACGATTGTCACCCTAGTGAATGTTGGTGTGAAATTCACGAAGCAGTCAGTCGTGATTTATAAATGTCAATTGAGAGGAGTGTGGTCAGCACCTGTTTTTTGCCTCTAATTTTCCGTCTTTCCTGTCACAGGCTTGCATGTCTCCCCTTGTATTAGTCTTTGCTTTGCCTTCCCCGTCCCAGTCCTGGGGATTCCACACAGGGCCTCACACGTGCCGGAGGTGCTCTACCGCTGAGTCACGTCCTCAGCTCCCAGTTGATCTTTCCGTGAAGTTCTGAATTCGGGTAGACAGTTGGCCTTCTGACTCCGTGGGTTGTGTAGATTTATCCAACCACAAATCAAAGGTATCTGAAAATCTACATCTGCACCAAACACCCAAGACTGTTTTCCTTGTAATTATTGGGAATCATACTAATTGTGTCATTACCGGCGATCACAAATATATCCAGAGGGGCCCTAAAGCACACAGGATGTATGCATAGCTCATGTTAGATGGGGGCTTGAGCAGCCACAGGCTTAGGTGTCACAGGGAGATGTTGGAGCCAATCCCCAGACACCCACGGGCCACCATGTATACTGCAGGATTCTCTTCCTTCAACTACATCGTGAAAGGTTTCTTTTGTCTTCGAGGACAAACATCATCTCCTCCTGATATAAACACAACCACGGCAGTTTTCTCATAATTACTTCTTCTCTGAGGCTTTTCTTATTTAAACTGAGAAGTGGGCTTTCCTATAGGAACCATTTATGGGCTTGATGTTTTCCCTCATTTGCCAGTGTCTTTCCATAGTTTGGCCATTCATAGTTAGTGTGATTGTTACATAATCGGGTTAAAATACAATAGCTTGCTGTTTGTATTCTAATTCTTTGTTCTTTTTTTTTTTTTCGAGACAGGGTTTCTCTGTGGCTTTGGAACCTGCGCTGGAACTAGCTCTTGTAGACCAGGCTGGTCTCGAACTCAGAGATCTGCCTGCCTCTGCCTCCCAAGTGCTGGGATTAAAGGCGTGCACCACCACCACCCGGCGTGATCTTTGTTCTTTATTTGATTTTTTAAGATCCAATTTCGAATTCATTGATTTGAAAAGAGAAAAACACACTCTACTGTTTCTCCTCTGTTAATTACTGCTTGTAACTTTTTCCTATTTTGAACTTATTTTTGTAGTGAGTGCTACAATATGAATCTTTAACCTGACAAGCCTCTCTTCAGAGATAATCTTTTCCTTCATAGTGTTGTATTTCTGCTTCTTTTGTCCACCCTTCGTAATTACCCTTGTCATACGTGTTACATGCACTGTTGCCAGAAAGCTTAGATAATAAAAACATCTCTTTTTTTCTTAAAGGCTTAACTTACAGGTTCTGTGTTTCATACACGCTCACTGCCTGGCTTTCTTTATTGCCGTGTGCAGATACACATTCCTATCTGGCATTGCTGCGTCTGTTTAAAAATTACCTCCTGGGGCTGGAGCCATGGCTCAGAGGTTAAGAGCACTGGCTGTTTTCCTAGAGGTCCTGAGTTCAATTCCCAGTAACCACATGGTGGTTCATAGCCATCTGCAGTGAGATGTGGTGCCCACTTCTGGCCTGCAGGCATACACGCAGACAGAATGCTTTATACACAATAAATAAATAAATCTTTAAAAGAGTGACCCCCTTTCATTTCTTTCCCTGCAAGCCTCACTAGCAATAACTGCACCCAGCGTCAGTACCCTAACAATGCCTTATTTGCTATCTCTGCTTTTGAAGATATTTTTGCTGGATTCAGATTCTAGGTTATTAGTTTTTCCCTTCGGTAACTTCTATTAGTATTGTGACTTATTGCATATTAATTAGCAGGGTGAGTTCCTCCTCAATTCTTCTGTTTTTTTTTTACCTCGAATTTATTTTTCCCACAAGAATGTTAGAGTCATCCTGTCTAAACAAAAGAACTTTCCATTAATATTTTTAAAAATTCCATGTATATACCTTGGGAATAATTAACACGTTTTTGATCCTATACCTGTGTATGAAGCAAGCTTGTCTCTTCGTCTTTTTTCAAGTGTTCATTTGCATTTCTAAATAGCATTCCAAAAACATGTCCTCAATGGGTCTTAACTACTTCTGTGTTAGGAGGTCTTGCCTGTTTTTGCCATTGCTCCTGTGGCAGATGGCATCTCTTTGTTATCTGCTCTCAGGTGCCTTTGTGTAGAAGGCCGGTCCTCTCCACCAGTCTGGTCCCAACCGCCCGGCTCCACACACTCACTCTCCCCATTTTTAACTGCTGGTGCTTTTTCAGGCGTGCCTTGTAGCGGTTGTGCGTTCTTGCAGCTGAATGTCCTGCTCATACTGTCCCGAGGATGCCTTTCTTACTCCCCTCTGGTTTTGAATGCTTTAGTCTTCATTTAAAACCCTGTTCATCCGGTTGCATTATGTATGGTTTCGGGAGTGTACCCGCTACCGATGCGTCATCTGTTGACTATATTTCAAGGTAGCTCATTTTCCACATGGTTAGGTGGGTTTTGCCTTGATCGCATCCGCAGTAGGAACCACTTCCTGTGGAGTCCCACGGGCCTGCCTTGTGCCGGCATCTGCGTGACTTGGTTCACATTCCCTCGGCTGGCTCCGTTCTTAGATAATTTTTATGTTTATTTTTCGACTATAACTTCCTTCAGCTATGGTTAGGAGAAACTCTGAGGAACACCCACACATGGCACAATTTTGGAAGTTTGATTTCTGGAGGTCTCCTCTTCTGCCACCCACAACGTCAGGCAGACAGTCAACTTCCTGCCACAGCCTTTCACCAGTGAACAGAGTTTTTCTCGTCCTTGTATGGACGGAGCAGCCCCATCTGGCTTTTAGTTCTACTCAACAAGACCAGTTCTGCCTCCTATCACGTGCAGCCCGAGGCTGGGCTCTGCTCCTGTGGCTCTTAAGACCCTGCACCTAGTTGCCGCACCCCTATGAACCATTGCTTTCAGCACCTGCTCAAGGCTACGGTTTTGATTTTCTATTGTCTTCTTGGCATTTGGGAATTTTCCTTGCTTGTTGAGTTTGGCTAGGAGACGATGGTAACAGCAACAGTGGCAAAGGCATTTTGACTTTGCAATAACAGGGTGACCCTTATCCCTCTTGTGCCCTGATGTCCTCAACACAACAGAAAGCAGCAGGCAATTTGCAGAGGTAATCTTTGACTCCAATCCTTAACCATCGCCTGAGAGAGGACTGGCGCCTTTTGCAACAGTTGCCATGGTTGTTTTTGTTACGAATACCATTACGTAATCTCACTGATTTTTAGAGGCTTAGATAGTGTTTTCCTGAGAGAAAGGGGTCCACAAATTCAAATGACAAGCAGGCTAGATTTCCTGTCCTATAATGTGTAGTTCAGCTTCCCGAGGTAAAGAATGGGAGCTGATGAATGGTACAAGCAGTCAGAGGACCTGACTGACAGCTTCTGTCACACAGCAATGAGTCTGAACTCCCGGGTCTGCAGAATCCACCTTACTGACTTGCATGCCACCTCATGGGGGTGGTGGGGGGGTGGGGGGAAGGCACAGAGTGCCGACAGTAATTGTTAGTAAGCCCAGTTGGAGGACGTTGGGGAGATGCTCTGAAGCCAAGGTTCTGAATGTTTCTCATTAATTATCTTCAAAACAAACTCTCAGCCTAAAAACCCCAATTAGAGAGCCGTGTATGGCTCAGACAGCCGCCGTGGTGAATTCGCGCTGTACTGGTTTTCATTTCAGAAATTGGAGTGGTCCAGTGGAAAATGTGGCCTCTGAGGCTGCCAGACTGGCTTCAGATTCTTTCTCTTCCATTTACCAGTTTGAGGGCAGTGGACAGTTTACCTGGCGGGAGGCCACAGGCCTCGGTTTCCTCTTCTGAAATAGAGAGATAACAGTATGGCGGCACACACTTCTCAACGCTGTGGCACAGATGAAACCAACAGACACCTGAAGCTATTCAGTGGGAGGGCTGGCCACCATCCAGTCCTTTACAGGGTACTTCTTGGTCCTTTCATGACTTTACGGGGACACAAGCCACTTCTGAGTTTGGTGGGCATATCAGCAAGGACTATCATGAGGATCCTAAAGACAGACCCTCCTACCTAAGCAGAGGACACGGGATCTGGAAACGGGTGGCTCTTTCCTTCCTCTGCCGCATTCCCCTCCTTTTTGATCTCTTCCGGTTCCTTTTCATTCTTTTGGCTCCAACATCCTCTCCATCTCCTCTGCTGGCTATTCACACAAAGTCCCCGTCTCTGAGTGTCTTGTAGCTTGCTCTCAGGGCCTGGAACTCCAGAAGCCAGCCTGGTGCTAGCCCTTGCGTGGTTTCTATGTTACAGCCCTGCCCAACCAAAATGGTTCTCCTAAGCCCAGTGACGGCTTCTTCTCAGGAAAAGGCCCTGAAAACTCAGCCGAGGACGAGTCTGCTACCTCCCCAGCTGGAGAGAGTTCTCTTGGCTAGGAAGGGGTGAGTGATGGCTTCAGTCCCTGCAAAACCCTTATCTCAAATGAGCATTTGATGGGCTAAGCTGACTTCACTTCTCTTTAACTGCTTGCATGGCGTCCAGTCCACTTTGGCTTTGATGAAGAGATCGTGAAACTTGGGTAAATGATGAAAGATATCAGAGCAAAGAGATTAAAGCTGCACTTTGTTCTTATAGGAAAGTTTACTGTTTGAGCCTGCACCATTATGTCTGAGGGGAGGACAGCAAAGCCAGCCCGTCGGGGGCACACTGACTAATGAGTCTTTCGGAATGAGTTCTTAGCAGCCTGCTCTGGTACTCTCACTTGTCACTTGCTAACAAGTGCTGCTCACACCGATCGACACTTCTTTACACACCTATATTTACACACCTAGAACTCTGTGCTTCCCCCAGGGTCGCAATGTGAAGAAACTGAAGTCAGTGAGAAAGCGGTGAGGCTACTGTTTGTTTACCCGTGTTGCTATAGCAACAGGCTAGTAATCAAGCACCTGAGAACAACAGAAACATACAGCCTTGCAGTTCTGAGACTGGGGGTTGCTGCAGTACACTCTCCTTTGTGAGTGTGTGTGTGTGTGTGTGTGTGTGTGTGTGTGTGTGTGTGTGTGGAGTGGCTTCTCTCTTACTTAGCTCTGCTAATTCTTGGCTTGTGCAGCATAAACCCAGTCTGCATGTGGCATACTCCTGGCGTGCGTGCCTGTGTCTAGATTTCTCTTTTAGAAGGACATCAGTCATATTGGGTTAGCCCACCCTTCTCCAGAATGACATCATCTAACTAATTACATCTGTCTTTCTCTCCTACTTTTAAGACTCCCAGGATACTCACAATGGTCCAGAACACTTCTGATGGAGGTTCCAGCACCATGGACTGGGTATTGAGATTTTGACATATGACCTGGTTGGGCTGGGGTGATACAACTCCATCAGGGACGGCCTCACTACATCCTACCCACGTGACTGTACGGAGTCAAGAGGATCTGCTGTGCATAGCCAATTCCACAGCACCCTCATCTATCCTTTCACCAGAAACTACCTGGGTGCTTGTTTGTCACATGAGGAAATGAGCCCAGGTGTGGGCACGGGCTGAATCATACAGGGCCATGGAGACCTTGTAAAGATTTTGTATTTTTTTTTCTGAATAGCCATGGCAACCATGGAATATTTACACTCAGAAGGGGGATCAGGCTCTAGAAGGCTCTTTCTTCTAGCCCTAGTTCTGAGAACTGGGTTGGCATAGGATGTTAGCTGAGCAAGTGGGGACCCTGGCCTGCCTCTCCATAGTGGTGTTGGGCACACAGAGCAGACCATATGGAGAAATATACATGACTGACAAGCCGGTCATGGCATTTGAGAGGGACACCAAGTAAGAGTTATTTTAGCCAAGTGAGAGCTGCAGTTGAGGCTGTTGGCAAGAAGAACTGTCATTTTGGGTTTCTGGAGATGGACACTTTCCTTTTGGGACAAAGAGTTTTGTCTGCTCAGAAGTAACCAGGATAAACAATATGGCAACACCAAAATAAAGGAACTTTGTACCGTTCACCTGCACTACGTGATGGCACGTGAACCGGAAAAGGGGGGTGGAGATTTAAACACAAATGTACACAGACAGAGACATGGGAACATGGATCATCCTTGAAACAAGAATGCCCCCTTTATTGGGTTTCAGGGCAGCTTATATAGGGATCTTTAACTGATTGCCACGCCCCAGACAAACCCACCAAAAACCACTCCCCTGCCATCAGGAACTCCTGAGGGTCCCCGTGCCCAGAGCAGTAGCAAACACAGGAAAACAAGTTGTTTTGCTCAGAGCAGCTGAAAGCACAAGAAGTTGTTTACAGGAAATTCAGGGTCTGGGGGTCCACAGCCCCCAACAGAACTTGTTCTTAGAATAAAATGGTGACCTTACACACCTGGATGTGGCAACTACAGAATGAGACAAGAAGAGTGTTTCCTCAAGTGAGGAGTTAACGCTGGCCTATTGGTAACGTGGTATTAGTCACTTGTTTGCTGCTGCGAAAAACTACCATAAACTTGCTGCATTAAAGCAAGTTGAGAAGTCTGATGTGGCTTTCTCTAGGTTACAGTCAAGGTATGCTAAAGACTCTCATCATTTGAAGGCTACTCAAATTCCTTGGCCTGTGGCTCCTCAGAGCCAGAAGTATAGTAGCTCCCTGACCCATCTTCCATTGTTACAAATCCTTTACTGAGCCTTTATTTTTCCTTTGTCCTCTACTTTCTCCAAATTTTGGGCATGATAGCATGCTTCCAATCCCACTGCAGAGAAAACTGAGGGAGGATTTTGAGAGGTGGAGCTGCTTGAGTTGGATAATGAGGCCCTGTCTTAAACCTCAAAAGCAATAACAAGAGGGAGAAAAGGAAATCAAGGTCAGTGGATCACACCTGTAATCCCAGCCCTTGGGAGGTGAAGGCAGGAGGTTAGGAGTTCCAGACCAGCCTGGGACTGCAGAGTAAGACCCCGTTTCAAAAACAAACAACCAAGAGCACAGGATTTCCTTGCCTGGCACTCTGCTGAGTGCTGCGGGATAATGCTCTTGTACTCTGTAAGGACTTGTCACTCATACTGGTTTAATAAAATGCTGATTGGCCAGTAGCCAGGCAGGAAGTATAGGCAGGGCAACAAGACTAGGAGAATTCTGGGAATAGGAAAGGCTCAGTTTGCAGTTGCCACCCAGACACAGAGGAAGCAAGATGAAAATGCTGCACTGAGAAAAGGTACCAAGTTCCATGGCTAAACATAGATAAGAATTATGGGTTAATTTAAGTGGTAAGAGCTAGTTAACAATGAGCCTCAGCTAACAGACCAAACAGTTTATAATTAATATAAGCTTATGTGTGTTTCTTTGGTACTGAATGGCTTTGGGACCAAGTGGGACAGAAGCTTCTGTCTACAGCTGTAAGTGATACCAGATGTTCTTCCTAGCTCATGGTCAGTCCTGAAAGAAAGGGGAGTTCCCACAGCCAGGTGGACTGGGGAAGCCTGAAGACCTATTAGACCAAGAGAAGTCATGGTGGCTTCTGCCCTCTGGGGTGACAGGTTGGAGGAGGTTATGGCAGTTAGGTTTGGCCATGGTGGCAAATACATAGTGGAAACAGTACAAAGGGAGGAAAGATTTGTCTCATGGTTTCAGAGGTGTCATCCATGGTCATTTGACTCTGATGTGCAGGGCTTTAAAGGAGATAGGACATCATGGCTGGGGACATGTGGCAAAGGGGAATAACTCACTCCACAGTGGACAGGAGGCAGAGAGAGGAAGATGCCAAGGAAAAGAAAGACCCCTCAAGAGCACACCCTCAGTGACACTAGGTCCCTCCTTCGAATAGCTTATTCAGCTGTAAACTTGAATAGGCTGCTTCACCGATGAGTTAATATCCTTATGATTCAGCTGCTCTCAAGAGTGTCACCAGCTGGAAGCCAAGCTTTCAATAGATGGGACTTTGTGAGTCTGGAGGTCTGGAGGTGGATAACATCTTCAGAGGAAAGTTTGGACAAGAATATACACTTTGTGTTTTGTTTGACTTATTTTTTTCTTAACATGTTTTAAGTGAATAAAATGAGCTGTTCAAGTTTTGGTCTTAGACATCTAGCTCACAGTGGTCCACAGAGTTATAAGTTCCTATCAGTTTTGATGGTCCAAAATGCATCTGCAGGATGGACGGACACACACACACAGTAATGAGATCATTGACAGCTGGTCACGGGCGCAATGAGAATGAGGGTAGGCCTTGATTCAGTTCGAAAGGACGTTTTGTGTTAGCTGTTCCTTACCCTCTCACATGCCCTTATTTCTAGTTATCTGATTTTGCCACATGATGTGAGTTTTCACCCAAGAGGAAGTGGCAAGTTGCTCCATTCAGCAAATTGCTATAGGGAGATACATGTGTGTGAGTGGGCCAGCCTTAGCTCGCTATAGGGAGATACATGTGTGTGAGTGGGCCAGCCTTAGCTCGCTATAGGGAGATACATGTGTGTGAGTGGGCCAGCCTTAGCTCGTTATAGGGAGATACATGTGTGTGAGTGGGCCAGCCTTAGCAAGACTGGCTGGAGAGTCTGTCAGAGCTCCCAGAGGGCAAGAAGGACTGTAGAGGCTTGAGGAATTAGAAGACAAATAATAATGATGGCTATGTTGTTGTTGTTGTTGTATTATATTTAGAGACAGAATCTGTGCTGTGTTGCCAACACTGGCCTTAACCTACTGGGCTCAAATGAGAAGAGTACCTGACTCCTAGCCTCCCAGGTAGCTAAGACTTTTTAAAATCAGCCCTCAAAGGATTAGCTCACCGGGCAGTGGTAGTGCAGGCCTTTAATCTCAGCACTCGGGAGGCAGAAGCAGGCGGATCTCTGTGAGTTCGAGGCCAGTCTGGTCTATAAGAGCTTCCTGGTCTATAAGAATTCCAGGACAGGCTCCAAAGGTACAGAAAAATTCTGTCTCAAAAACCCATAGAGGAAAAAGAAAAAGGATTGGCTCAGTAGAAAGAAGGTTCTAGAAGACAAATAAGATAAATTGGGGGAGATAACATAATAGGATATAGCAATGTATTGGACACAAATATAGCATAATTATATGTGTAAAGACAAAAAAATTCAAGAGGCTTTAGATGAAACACAAGGTCTTTGTGTCCTGGGTCCTCGGTCACCTGGTTTTTTTTCTATAGAGGGAATCTTGATACTGATATATATTTAGCAGAGAACCCATCCACTCCCTCCCTCATGGCTGGATGGTTGAACCATCTTTTAAGACCAGAATCAAGCATGCCTGTTTCCGTTGTTTTCTCTGTGGTGAGTCCTGTGGCAGCTCTTCCCAACCACCTACTCCACATAAAAGATTCCACACACCATTCTGAGAGCCGAGTTCCTGCCTCAAGATGCAGAAAATTTGAGACCAAAGGTAATAATTATACATTGTTAACCGTCCCTGCCCCTACCCTGAAATCCACAAAAATCTCCAGAGACTTCGGGTCTCTACTGAGCATCCATTGTGGGTTTGGGCCAAGAGGAGCAGGATCCATAGCTAAGGCACTGGGAGCACCAGCAGAGCTGTGGAATAATCTGCAGATGGAGACCAGATAGGCTCAGGTGGGACCAGGGCAGCTTGAGACAGAGGCAGAGGCAGGGCTTCTTTGCCAGGAGCTGGTGTGGAAAGGGGTTCCCCAGGGGACCCTTAGAAACCACTGACATGCGGCATGGCGCTGGAAGAGAGGGCTCTACAGACTAGGGAAGAAAGCTGACAGCACACAGATGGAGCCCAGCTCTCCCCAGCTGGCTTTCCTGACCAGCGAAGGCCTCCCTCATGGAAAGGTTACAAGGGAAAGATACTGAGTTTTCTTCCCCTGCTGTGAAATCAATTAAAAACAGGATGGATACAAAATGGTTTTAACCTCCTCCACCTCCTGGCTTGCTTTCTTCTTGGGGCCGGGCCAGCCCAGAGTGAGGAGAGACAGGAGTCTCATGGTCTGAACATTCAGCAGCCGTTTAAAGAAGAGTGGCCTATTGCTCTAGCTCTCCTCAGGGGACCTGAGGCTGGCTGGGAAATGTCTCCCTGGACGGTGCACAGGGGGAGGAGGTCTCAGAAAAAGGGGAGTGCAGAGGAGGCTTGTAGCCAGCCTCAGCTTCTGTGGCCCACTGCTTCCTCCAGAATAAAGCAACCAGATTCAAAAGAGAATTTATTTCCCACAGAATAATTCAAAGGACTTGTATTATTCAGGCATTATTGATTTATAGGAACCAGCATCGATAATTTTTCATTGTTGCTTTGGTCTATGGGTAATGTTTACGGAGGACTACTTTGATCCAGACACATAATTAGGCACTTTCTTAGATTAACTCTGATTTGTATGATACCATGCCAGATTAAATAGTATATTCTCCAATTTCAATATAAGGAAGATGAGGTCCAGAGAGGCTAAAGGATCTGGCGAAGACAAAAGAGTTAGTATTGTAATAATGGTTGTCGGTGGCTGAACGCCTGTGTGCCTGATATTGGCTCTTTGGAATGTGATCCCTGAAATCTTCATAAGAAGCAGTGACAAAGGTCCCCAAGATCCTTTTATAGATGAAAAGGTCATGGTTCAGCAAACAGCTGAAGGCCATGAGCTAATCTGGCGAACCTGGCTTTGAATCCAGGTCTTTTCGGGTTCTTTGATGTTGGTATTCAGTCCAATGTGAATGGATGAAACTTCAGGGATTCCGGATGGTACGCTTGTTCCTAGGTGCTTGTGATACTTCCCTTGTCCCCAGACAGAGGCCCCAGCATGTCTGTGGTTCTCGGAGGCTGAACTGGGCTGTCCACACAGAACATAACAGCCTCTGCCAACACGCATTGTTCTCAGCCGCATGTAATGTTTCCTAGGGCCTTGGCCAACTTGGCTTCAGCATTTTAGACATCTTGAGGGCCATGGCTCTAAGCATCCTGAGTGGATCGACAGATTTTGTCGGGACATTCTGCTTCAAACCACAAAGCTGCCTACGTTTTCCCGGCGAAGAATATTAGCTGGGACTGACCGATCACTGCAGAGTCTGGCGATCCAGACTGCCTTTGCACACTCGAGAAGTCACGTGGATGAGAGTCCATGCTTAAATGCCCTCCCCTGCTCAGTAGATGGCTCTCATCTGCTTTGACTAATTCTGTCTTCTCTGAACCTCCATTTGCCAAAGCATTGCCTCCCCTACATCTTGGGGAGTCTTGACATTTGTTTCTTAACTCACTTGTCCCCACATCTCCTTCACCCTCAAACCTGTCACCCATGAACAACAGCAAGACAGTCTGTGTTCGGGTTGACTTAGAGAAACGGCCAAGCCATTATGTCCTTTGGGCCCATATTGGACAAAGGGCTGAACAGGACTAGAACACACGTTCCCTCCGGATGACTCCGTGCCCGTGTCTCTCACTCTGTTCCACATCATCGCCACTCTGATGCAGGAACATTGCCCTGACCTGAAATAATTCCCCTAGGGTCTTAAAAACTCAGTCCCAAAGTCTAAATCACTGTGAAAGTAGAACTTATCTCCAGAACAATCTATTTTAAAGATTTATTTCTTGAAATTGAGATTGCCATACAATTTTAGTAATCTCACTAGTACCAGTGCTCAATCATTCATTCATTCATTCATTCAATAAAGGTTTACTGAATGTCCTTCAGGGACGAGGTAGTGACAAGCACTGTGATCAAGGGATGTAAGTGACAGAAGATCCTGCTGTGTTCTCCAGTCCATCACCACCTCGGTACTGGAGCCATGCTTCCCATGAGCAGCTCTGCCTCTGAGTGTGACTAGGGTGCTAAGGCAGCCTGCTCTTTGGGGGCACGATCCGCTGGTGCCACCTTTGACCTAAGGTACCTCGACAGCCTCGCTGAAGAACTTGCCATCACTGTGTGGTCTAAGACGCTTCTGCCCAGCCTTTCCCGCTTTCTCCTTCACTCGGAGGCAGACTTGCTCTATTCTCCTGTGTGCCATGGGAGTGGATGATGTTACCCAGGGATGGTGACAGGGGTAGCTGAGCAGAGCCAAGAAGTAAAAGCAGAGAAAGGGGCAGGGGCTTTGGGCAGGTCTGTGTGCTCTCCTTCCCACAGGAGACGCATCAAACCTGCAAAGTCCTCCTTCAGAATTCCAGACCAGCTTTGACAGGAAGCGTAGTTTTTCAGGACACAACTTCAAAGGGTTCTGGGTATAAGGAAGTTGTTTGCAGAATCGTTTTGTTTGCTTGTTTTGTTTTTATTTTATCTACAAGATCTTGTCTTCCTTCCCCTAACAGTCCTTAATCCCTACGGGGGCAGAAGAAGGTGCTACAGTCTTATCTCTGTAGGGCCAACTCCAGACTTGGGAGAAGCCTAGCCAGACCCCAGGCTGGACCAGTTCAAGAATCAGGCATGTTACTATGGAAATGGATACTGTGGGCTCTCTGTAACTGATGCCATTCAGCTTCTGGAGCCTTCTAATCGGCAGTCCCAGTTCAGATCCTTGGAGGCTGCCTGGGGAGAGCATCCCAGCTCTGGCTGCTGCGAGTCACTTGGCAAGCAACGTTCTTACTGCACATTCATAAATAGATCTTTCTGGGTTTATTTTTAAAACAAAGAAAAGAATAGCATTAACATCAAGGGAGGTCATCAGAGAGAACAGGGTAACAAGAAAGGAACCTGGAGCCTGTGGGTGTTTGATGAAGGTAAGTGGGGGGGGGGGAACACTGTTGCGTGGGCGTGGCTTCCTCAGGTAGGATTTCAATGGTGTCTTTCAGACCCTTTCTTCATCTGAGTGGTGCCTGGAGGTTAGGTAGGAGTATCGAAGGAACAAATGACCCTGTTGGGGACTAGTTGAGGAGGTATTTTTGGACACTAAAGGAAGTCAGTCTTTACACAGCCTGCAACCTCTGAATGGAACCCATCATCCCCCTGGGGTCTGAGGTGAAACTTAACAACAGGCCCCAGGAGTCATGGCTGTTAGCTGTATTGACCATTAGAGTCAATCTATGAAGAACAAGGCATCATGCCCCTGAGGTAAAGTTCCTGGTAGCTCTCTTCCTGGGGTGCTGGGCTCACACTGTCTCCTTTCTAGTTGGTCTTACCACCTTTCCCCCAGTTGGTAACATAGCTCAAACCCGGTGCTAGTTAGACCCTCTTCTCAGAAGCCTTGGCATTCCAGAGCATGACTTTACTAAGCCACTTCCACCATCATTGTTTATCTATACAGCTGGGCTACAAACATCTCTGGGACAGAGGCTGTGCCCTGTGCCGCAATAAATGTTGAATCAATGAGGAAGCATTGAGCTCTATCGCTTAGGTATGAAGCCTACTTCATGGGCTTTCCAGACCTTTGTGTCTGTGTTACGTGACCAATTCTCTTCTTTCTCCTGGATGGATGCCAACTTACCTCAGCTAATATACCTGCTTGTCTCCAGAGAAGCCATCTGCATGGCTGAAGAGAAGTAGCTAAGAGGCTTGTTGAGATTTTAGTGTCTTTAACTGTGTTTCTGAGGCAAGTGAGCCAGTTCCCCAGAACTCTGATCTAGAAGCATTGCCAATGCACATTCCAGAGACTGGAAGATTCTAGAAAAACAGACATATCACCTTTCAGGCTGAAATCACTGGGCACTGTGTTTGAAAGTTGGGTTTCCTTCCAGTCCTTAGGTTGTGAATGCCACACAGTCAGTGGGAGCATTATGCGATCACTAAGCACACTGAGGTCTGAAAATTTCAAAATGTTTAACCAGAGATCAATCAAACACTGTATATGCATGTTAAAGAAGAAAAAGAAAGGAATAAGGCAAACCAAACAAAACCAAAACCAGCAAGCAAATACTCAGCCCTTAGGAAGTAGAGGCTGAAGGATTAGAGGTTCAAGGCCAACTTCAGCTTACTAGGGTGTTGAGGCCACGCTAGGATACATGAGATTCCATCTGAAAGGACAATAAAGCAAAATCCTGGAAGTTATAAACCTTGTTTGCAAATCCCAGTTTTAATCCATTTCAACTATCATTTGATCTGAATTTCTCAAAGATGTCAATGATCAATTTTAAAATAAACATAACCATACTGTGGTCACTTTTGGGGGCCTGTCCTCCTTCCCAGACTATATGCCCTGTAGTGGAGAGGTGGCCTCAGTATGCATCCCCAGAGCCTGGCAGAGCGTCCTGAACACCCTGGCAGCGTCAGCGTTCTCGGAGGAACGAACCAGCACCTGCGTGTGTGAGAACTGACTAGCCAATGTAAAGGTTTGAGGAGCTGCATGTGTGAGAACCAAAGTTAAGTGCTGGGGCTCTTTATGTTCTCACTCCCCTAAACAAGTTTGTTTGACCCCTCTGCACCGCCACTGGCTGTGCTCGATCACATGTGGGCAGGAAATACGCCATGATGTATCCTTGCCCCTGATTGGATGTAGGTATGTGTGTGTGTGTGTGTGGGGTAACATCTGCAGGAAATATGTCAGGATGTTCTTGCCCCTGATTAGGCTTGATGGGAAACACGGTGGCTGTGTGTGGTTGCCTTTTTTTAAGCCTCTGCAAGGCATGGCTTGTGGTCATTTTCTAGAAACCCAGAGACAGACCGAGAGTCCATCAATCTGGCCAGCATTAAAGCTTTCTTCAAATTTGGCTGAAAATGTGGTCGTGGGATTAACACGTGCAGATGCTGGCTCATTCCTCTGAGAATGCTGAAGCTGCCAGTGTGGTCAAGGTCCTCTGCTGGGCCCTGGGGATACGTACCAAGGTACTCACTGTGGGACACATCGTCTGGAAAGAGGGACAGGGCCCCCAAATAGCTTGTGAGGTTTTCCTTTGGGAAGTATCTGCTAGTATACAGACAGGGGTTGGGGACAATCTACCTGAGGAAGTGATTTATAAACTAATGGTAGTGACTAATAAGCTTGAATTCTCCTTGAGGTGATGGGGATAAGAATACTCCAAGAAGATGGGATCTGAAGGCCCTAAGATCCTCAAGAGCTGAAGATTCCAGAAGTGCTAGAACACAGACTGGGAAACGGTGAGAGAAGTCTTGAGACAGAGGCAGAGACAACATAAAAATATTTAACAATTGAGTCATGAATCTGAGTTCATAAGCACACTCCAAAATTTAAAATATATGCCATTTTATCCTCTAAACTGGCTAGATTATAGATATTATCCAGTCTCCTCTTAAGAGATTTAAGGGATAGTACAAACTATTCATAGATTTGGCTCTTTTTGCTCAATTATGCACCTGCAAACTAGATAAACAGTGCCCCCGAGTTCTGATAAAACTGTCTAACGATTTTCCACTGAATTGCTGGGCATTAAATAACGAGTCATCTCCAGAGCATGAGAATTCACTTCAACAGTATCTTGCAAGATGCTTTTCTCTCAACATTGGCTGAACTAACAATTGTGTTAGCAAAATTTCTTAGCCCTTATAATACTGTCTTAGATTTTTATCTATTCAATATCTCCATATTGACTAAATCATGAAATTTGCACATTAGAATACCGTAATACCCTGCCATGATTGGCTGGGGTTTCTAGCTGGCACTTAAGGGCTGGGCTGGGAGCTTAGAATTTTGGCTCAGCCACTCAGCTTAACCTCTATGCGCTTCCATTTTTCTCATTTAGAAGATGGAGATCATTATATCTATCGTCCTCAACTGAATCCACATGCAGTACTGGAGCTGGCACTTTCTACCCATTAGCTCTTACTTTCAGGAATTAAATTAATTTGGTGAATGCCAGGCCAAGTGAGCATTGGGTAAGTTTTAGCCAAGCCTTGCGATAACCAGAGAACTCAATAGAGATGAGATTCACACTGGTTTCCAAAGCACCCTTATGGGGACAGGTTGCTCTTGAAGAAACCCTGATTAGCTCCTGCAGAGAGCACAGCCATCCTCTTTCTCACTTTTTGCTGCACACTCTAGGAATCTGTCCAATAGAAGCCTGGGTGTTCACACGTGGCCAGGCGAGGAAAACATTGAGAGAGCCCTGACACAGTAGTTGGTCACAGCCTTGCAGCACCTGAGCACTGCTGCCTCCATCAAAGATAACATTACTGCTTACCATGAGTTTTGAGAGCATTGTAGTTAGAGGACCTCAGTGGGGGAAGGGCTGGAGGTTTTGAGCTGGTCTGATTAATGAAGAACACTATCATAACTATAATAGATAACTGTACACAATACATATAATTATATATAATAAATAACTTTAATAATCCCTGAGCAACACTCTCCAGGGGCAAGGAGGAGCAGAATTCCAAGACATGGGACACAAACATGAAATAATTCTCTCATGGTGGAGACAATGGCACAGGATCTGCCAATCATCAGCCAATCAGAACAGACTCAGCGTAGGAGGTAGGGAGGTGGTTTGAAAGTAAGGAAGAATTCCAATGTTTAAACAGTGCAGCCCAGGGAAATACCAAGTTGGATACTATCCTTGAAAGTCATATTCATGGCTCTGAACTCCATCTTAAGGGAATGGAGAGCTGAGAAACTGTAAGAAGGAAGGAGAGGCTGGAGGTTAGGCTGCCAGCTCTGATGCCTTCTCAGGAGGCCTGGCAAAGAGAGGAGATTTAATGCATCTAATTCTCATGACCCTGCAGCTGATTAGATGAGGTCCCCGAGGGGAGGACGAGTTAGATATGGCTCCTAGGTTTCCCTTGTAGGACTTTAGCTCGATGATATCTAACCATCTGCCATTACCATAGGGAAATCAGGAGCCTAGATGCCTTTGGGGAGGCAAGCTGATCCATCTAGCTTAAGACACGCCCACTTTGGCAGACCTAAGACATATCCAGGCAGAGATTCCATAGGTGGTTAGAGATGAGAGTCCCACGGGGAAACAGGCCTGACTGGAGATGATGATATTGCAAACCTTGCACGTTTACCGGATGGAATTTCCCAGAAAGAGACTGTGGACTCTGTTGTCCAGAGTGAGAAAGGGAAGGTAGACCACAGAGGAATAGCATGTAAGGCACAGGCAGCAGATGAGATGGCACGGGGTTGGGAGTAGAAGACAGATGTGCTGTAACAGACGGCAAGAGAGCAGAGTCGCTGAGCCCTTCCCGTCCCTCCTTCTTTCTACCCTGTCTATTTTTATTTCCTGGACATCGCAGGACAATGCAATCAAAGGCCTGGGTAAAAACTGCAGCCCACCAATAAATCCCACTCTTGACGTAGAACAGGGAACTGAGGCAGAGGGCGATCCTGTCGCTGGGGCCCGTTTTCTTTCTTTAGGAGGTGTGGAGCTTGTTCAACAGCAGTTTTCCACAGACTCCTAGCTAGCTTCGTGTCTGCTTGTTGTCATGGTGACGGCAGCAGTTTGGTCAGGCTTACACTGTAGCCATAGCAGTGTGCTCTGCATCCTTCCCATGCCTTCTTACTTTGGACAGAGCTACACCGCTCCTCGCAGCCCACTTAGGATGGATATTCCTGGAGGACCAGTTGCATTTCAACACTTCCCAGCAATTTCATAAACATTTGGTTCCTAGATTAAATCCTTTCTGCTTAAAATACCAAGTGGTTCCTCTTTTTCTTATTTAGTTTTAACTGATACAGAATCTTTAAGGAAGGAATTATTGATTGAAATACATACTGCCGAGAGAGCAATAAGAAATAAAAACGTCCATTTGAGTTTGGCAGTTTAGTGTGAGGGTCACTTTGGTAGCAAAAAAAAAAAAAATCTCTGAATTATTGAAGCTGACAGGAATATGTGCTGCACCATCTAGTCCGTCTGCCGCTTCTGACAGGATCTCAAAGCTCACAACCTCATGTGCCACTGTGTGGAGCTCTGAATTTGGGAGGCCGGTGTTCTGATCCTAATCTTATCCCTGTTGAGGTGTTGAACACGGCGCAGTCATGTTGCTTCCCATTTTAACAGATGTACAGCCAGACTCTGAATTGCACTTACTGCCTTCTAGCATTTTCTCCAAACTGCCCCCCTATACAGCTTCCTTAACTCCTCAAGGCACAGCAAACAGACAGATGTGCTGTAACAGAAGGCAGGAGATGGTGGTGATGGTGATGGTGACACCAGAGAGAGGAAAACCCAGCAAACTTAAAATATGATACCAAATCATGCTTCTAGAAAACACCAGCGCCCCCAACTCCATCACTGAGAGTCTGCTGCAGGAGTTCCTTCTGCTCCTTCAGCCAATAGCCTTTAAGATACCAGCCTACTTGGGCATGGTCTCTGCTGCTCTTTAAAGCAGCGGTAGCCATGAGCTCTCTCTCTCTCTCTCTTGCTTCAGACTGCACTTTCGGCTACTAGACCCCTTTTCCTGGTTGTGCAGAGGGCTGTTGTCTAGGACAGTAATAGGTAAGTTTTTCCTTTAAATAAATAACCCTTTTATTGATCGTAATTCCAAATTGGTGTGGGATTGTTTTGTGATTTACACCTTCATCTGGAGCCCCACGTGGGGTGCCACTCTGTATCAGGAGGAGCAGGCTGCTTGTC